>CAUOFW020005058.1:1354215-1543642 GCA_963454935.2 Ilex paraguariensis
TATGAGTTTGGGAGTGCTTGGTACAAGGAAGACTTTGTCCAAACTCCGTGTTGTTTGTGATCCCGGTAAAGGGGATGTTTTATCTTCATAAAACGTCATTTGGACTCACTTCTCCTGTCCTTGGTTGCATTGCATTTGTTCATCTTCTTGGTTCGGGTTAAGATAAATTTTTGCCTCTTTTAATTAAGTGTGCTTTTTTAGGATATTCTCGTATGTAGAAAGGTTATCGTTGCTATGATCCTGTCTCTCGCCGATATTACGTTAGTGCTGATGTTATCTTTTTTGAGTCATCATCTTTCTTTTCTACGCTGGACACTTTCACTAGATTTAGTTGTTCCTTATCAAGGGGACCTTTCTCTGCCTATTGTACTAGATTGTGTATTCCCACCCTTTCCCATTACTATTCCTCCGTTATAGGTTTATCGTCGTTATAAGGACAAAAAAGTTGTTCAATATGCTCTAGCTCTACATCAGTCACTTGATTCTATTGAGGTCTTACCTTTTAAGCCATCAGCTAGTTCATCTTCTTATGATTTATCTATTGCATTGGGAAAGGTACCATACTTATACCGAGCATTCAATTTTTAATTTTGTTTCTTTGCATCGGCTTTCAACATCCTTTTGTTGTTTTGCATTGACTATGTCTTCTTTGTATATTCCTAGCTCTTTTTAACAAGCTTTGGCATCTCCTAGTTAGAAATTGGTTATGGGTGAAGAAATGAAAGCTCTTCGTGAAAATCAGACATAGGATCTTACTTCTCTTCCTTCTAGTAAGCAGACTGTTAGTTGTTGTTGAGTTTACACTGGGAAGTATCATCCTTATGGTTCAGTTGAGCGCTTGAAGACACGCTTGATTGATAAAGGTTACACGTAGATATGTGGTGTGGATTATTGTAAGATTTTTTCTCCTGTTGCTTGTCTTAACTTTGTTAGAGTTTTTATTTTTGTCTCAGTTAGTTGTGATTGATCTTTGTATCAAGTACACATCAAGGATGTTTTTTTACATGGAGACCTACAAGATGAGGTATATGTGGTACAACCTTCAGGTTATGTTACCTCTGGTAAGGAACAATTAGTGTGTTGTTTGAAGAGTACACTATATGGTCTGAAACAATTATCACGTGTTTGGTTTGATAAGTTTAATACTGATGTACTTCAGTATGGTTTTCAACGTTGTACTTCAGACCATTTAGTTTTTATTCTTTGTGGATATGGTGATGACGTTATCATTAGTGGTAATGACTTAGATGGTATTGTCCATTTCAAAATTCATTTGGGGAAGAAGTTTCATTCCAAAGAGTTAGGTCTTCTTCGGTATTTTCTTAGGATTAAAGTTACTCGGTCAAAGGAAGGTATCTTTTTGTCAACAAAAGTATGTGTTGGATTTATTGTCTGAAAATGGTATTCTTAGTACATGTCCAGCTAATCGTCCTATAGACTCCGCTATTAAGTTAAATGTGAGATTGGTGAAGTTTTTTATGATGTAGGGCATTATCGAAGGTTAGTTGGTAAGCTGATTTACCTTATAATTGTACGTTCAAGTGCTAAGATTGAATATCAAATCATGGCTTATACTGCGTATGAAATGTTATGGGTTCATTCTTTAAGTCATGATATGGGTATCAGTGTGCCCTCTACTGTGGAGATGCATTGTGACAGCTAGGCGACTATATTCATTGCCAGTAATTCGGTCTTTCATGAGAGGATTCAACACATTAAAGTAGATTGCCATTTTATTTGACATCTTCTGATGCAAAATGAGATTATCACACCATGCATCAAGTCTAGTAATCAGCTGAGTGATATTCTTACCAAACCATTGTCTCGATTGTATTCACAAATCTTTGTTCCAATTTAGACATCTTTGATTTCTGTGCTCCAGCTTGAGGAGAATTATAAGACTTCTTATTTTATATTATTAGAAGTGTGTAATAATGTAATTACTCATAATGTTAGTTTATGATAAAAAAGCGAGTATAGGACAACATAGCTCATATTTTGATTATTCTCATCTTCTCTCATCCTTTTCCTTTCCGTTTATCTTTGTCTCTTCTTCTCTCCTTCTTCTAACATAGTATTGTTTTTTTCCTTCTTAACTCTTTTATTAATTTTCCAATTGGGTACTACAACAACTTAGAATTTCTCTAATTTGAGAGATCTTTGGTTTAGGCTGGGTACCAAGGACTTCCTTCACAAAAGTACCTGCATGCATTTCTGTATAAATGTTCTCATACTATCTTATAAATTCTATGTTTTAGTATGCTGAATTAGTTGTGCTTTATTTTTTTCATTTCTTCCGTACCTCAACAGAGCAAAGCCATAGTACACAGCATCTCAGCGCAATGAAGAGAATATTGTATTCATATCATATATCGTACATTATCTAGCAGTTTATTGGAGAGAAATACCATATTGAGGCAAAGCCATAGTTCACAGCATCTCAGCCCAACGAAGAGAATATTGTGTTCATATCGTATCTCGTACGTTATCTATCAGTTTATTGGAGAGAAATACCATATGGTGCTTATCTCTTCCAAATATTCAAACTCTATTTAATTAATAATCATGCTTTGAGGCAGACTTGCATTGACTTTGTCATTAATTGTGCCAGCTTATCTGCACCGCTGGAAAACGAAAGAAAGGACAATGTATTGCATTCGATGGACATGGCAGATCTTTCTGATTTATGTACAATAATTGCACATATCCTACTTCAGCTTGGGCGATGGAGTGGGGGCAGGTGGGAGAGAGCATGTAGGGTATGGACTTTCCAGTAGACATTTACTTATGTTCATCTACATAGCATAATCACTTGGGTTCACACATACAAAATGTATCACATGCGACAGACATGGTAAATGTCTTTGATTTATGTACTATGGCTGCTCATATCCTACTACAGCTTGGGAGATGAGGTGGAAGCCGGTGGGAGAGAGCTCCCTCAGGACACTGTTGCGTTGCCATGGGGACGGATTGAGGATATGAATTTTCCAGTACAGATTACGCATGTACATGTACATGCATTTACGCCTGTGTTCACACAGAAGAATGCTTACCTGCAAAAGTATGATCACATATTTATAAGAAATACAGGTATATATTGTAAATAGAGGATGTCTCCCACATTGAATAAATAGAACCACCCAAGGTTGGTTTATGTTCTTGAGGTGCCACTCCAATGATCGTCAATTGGTTTTGAGTTGGATATCCTAATATAGTATCAGAGTTAAGTCTTGGATGGTTAGTGGGTTAGGTCTCTTACTCATTTGAAATTCCCCGCATATTTGGATGTTTGTTTGTTAGCTCCATGTGTAAGTTCGAGTCCCACATGAAGGATGGTGTAAAGAGAGCTTGTATCCACATCAAATAATTAGGACGACTCAAGGTTTGTTACAAACTTGAGGGGTCACTCCACCCATCACCAATTTATTTTGCATTGGATGCTCTAACATGATAACTGTCTTACCATTGCACACAATATAGCCTAATAAATGCATTTTTTTTTTGTCTGAACAAAAATATCACATATGTTTCTCTTATGCATACTTTTTAGATGATTAAAAATTATTATTGGGTAAAACTATCATTCAGGAGCCACTTCTATTAAATTTATTATCAGTTTTTCTTCCATTTCAGTTGCAAAGCTTTTTTCCGTGCACATTTTTTAGCTTTTGAATCATATTTGGATATGCTTTTATGACATGCTTTAAGATCACCAGTCATGCTGTACCCAGATGCCCAGGCGACATTTCATGAGCACTTGAGAGGCTTAGAAAAATGATAGATTTCGAAAATGTCTGTTTTCTTCGAGTTGATGTTGGCAAGTTCTAAGTAAATATTTCGTCTCTCTTCAGGGCCAGGGAAAGGACTGGGTGGGATTTGTGTGTGCTGAAGGAGGGGGTGGAGGGGCTGGGTTTAGAAAAACTTGCAACGTAAGAAACCTTATGTTTGTCATTACGGAAATGGGAAATATTGCTGATGCTGGAAGAGCAGCTGCGGAGTTGTCATACTTTGTTGTAGTGTTCCATTGTGGAACAAGGAGAAAGAGGAGAACAAGAAGGGGGGGGAGCAGAGGAATGACAGGAAATGTAGCGTACCTAACCCCAGAAGTGCCACCTGATCTGAGAGAAGCAATCATCTCTAGATGTTGCAGATCTGGTCTCTCCCCGCAACCCCTTCTGTGTCTGTTTGGATGAAAAAGAAAGGAAGAGAAAATAGAAAAAAGACAAGTGTCAAGTCATGGAGGAGCTTGCCTCCATACTTCTTTGACCTTTGGCCGTGGGCATGTTTGACACCTCATGAACACACGCCATTATAGATGTGACTAATTTACTGAAATTTTGAAATCTTGATACTGAGTTACTGGTTGTATTGAAAATTATTGAGGTTAAGTGATTCACGGTGGTTCAGTCTACAAGGGGTAAAATATTCAAACTCAAAATGGACCACTGTGAATACCTAGTAAGACACTGAATCACTTAGTCACGTCGTTTCAATGGAACAATAAGAGGCATCTGTCAAATCAAGTTATAAAACTCAATTTAATATCTTTTCTATTTCATTTCGTCGGGCACGTTTTAATATTCTTAGAACATCCTGGACATTTTTTGATTCACTCACACTCACAATCCCTATAACACAAGAATATGATTTATCTGTTTTGGTAGTCTTGCAGGTATAGTTCAGGATATTTTAGTGCTTTTTCTTCACAAATGCTTATTGTTATCTGAACTCTTTTGCCATTTGAGGTACCATCTCTACCCCCTTCCCATTGCTACCTAAAAAGAACTGGACTTAAAGTTTGAGAGTTGGAGTTGACACCTGGACTCTCAACTGCACTTTGAAATGCATAATTATATCATCTGTTTGGTTTTAGTTTCATTAAGTGCATACCAAGAAATATAATCTATCCTAAATTCTAGTTTGTGGGTTCGTCGCTTTTGGTTCGAGCTGTATGATGATTGAAACTGGGAAGAAAATTTTGATTGCCTATATTCACTAGGCAACCATTGTGTAATTATTTTTGCATGCAATAAGTTTCAATTATGCAACAAAAATTACCTTTTAATAATCAACAAAAATTACCTTTTATGCAACAAAAAAGTAATATTTTAATAATCACCTTCCAAAAATTAACTAATGAAAGGGAAATCTTTTATTAGCATTTATTGGCTCTTCTTGTGAACCAATGATTGCCAATTTAATATTAGGAGGAATATTTAATTGGAAGAGTTGAATGATAAAATCTGAAGAAAATCAATGACTCATGTTGTATACTGAATTTATTGGATTTTTTTGGAAATGTGTCATTGGACAAGTAAAAGATTTTAAGTCTAATTTCTATATATTTATGTTTTTTGACTATAATTATTTCATTTAATGGTATTTTAAAGAGAGTTCATTTTGTTATATAATTTCTTTCTTTCAAATAAAATAAGATATAACGTCTTCATGGAAAATTATTTTATCTAGCAAAATTTAGCAAAAAATCAAAGCCAGAAAAATTTCCATATTATATTAGATTTGATTTTCTTTTGTTCTTTTAAAAATTATGGTTGTGATATTTTAGTATTGTTATGAGTTGGAAACTGCAGATTTATGTAGAAGAAATTTAGTGAGCATTGTAATACTTGTTTAACTAATGGGCATACATCAAATACCCATGTAGATACCTAATTCTTCACCGCCTTTGGAACTTGTTATCCAAAAATGAACCCTTCATCTTTGTTTCTCATCTGAGAAGGCAAGCCATATAATCAGTTACACTTTTGTTGGTAATCAGGCTGTTGGGTTTCCAGTATACAGTCATGTAACACAAATACATTGATGGTCAAGTCATTCGTGGCCTTAACAAAACACTTGATATTGTATGTTTAAGGCTTTGCAAACTTTTTTTCCCCAAATCAATGCCCCAACCTTTATGTCAATAGTCTAAATCTATCAAAATGGAGAATTTCCTCTAGTGGGTAAATACCAAAATTTTGTTAAATATCTTCAAAAACAGAGCACTTGCTTCTCTTTGTATTATTATTATTAGTGTTGTTTTTATTATTATTTTTACTGTGATTATTATTATTAATAGTAGTAGTAGTAGGAGGAGGAGAAGGGGTAGCTTCTAGCTCGTGTGTTTGTGTGTGATACAGCTCTTTGCTGTGAATGTATCCTGTGGTAGCCGACACATTCATTTGTTTTATTTTTCTGTTTGGTGCCATAAATAGATTTTTCTTTTTCTTTTTTGTTTTCTTATGTTAATCCTTCATTACCTTGATGTTTAAAGAATATATGGAAGTTTGGCAACTGGCCAGGGAAATATGTATGGCTTGGTGTGCAACGATGATATTCTTGGACATGCTTTCCCAGATTATGGCTTACTGTATGGTGTCTTGCCTTGGCTAGTTGTTTTGGTGATGGGGAGCTGTTAGACTGTGTCTACCACTGGCAGTTGCTATAACAGAGTTTTCATGGAGCCATGCATTTCCTCTTGTGGTCAACAGTGAAGAGTGTGGGTGAATAGGACCAAAAATAATTTTATATTTTCCCTTTGTTCTTTAGGTCAGTGATTATATTAATGCAATCTATTGGCATGTTGGTCATTGCTGTTCAACCCCACTCACTTTCATTGATACATTCAGATTATGTTCAAATTTGAGTAGCTATGAGCAATACTAGGTTGATTCAGTTGAGCACATTTTCTGCATTGACATTGGTTGTTGGCTATAACGGTGTGGCCAAGTCCTAAATGCAGTGTAAGGTTCTTGAATTGTTCGTTGTTCTAGTTCCTCGTTACTTTGTGCTCGTGGTTACGGTGATGGATCTGTTTCTGTTTCTGACAGTTTTCTATTCTCTGGATTGGGGGAGATAGATCTTCTTTGTGTTACTGGATTAACAAATCTTGCACTGTCAAGGAAGAAAGTGATCAGCCAATGAAATTTGACAATGATTATATATGGCTTTGTGCTGCAGTCACAAGGTCTGTCATAGAGTAGGATGGTCGTCAGGTTTATTTGTTTTTCCTTAGCCCCTGTGGAAAGCTTCATTTTCCAATTATCCACTGCATGTGTCGCAATAAACATCATATATGGAGATTAGTTCATTAATCAATTAGAAAGCTGTGACCATATTTGTCATGGAAACTAAACGTCTCTTCCCGTTGTAATCCCATGACACCATGATAATCTGGATCAACTGGCTTTTCAGAAGATACATATGGGAAACCTGTTCTATCGTTTGTTAGGGATATTGTGCTTAATATAGAACATCTTATACTGGCCCTATAATTGCGGAATGTGGTGTAGAAAGCACCATGCTTCGAAATATTATCTCCCTTTAGCAAAGGCCCCACCAGTTCAACCGATAAAAGCTTCTTAAAAACCTCCTGTTCAGCAATGACCTTCATGGTGATTGTCAGTAGGGTCGGTAATTTTCAAGATTGACACACTCATACGGCCTGAACTAGACATAGTTGGCAAGTTTTTGTTACTGATTTCAAAAATTACGTAGTATATTTTCTTGTACTTCGAAGGAGTACAACAGGAATTTAAATAGATTTTGAACTTACTGGAATCATCTTTAAAATGAATGACTTATTGGTCCACTTTCTTGGACTTGGTTGTTCTTTGCTGTATAAAGTAGGACTAAATAATTATTCTTTTTTTTTTTCACTAAATAGTTTTTCTCTATTATAGATTTTTACAAAATTACTTCATATTGTGTGAGTTTAGAGGTTCATCGTGGCTTTCATTTTCATATTTTTCAACATGAATATTANTCGAAAATGTCTGTTTTCTTCGAGTTGATGTTGGCAAGTTCTAAGTAAATATTTTGTCTCTCTTCAGGGCCAGGGAAAGGACTGGGTGGGATTTGTGTGTGCTGAAGGAAAAAATAAGGGGGGTGGAGGGGCTGGGTTTAGAAAAACTTGCAACGTAAGAAACCTTATGTTTGTCATTACGGAAATGGGAAATATGCTGATGCTGGGAGAGCAGCTGCGGAGTTGTCATACTTTGTTGTAGTGTTCCATTGTGGAACAAGGAGAAAGAGGAGAACAAGAAGGGGGGGGAGCAGAGGAATGACAGGAAATGTAGCGTACCTAACCCCAGAAGTGCCACCTGATCTGAGAGAAGCAATCATCTCTAGATGTTGCAGATCTGGTCTCTCCCCGCAACCCCTTCTGTGTCTGTTTGGATGAAAAAGAAAGGAAGAGAAAATAGAAAAAAGACAAGTGTCAAGTCATGGAGGAGCTTGCCTCCATACTTCTTTGACCTTTGGCCGTGGGCATGTTTGACACCTCATGAACACACGCCATTATAGATGTGACTAATTTACTGAAATTTTGAAATCTTGATACTGAGTTACTGGTTGTATTGAAAATTATTGAGGTTAAGTGATTCACGGTGGTTCAGTCTACAAGGGGTAAAATATTCAAACTCAAAATGGACCACTGTGAATACCTAGTAAGACACTGAATCACTTAGTCACGTCGTTTCAATGGAACAATAAGAGGCATCTGTCAAATCAAGTTATAAAACTCAATTTAATATCTTTTCTATTTCATTTCGTCGGGCACGTTTTAATATTCTTAGAACATCCTGGACATTTTTTGATTCACTCACACTCACAATCCCTATAACACAAGAATATGATTTATCTGTTTTGGTAGTCTTGCAGGTATAGTTCAGGATATTTTAGTGCTTTTTCTTCACAAATGCTTATTGTTATCTGAACTCTTTTGCCATTTGAGGTACCATCTCTACCCCCTTCCCATTGCTACCTAAAAAGAACTGGACTTAAAGTTTGAGAGTTGGAGTTGACACCTGGACTCTCAACTGCACTTTGAAATGCATAATTATATCATCTGTTTGGTTTTAGTTTCATTAAGTGCATACCAAGAAATATAATCTATCCTAAATTCTAGTTTGTGGGTTCGTCGCTTTTGGTTCGAGCTGTATGATGATTGAAACTGGGAAGAAAATTTTGATTGCCTATATTCACTAGGCAACCATTGTGTAATTATTTTTGCATGCAATAAGTTTCAATTATGCAACAAAAATTACCTTTTAATAATCAACAAAAATTACCTTTTATGCAACAAAAAAGTAATATTTTAATAATCACCTTCCAAAAATTAACTAATGAAAGGGAAATCTTTTATTAGCATTTATTGGCTCTTCTTGTGAACCAATGATTGCCAATTTAATATTAGGAGGAATATTTAATTGGAAGAGTTGAATGATAAAATCTGAAGAAAATCAATGACTCATGTTGTATACTGAATTTATTGGATTTTTTTGGAAATGTGTCATTGGACAAGTAAAAGATTTTAAGTCTAATTTCTATATATTTATGTTTTTTGACTATAATTATTTCATTTAATGGTATTTTAAAGAGAGTTCATTTTGTTATATAATTTCTTTCTTTCAAATAAAATAAGATATAACGTCTTCATGGAAAATTATTTTATCTAGCAAAATTTAGCAAAAAATCAAAGCCAGAAAAATTTCCATATTATATTAGATTTGATTTTCTTTTGTTCTTTTAAAAATTATGGTTGTGATATTTTAGTATTGTTATGAGTTGGAAACTGCAGATTTATGTAGAAGAAATTTAGTGAGCATTGTAATACTTGTTTAACTAATGGGCATACATCAAATACCCATGTAGATACCTAATTCTTCACCGCCTTTGGAACTTGTTATCCAAAAATGAACCCTTCATCTTTGTTTCTCATCTGAGAAGGCAAGCCATATAATCAGTTACACTTTTGTTGGTAATCAGGCTGTTGGGTTTCCAGTATACAGTCATGTAACACAAATACATTGATGGTCAAGTCATTCGTGGCCTTAACAAAACACTTGATATTGTATGTTTAAGGCTTTGCAAACTTTTTTTCCCCAAATCAATGCCCCAACCTTTATGTCAATAGTCTAAATCTATCAAAATGGAGAATTTCCTCTAGTGGGTAAATGCCAAAATTTTGTTAAATATCTTCAAAAACAGAGCACTTGCTTCTCTTTGTATTATTATTATTAGTGTTGTTTTTATTATTATTTTTACTGTGATTATTATTATTAATAGTAGTAGTAGTAGGAGGAGGAGAAGGGGTAGCTTCTAGCTCGTGTGTTTGTGTGTGATACAGCTCTTTGCTGTGAATGTATCCTGTGGTAGCCGACACATTCATTTGTTTTATTTTTCTGTTTGGTGCCATAAATAGATTTTTCTTTTTCTTTTTTGTTTTCTTATGTTAATCCTTCATTACCTTGATGTTTTAAAGAATATATGGAAGTTTGGCAACTGGCCAGGGAAATATGTATGGCTTGGTGTGCAACGATGATATTCTTGGACATGCTTTCCCAGATTATGGCTTACTGTATGGTGTCTTGCCTTGGCTAGTTGTTTTGGTGATGGGGAGCTGTTAGACTGTGTCTACCACTGGCAGTTGCTATAACAGAGTTTTCATGGAGCCATGCATTTCCTCTTGTGGTCAACAGTGAAGAGTGTGGGTGAATAGGACCAAAAATAATTTTATATTTTCCCTTTGTTCTTTAGGTCAGTGATTATATTAATGCAATCTATTGGCATGTTGGTCATTGCTGTTCAACCCCACTCACTTTCATTGATACATTCAGATTATGTTCAAATTTGAGTAGCTATGAGCAATACTAGGTTGATTCAGTTGAGCACATTTTCTGCATTGACATTGGTTGTTGGCTATAACGGTGTGGCCAAGTCCTAAATGCAGTGTAAGGTTCTTGAATTGTTCGTTGTTCTAGTTCCTCGTTACTTTGTGCTCGTGGTTACGGTGATGGATCTGTTTCTGTTTCTGACAGTTTTCTATTCTCTGGATTGGGGGAGATAGATCTTCTTTGTGTTACTGGATTAACAAATCTTGCACTGTCAAGGAAGAAAGTGATCAGCCAATGAAATTTGACAATGATTATATATGGCTTTGTGCTGCAGTCACAAGGTCTGTCATAGAGTAGGATGGTCGTCAGGTTTATTTGTTTTTCCTTAGCCCCTGTGGAAAGCTTCATTTTCCAATTATCCACTGCATGTGTCGCAATAAACATCATATATGGAGATTAGTTCATTAATCAATTAGAAAGCTGTGACCATATTTGTCATGGAAACTAAACGTCTCTTCCCGTTGTAATCCCATGACACCATGATAATCTGGATCAACTGGCTTTTCAGAAGATACATATGGGAAACCTGTTCTATCGTTTGTTAGGGATATTGTGCTTAATATAGAACATCTTATACTGGCCCTATAATTGCGGAATGTGGTGTAGAAAGCACCATGCTTCGAAATATTATCTCCCTTTAGCAAAGGCCCCACCAGTTCAACCGATAAAAGCTTCTTAAAAACCTCCTGTTCAGCAATGACCTTCATGGTGATTGTCAGTAGGGTCGGTAATTTTCAAGATTGACACACTCATACGGCCTGAACTAGACATAGTTGGCAAGTTTTTGTTACTGATTTCAAAAATTACGTAGTATATTTTCTTGTACTTCGAAGGAGTACAACAGGAATTTAAATAGATTTTGAACTTACTGGAATCATCTTTAAAATGAATGACTTATTGGTCCACTTTCTTGGACTTGGTTGTTCTTTGCTGTATAAAGTAGGACTAAATAATTATTCTTTTTTTTTTTCACTAAATAGTTTTTCTCTATTATAGATTTTTACAAAATTACTTCATATTGTGTGAGTTTAGAGGTTCATCGTGGCTTTCATTTTCATATTTTTCAACATGAATATTACTTGTGCAGTTTTACCTATGTAAGAAACGGTAGTATTTGGATGAGAAATTACTCATGTCATATTTGGATTGAGTTAATTTTCACACAATTAANTTTGTGCAGTTTCACCTATGTAAGAAACGGTAGTGTTTGGATGAGAAATTACTCATGTCATATTTGGATTGAGTTAATTTTCACACAATTAATCTAGATCTGACAAAAGTCTGATACTACATGTCACAATTACTTCCCCTAATTTTATGTATGAAATTGTAGTTTCTCATGAGCAATGGCTGTCCTCCATAAAAAGAGCTTCCAAAAGGAAATAAGTTTTTCTGTTTTTAAACAATTTTCCCCTTCTATCAAACTAAAAATACAAAAAGTTAACTGACAAGACGTAAATTGAGGCACGTATAACCGAATGACATGTAAACAAGGATGGCCCCACCGAGAGTATTCAACTCCCCGATAGGACCACACTGAGCTCCCTCGAATTCCTTTGATATTGGCAGGACTCCGGGGGATATCTTGACTCTGTCCCGAGTTGTAATGGTGATCTAACATGCAGGCCCGCCGATATTATGGGTAGTCAGAAATGATTAACTACGCCATCACATTCACTTGGAGACCCTCAACCAATTTCGAAAAATGTTAGCTAAAGTCATGTTCGAAAAGGCGTCAATTGCTATAGGAGACAGCTCATTAAATGCCTGACAAAGGTCATCCAAATATNTGGTGGGAGAGAGCATGTAGGGTATGGAATTTCCAGTAGACATTTACTTATGTTCATCTACATAGCATAATCACTTGGGTTCACACATACAAAATGTATCACATGCGATAGACATGGTAAATGTCTTTGATTTATGTACTATGGCTGCTCATATCCTACTACAGCTNAGGTGGGAGAGAGCATGTAGGGTATGGACTTTCCAGTAGACATTTACTTATGTTCATCTACATAGCATAATCACTTGGGTTCACACATACAAAATGTATCACATGCGACAGACATGGTAAATGTCTTTGATTTATGTACTATGGCTGCTCATATCCTACTACAGCTTGGGAGATGAGGTGGAAGCCGGTGGGAGAGAGCTCCCTCAGGACACTGTTGCGTTGCCCATGGGGACGGATTGAGGATATGAATTTTCCAGTACAGATTACGCATGTACATGTACATGCATTTACGCCTGTGTTCACACAGAAGAATGCTTACCTGCAAAAGTATGATCACATATTTATAAGAAATACAGGTATATATTGTAAATAGAGGATGTCTCCCACATTGAATAAATAGAACCACCCAAGGTTGGTTTATGTTCTTGAGGTGCCACTCCAATGATCGTCAATTGGTTTTGAGTTGGATATCCTAATATAGTATCAGAGTTAAGTCTTGGATGGTTAGTGGGTTAGGTCTCTTACTCATTTGAAATTCCCCGCATATTTGGATGTTTGTTTGTTAGCTCCATGTGTAAGTTCGAGTCCCACATGAAGGATGGTGTAAAGAGAGCTTGTATCCACATCAAATAATTAGGACGACTCAAGGTTTGTTACAAACTTGAGGGGTCACTCCACCCATCACCAATTTATTTTGCATTGGATGCTCTAACATGATAACTGTCTTACCATTGCACACAATATAGCCTAATAAATGCATTTTTTTTTTGTCTGAACAAAAATATCACATATATTTCTCTTATGCATACTTTTTAGATGATTAAAAATTAGTATTGGGTAAAACTATCATTCAGGAGCCACTTCTATTAAATTTATTATCAGTTTTTCTTCCATTTCAGTTGCAAAGCTTTTTTCCGTGCACATTTTTTAGCTTTTGAATCATATTTGGATATGCTTTTATGACATGCTTTAAGATCACCAGTCATGCTGTACCCAGATGCCCAGGCGACATTTCATGAGCACTTGAGAGGCTTAGAAAAATGATAGATTTCCAAAATGTCTGTTTTCTTCGAGTTGATGTTGGCAAGTTCTAAGTAAATATTTCGTCTCTCTTCAGGGCCAGGGAAAGGACTGGGTGGGATTTGTGTGTGCTGAAGGAGGGGGTGGAGGGGCTGGGTTTAGAAAAACTTGCAACGTAAGAAACCTTATGTTTGTCATTACGGAAATGGGAAATATTGCTGATGCTGGAAGAGCAGCTGCGGAGTTGTCATACTTTGTTGTAGTGTTCCATTGTGGAACAAGGAGAAAGAGGAGAACAAGAAGGGGGGGGAGCAGAGGAATGACAGGAAATGTAGCGTACCTAACCCCAGAAGTGCCACCTGATCTGAGAGAAGCAATCATCTCTAGATGTTGCAGATCTGGTCTCTCCCCGCAACCCCTTCTGTGTCTGTTTGGATGAAAAAGAAAGGAAGAGAAAATAGAAAAAAGACAAGTGTCAAGTCATGGAGGAGCTTGCCTCCATACTTCTTTGACCTTTGGCCGTGGGCATGTTTGACACCTCATGAACACACGCCATTATAGATGTGACTAATTTACTGAAATTTTGAAATCTTGATACTGAGTTACTGGTTGTATTGAAAATTATTGAGGTTAAGTGATTCACGGTGGTTCAGTCTACAAGGGGTAAAATATTCAAACTCAAAATGGACCACTGTGAATACCTAGTAAGACACTGAATCACTTAGTCACGTCGTTTCAATGGAACAATAAGAGGCATCTGTCAAATCAAGTTATAAAACTCAATTTAATATCTTTTCTATTTCATTTCGTCGGGCACGTTTTAATATTCTTAGAACATCCTGGACATTTTTTGATTCACTCACACTCACAATCCCTATAACACAAGAATATGATTTATCTGTTTTGGTAGTCTTGCAGGTATAGTTCAGGATATTTTAGTGCTTTTTCTTCACAAATGCTTATTGTTATCTGAACTCTTTTGCCATTTGAGGTACCATCTCTACCCCCTTCCCATTGCTACCTAAAAAGAACTGGACTTAAAGTTTGAGAGTTGGAGTTGACACCTGGACTCTCAACTGCACTTTGAAATGCATAATTATATCATCTGTTTGGTTTTAGTTTCATTAAGTGCATACCAAGAAATATAATCTATCCTAAATTCTAGTTTGTGGGTTCGTCGCTTTTGGTTCGAGCTGTATGATGATTGAAACTGGGAAGAAAATTTTGATTGCCTATATTCACTAGGCAACCATTGTGTAATTATTTTTGCATGCAATAAGTTTCAATTATGCAACAAAAATTACCTTTTAATAATCAACAAAAATTACCTTTTATGCAACAAAAAAGTAATATTTTAATAATCACCTTCCAAAAATTAACTAATGAAAGGGAAATCTTTTATTAGCATTTATTGGCTCTTCTTGTGAACCAATGATTGCCAATTTAATATTAGGAGGAATATTTAATTGGAAGAGTTGAATGATAAAATCTGAAGAAAATCAATGACTCATGTTGTATACTGAATTTATTGGATTTTTTTGGAAATGTGTCATTGGACAAGTAAAAGATTTTAAGTCTAATTTCTATATATTTATGTTTTTTGACTATAATTATTTCATTTAATGGTATTTTAAAGAGAGTTCATTTTGTTATATAATTTCTTTCTTTCAAATAAAATAAGATATAACGTCTTCATGGAAAATTATTTTATCTAGCAAAATTTAGCAAAAAATCAAAGCCAGAAAAATTTCCATATTATATTAGATTTGATTTTCTTTTGTTCTTTTAAAAATTATGGTTGTGATATTTTAGTATTGTTATGAGTTGGAAACTGCAGATTTATGTAGAAGAAATTTAGTGAGCATTGTAATACTTGTTTAACTAATGGGCATACATCAAATACCCATGTAGATACCTAATTCTTCACCGCCTTTGGAACTTGTTATCCAAAAATGAACCCTTCATCTTTGTTTCTCATCTGAGAAGGCAAGCCATATAATCAGTTACACTTTTGTTGGTAATCAGGCTGTTGGGTTTCCAGTATACAGTCATGTAACACAAATACATTGATGGTCAAGTCATTCGTGGCCTTAACAAAACACTTGATATTGTATGTTTAAGGCTTTGCAAACTTTTTTTCCCCAAATCAATGCCCCAACCTTTATGTCAATAGTCTAAATCTATCAAAATGGAGAATTTCCTCTAGTGGGTAAATACCAAAATTTTGTTAAATATCTTCAAAAACAGAGCACTTGCTTCTCTTTGTATTATTATTATTAGTGTTGTTATTGTTGTTTTTATTATTATTTTTACTGTGATTATTATTATTAATAGTAGTAGTAGTAGTAGGAGGAGGAGGGGTAGCTTCTAGCTCGTGTGTTTGTGTGTGATACAGCTCTTTGCTGTGAATGTATCCTGTGGTAGCCGACACATTCATTTGTTTTATTTTTCTGTTTGGTGCCATAAATAGATTTTTCTTTTTCTTTTTTGTTTTCTTATGTTAATCCTTCATTACCTTGATGTTTTAAAGAATATATGGAAGTTTGGCAACTGGCCAGGGAAATATGTATGGCTTGGTGTGCAACGATGATATTCTTGGACATGCTTTCCCAGATTATGGCTTACTGTATGGTGTCTTGCCTTGGCTAGTTGTTTTGGTGATGGGGAGCTGTTAGACTGTGTCTACCACTGGCAGTTGCTATAACAGAGTTTTCATGGAGCCATGCATTTCCTCTTGTGGTCAACAGTGAAGAGTGTGGGTGAATAGGACCAAAAATAATTTTATATTTTCCCTTTGTTCTTTAGGTCAGTGATTATATTAATGCAATCTATTGGCATGTTGGTCATTTCTGTTCAACCCCACTCACTTTCATTGATACATTCAGATTATGTTCAAATTTGAGTAGCTATGAGCAATACTAGGTTGATTCAGTTGAGCACATTTTCTGCATTGACATTGGTTGTTGGCTATAACGGTGTGGCCAAGTCCTAAATGCAGTGTAAGGTTCTTGAATTGTTCGTTGTTCTAGTTCCTCGTTACTTTGTGCTCGTGGTTACGGTGATGGATCTGTTTCTGTTTCTGACAGTTTTCTATTCTCTGGATTGGGGGAGATAGATCTTCTTTGTGTTACTGGATTAACAAATCTTGCACTGTCAAGGAAGAAAGTGATCAGCCAATGAAATTTGACAATGATTATATATGGCCTTGTGCTGCAGTCACAAGGTCTGTCATATAGTAGGATGGTCGTCAGGTTTATTTGTTTTTCCTTAGCCCCTGTGGAAAGCTTCATTTTCCAATTATCCACTGCATGTGTCGCAATAAACATCATATATGGAGATTAGTTCATTAATCAATTAGAAAGCTGTGACCATATTTGTCATGGAAACTAAACGTCTCTTCCCGTTGTAATCCCATGACACCATGATAATCTGGATCAACTGGCTTTTCAGAAGATACATATGGGAAACCTGTTCTATCGTTTGTTAGGGATATTGTGCTTAATATAGAACATCTTATACTGGCCCTATAATTGCGGAATGTGGTGTAGAAAGCACCATGCTTCGAAATATTATCTCCCTTTAGCAAAGGCCCCACCAGTTCAACCGATAAAAGCTTCTTAAAAACCTCCTGTTCAGCAATGACCTTCATGGTGATTGTCAGTAGGGTCGGTAATTTTCAAGATTGACACACTCATACGGCCTGAACTAGACATAGTTGGCAAGTTTTTGTTACTGATTTCAAAAATTACGTAGTATATTTTCTTGTACTTCGAAGGAGTACAACAGGAATTTAAATAGATTTTGAACTTACTGGAATCATCTTTAAAATGTATGACTTATTGGTCCACTTTCTTGGACTTGGTTGTTCTTTGCTGTATAAAGTAGGACTAAATAATTATTCTTTTTTTTTTTTCACTAAATAGTTTTTCTCTATTATAGATTTTTACAAAATTACTTCATATTGTGTGAGTTTAGAGGTTCATCGTGGCTTTCATTTTCATATTTTTCAACATGAATATTATTTGTGCAGTTTCACCTATGTAAGAAACGGTAGTGTTTGGATGAGAAATTACTCATGTCATATTTGGATTGAGTTAATTTTCACACAATTAATCTAGATCTGACAAAAGTCTGATACTACATGTCACAATTACTTCCCCTAATTTTATGTATGAAATTGTAGTTTCTCATGAGCAATGGCTGTCCTCCATAAAAAGAGCTTCCAAAAGGAAATAAGTTTTTCTGTTTTTAAACAATTTTCCCCTTCTATCAAACTAAAAATACAAAAAGTTAACTGACAAGACGTAAATTGAGGCACGTATAACCGAATGACATGTAAACAAGGATGGCCCCACCGAGAGTATTCAACTCCCCGATAGGACCACACTGAGCTCCCTCGAATTCCTTTGATATTGGCAGGACTCCGGGGGATATCTTGACTCTGTCCCGAGTTGTAATGGTGATCTAACATGCAGGCCCGCCGATATTATGGGTAGTCAGAAATGATTAACTACGCCATCACATTCACTTGGAGACCCTCAACCAATTTCGAAAAATGTTAGCTAAAGTCATGTTCGAAAAGGCGTCAATTGCTATAGGAGACAGCTCATTAAATGCCTGACAAAGGTCATTGACTGTCCAAATATTGCTCATTAAATGCTTGGTCTCCTGAATAGGATAATCATCGAGACATTTGACCTTGAGTGACCATCGGCCTCCCATATGCCTGGTAAATGTGTGGTTCAAGGTTGGGAGTAGCCCCTGATATATCCCTGTAGGTGTTAGGTCGTTCGGTTTGATGGGACATTCTAGAACCTCTGTCATCACCTCTCAAGGTATAAATAACTANCTTGGGAGATGAGGTGGAAGCCGGTGGGAGAGAGCTCCCTCAGGACACTGTTGCGTTGCCATGGGGACGGATTGAGGATATGAATTTTCCAGTACAGATTACGCATGTACATGTACATGCATTTACGCCTGTGTTCACACAGAAGAATGCTTACCTGCAAAAGTATGATCACATATTTATAAGAAATACAGGTATATATTGTAAATAGAGGATGTCTCCCACATTGAATAAATAGAACCACCCAAGGTTGGTTTATGTTCTTGAGGTGCCACTCCAATGATCGTCAATTGGTTTTGAGTTGGATATCCTAATATAGTATCAGAGTTAAGTCTTGGATGGTTAGTGGGTTAGGTCTCTTACTCATTTGAAATTCCCCGCATATTTGGATGTTTGTTTGTTAGCTCCATGTGTAAGTTCGAGTCCCACATGAAGGATGGTGTAAAGAGAGCTTGTATCCACATCAAATAATTAGGACGACTCAAGGTTTGTTACAAACTTGAGGGGTCACTCCACCCATCACCAATTTATTTTGCATTGGATGCTCTAACATGATAACTGTCTTACCATTGCACACAATATAGCCTAATAAATGCATTTTTTTTTTGTCTGAACAAAAATATCACATATGTTTCTCTTATGCATACTTTTTAGATGATTAAAAATTATTATTGGGTAAAACTATCATTCAGGAGCCACTTCTATTAAATTTATTATCAGTTTTTCTTCCATTTCAGTTGCAAAGCTTTTTTCCGTGCACATTTTTTAGCTTTTGAATCATATTTGGATATGCTTTTATGACATGCTTTAAGATCACCAGTCATGCTGTACCCAGATGCCCAGGCGACATTTCATGAGCACTTGAGAGGCTTAGAAAAATGATAGATTTCGAAAATGTCTGTTTTCTTCGAGTTGATGTTGGCAAGTTCTAAGTAAATATTTCGTCTCTCTTCAGGGCCAGGGAAAGGACTGGGTGGGATTTGTGTGTGCTGAAGGAGGGGGTGGAGGGGCTGGGTTTAGAAAAACTTGCAACGTAAGAAACCTTATGTTTGTCATTACGGAAATGGGAAATATTGCTGATGCTGGAAGAGCAGCTGCGGAGTTGTCATACTTTGTTGTAGTGTTCCATTGTGGAACAAGGAGAAAGAGGAGAACAAGAAGGGGGGGGAGCAGAGGAATGACAGGAAATGTAGCGTACCTAACCCCAGAAGTGCCACCTGATCTGAGAGAAGCAATCATCTCTAGATGTTGCAGATCTGGTCTCTCCCCGCAACCCCTTCTGTGTCTGTTTGGATGAAAAAGAAAGGAAGAGAAAATAGAAAAAAGACAAGTGTCAAGTCATGGAGGAGCTTGCCTCCATACTTCTTTGACCTTTGGCCGTGGGCATGTTTGACACCTCATGAACACACGCCATTATAGATGTGACTAATTTACTGAAATTTTGAAATCTTGATACTGAGTTACTGGTTGTATTGAAAATTATTGAGGTTAAGTGATTCACGGTGGTTCAGTCTACAAGGGGTAAAATATTCAAACTCAAAATGGACCACTGTGAATACCTAGTAAGACACTGAATCACTTAGTCACGTCGTTTCAATGGAACAATAAGAGGCATCTGTCAAATCAAGTTATAAAACTCAATTTAATATCTTTTCTATTTCATTTCGTCGGGCACGTTTTAATATTCTTAGAACATCCTGGACATTTTTTGATTCACTCACACTCACAATCCCTATAACACAAGAATATGATTTATCTGTTTTGGTAGTCTTGCAGGTATAGTTCAGGATATTTTAGTGCTTTTTCTTCACAAATGCTTATTGTTATCTGAACTCTTTTGCCATTTGAGGTACCATCTCTACCCCCTTCCCATTGCTACCTAAAAAGAACTGGACTTAAAGTTTGAGAGTTGGAGTTGACACCTGGACTCTCAACTGCACTTTGAAATGCATAATTATATCATCTGTTTGGTTTTAGTTTCATTAAGTGCATACCAAGAAATATAATCTATCCTAAATTCTAGTTTGTGGGTTCGTCGCTTTTGGTTCGAGCTGTATGATGATTGAAACTGGGAAGAAAATTTTGATTGCCTATATTCACTAGGCAACCATTGTGTAATTATTTTTGCATGCAATAAGTTTCAATTATGCAACAAAAATTACCTTTTAATAATCAACAAAAATTACCTTTTATGCAACAAAAAAGTAATATTTTAATAATCACCTTCCAAAAATTAACTAATGAAAGGGAAATCTTTTATTAGCATTTATTGGCTCTTCTTGTGAACCAATGATTGCCAATTTAATATTAGGAGGAATATTTAATTGGAAGAGTTGAATGATAAAATCTGAAGAAAATCAATGACTCATGTTGTATACTGAATTTATTGGATTTTTTTGGAAATGTGTCATTGGACAAGTAAAAGATTTTAAGTCTAATTTCTATATATTTATGTTTTTTGACTATAATTATTTCATTTAATGGTATTTTAAAGAGAGTTCATTTTGTTATATAATTTCTTTCTTTCAAATAAAATAAGATATAACGTCTTCATGGAAAATTATTTTATCTAGCAAAATTTAGCAAAAAATCAAAGCCAGAAAAATTTCCATATTATATTAGATTTGATTTTCTTTTGTTCTTTTAAAAATTATGGTTGTGATATTTTAGTATTGTTATGAGTTGGAAACTGCAGATTTATGTAGAAGAAATTTAGTGAGCATTGTAATACTTGTTTAACTAATGGGCATACATCAAATACCCATGTAGATACCTAATTCTTCACCGCCTTTGGAACTTGTTATCCAAAAATGAACCCTTCATCTTTGTTTCTCATCTGAGAAGGCAAGCCATATAATCAGTTACACTTTTGTTGGTAATCAGGCTGTTGGGTTTCCAGTATACAGTCATGTAACACAAATACATTGATGGTCAAGTCATTCGTGGCCTTAACAAAACACTTGATATTGTATGTTTAAGGCTTTGCAAACTTTTTTTCCCCAAATCAATGCCCCAACCTTTATGTCAATAGTCTAAATCTATCAAAATGGAGAATTTCCTCTAGTGGGTAAATGCCAAAATTTTGTTAAATATCTTCAAAAACAGAGCACTTGCTTCTCTTTGTATTATTATTATTAGTGTTGTTTTTATTATTATTTTTACTGTGATTATTATTATTAATAGTAGTAGTAGTAGGAGGAGGAGAAGGGGTAGCTTCTAGCTCGTGTGTTTGTGTGTGATACAGCTCTTTGCTGTGAATGTATCCTGTGGTAGCCGACACATTCATTTGTTTTATTTTTCTGTTTGGTGCCATAAATAGATTTTTCTTTTTCTTTTTTGTTTTCTTATGTTAATCCTTCATTACCTTGATGTTTAAAGAATATATGGAAGTTTGGCAACTGGCCAGGGAAATATGTATGGCTTGGTGTGCAACGATGATATTCTTGGACATGCTTTCCCAGATTATGGCTTACTGTATGGTGTCTTGCCTTGGCTAGTTGTTTTGGTGATGGGGAGCTGTTAGACTGTGTCTACCACTGGCAGTTGCTATAACAGAGTTTTCATGGAGCCATGCATTTCCTCTTGTGGTCAACAGTGAAGAGTGTGGGTGAATAGGACCAAAAATAATTTTATATTTTCCCTTTGTTCTTTAGGTCAGTGATTATATTAATGCAATCTATTGGCATGTTGGTCATTTCTGTTCAACCCCACTCACTTTCATTGATACATTCAGATTATGTTCAAATTTGAGTAGCTATGAGCAATACTAGGTTGATTCAGTTGAGCACATTTTCTGCATTGACATTGGTTGTTGGCTATAACGGTGTGGCCAAGTCCTAAATGCAGTGTAAGGTTCTTGAATTGTTCGTTGTTCTANATGGTATTTTAAAGAGAGTTCATTTTGTTATATAATTTCTTTCTTTCAAATAAAATAAGATATAACGTCTTCATGGAAAATTATTTTATCTAGCAAAATTTAGCAAAAAATCAAAGCCAGAAAAATTTCCATATTATATTAGATTTGATTTTCTTTTGTTCTTTTAAAAATTATGGTTGTGATATTTTAGTATTGTTATGAGTTGGAAACTGCAGATTTATGTAGAAGAAATTTAGTGAGCATTGTAATACTTGTTTAACTAATGGGCATACATCAAATACCCATGTAGATACCTAATTCTTCACCGCCTTTGGAACTTGTTATCCAAAAATGAACCCTTCATCTTTGTTTCTCATCTGAGAAGGCAAGCCATATAATCAGTTACACTTTTGTTGGTAATCAGGCTGTTGGGTTTCCAGTATACAGTCATGTAACACAAATACATTGATGGTCAAGTCATTCGTGGCCTTAACAAAACACTTGATATTGTATGTTTAAGGCTTTGCAAACTTTTTTTCCCCAAATCAATGCCCCAACCTTTATGTCAATAGTCTAAATCTATCAAAATGGAGAATTTCCTCTAGTGGGTAAATACCAAAATTTTGTTAAATATCTTCAAAAACAGAGCACTTGCTTCTCTTTGTATTATTATTATTAGTGTTGTTATTGTTGTTTTTATTATTATTTTTACTGTGATTATTATTATTAATAGTAGTAGTAGTAGTAGGAGGAGGAGGGGTAGCTTCTAGCTCGTGTGTTTGTGTGTGATACAGCTCTTTGCTGTGAATGTATCCTGTGGTAGCCGACACATTCATTTGTTTTATTTTTCTGTTTGGTGCCATAAATAGATTTTTCTTTTTCTTTTTTGTTTTCTTATGTTAATCCTTCATTACCTTGATGTTTTAAAGAATATATGGAAGTTTGGCAACTGGCCAGGGAAATATGTATGGCTTGGTGTGCAACGATGATATTCTTGGACATGCTTTCCCAGATTATGGCTTACTGTATGGTGTCTTGCCTTGGCTAGTTGTTTTGGTGATGGGGAGCTGTTAGACTGTGTCTACCACTGGCAGTTGCTATAACAGAGTTTTCATGGAGCCATGCATTTCCTCTTGTGGTCAACAGTGAAGAGTGTGGGTGAATAGGACCAAAAATAATTTTATATTTTCCCTTTGTTCTTTAGGTCAGTGATTATATTAATGCAATCTATTGGCATGTTGGTCATTGCTGTTCAACCCCACTCACTTTCATTGATACATTCAGATTATGTTCAAATTTGAGTAGCTATGAGCAATACTAGGTTGATTCAGTTGAGCACATTTTCTGCATTGACATTGGTTGTTGGCTATAACGGTGTGGCCAAGTCCTAAATGCAGTGTAAGGTTCTTGAATTGTTCGTTGTTCTAGTTCCTCGTTACTTTGTGCTCGTGGTTACGGTGATGGATCTGTTTCTGTTTCTGACAGTTTTCTATTCTCTGGATTGGGGGAGATAGATCTTCTTTGTGTTACTGGATTAACAAATCTTGCACTGTCAAGGAAGAAAGTGATCAGCCAATGAAATTTGACAATGATTATATATGGCCTTGTGCTGCAGTCACAAGGTCTGTCATATAGTAGGATGGTCGTCAGGTTTATTTGTTTTTCCTTAGCCCCTGTGGAAAGCTTCATTTTCCAATTATCCACTGCATGTGTCGCAATAAACATCATATATGGAGATTAGTTCATTAATCAATTAGAAAGCTGTGACCATATTTGTCATGGAAACTAAACGTCTCTTCCCGTTGTAATCCCATGACACCATGATAATCTGGATCAACTGGCTTTTCAGAAGATACATATGGGAAACCTGTTCTATCGTTTGTTAGGGATATTGTGCTTAATATAGAACATCTTATACTGGCCCTATAATTGCGGAATGTGGTGTAGAAAGCACCATGCTTCGAAATATTATCTCCCTTTAGCAAAGGCCCCACCAGTTCAACCGATAAAAGCTTCTTAAAAACCTCCTGTTCAGCAATGACCTTCATGGTGATTGTCAGTAGGGTCGGTAATTTTCAAGATTGACACACTCATACGGCCTGAACTAGACATAGTTGGCAAGTTTTTGTTACTGATTTCAAAAATTACGTAGTATATTTTCTTGTACTTCGAAGGAGTACAACAGGAATTTAAATAGATTTTGAACTTACTGGAATCATCTTTAAAATGTATGACTTATTGGTCCACTTTCTTGGACTTGGTTGTTCTTTGCTGTATAAAGTAGGACTAAATAATTATTCTTTTTTTTTTTTCACTAAATAGTTTTTCTCTATTATAGATTTTTACAAAATTACTTCATATTGTGTGAGTTTAGAGGTTCATCGTGGCTTTCATTTTCATATTTTTCAACATGAATATTATTTGTGCAGTTTCACCTATGTAAGAAACGGTAGTGTTTGGATGAGAAATTACTCATGTCATATTTGGATTGAGTTAATTTTCACACAATTAATCTAGATCTGACAAAAGTCTGATACTACATGTCACAATTACTTCCCCTAATTTTATGTATGAAATTGTAGTTTCTCATGAGCAATGGCTGTCCTCCATAAAAAGAGCTTCCAAAAGGAAATAAGTTTTTCTGTTTTTAAACAATTTTCCCCTTCTATCAAACTAAAAATACAAAAAGTTAACTGACAAGACGTAAATTGAGGCACGTATAACCGAATGACATGTAAACAAGGATGGCCCCACCGAGAGTATTCAACTCCCCGATAGGACCACACTGAGCTCCCTCGAATTCCTTTGATATTGGCAGGACTCCGGGGGATATCTTGACTCTGTCCCGAGTTGTAATGGTGATCTAACATGCAGGCCCGCCGATATTATGGGTAGTCAGAAATGATTAACTACGCCATCACATTCACTTGGAGACCCTCAACCAATTTCGAAAAATGTTAGCTAAAGTCATGTTCGAAAAGGCGTCAATTGCTATAGGAGACAGCTCATTAAATGCCTGACAAAGGTCATCCAAATATTGCTCATTAAATGCTTGGTCTCCCGAATAGGATAATCATTGAGACATTTGACCTTGAGTGACCATCGGCCTCCCATATGCCTGGTAAATGTGTGGTTCAAGGTTGGGAGTAGCCCCTGATATATCCCTGTAGGTGTTAGGTCGTTCGGTTTGATGGGACATTCTAGAACCTCTGTCATCACCTCTCAAGGTATAAATAACTAAAAAAGGTTGGGTTATATGTATGTATACAAAACTCAGCTACTACTATAACATTCATATTCTCTCACCTGAATGTTGACAGACTTAGGTATCGGAGGAGATACGCCAAATACGCATCCAACCCTTTCCTAACCTTGTTTCTTATTTTAGGACTTGCTGGAACAACAATCCTAAGATTTGTTGATGGCATGCATAATCAAATAAAAATGTATTCGTTAACTATTAACCCTACAAGTTGGAATTAAGGTTTACCTTTGATGAGCAGAAGATCACGAACGGAATTCAAAAGTCGGCTCGATGGACCTCACAATCTTTTATTGTATGTCCTTCAACGTAAAAATTCAAATGCAGTGTGAGTTGAAATCTTCCAAATTTTCTCTCTTGCTTTCACTTTCTCTGCCTCTTCTAAATGTGAAGGTCAAGGGGCAGCTAAGAGACGTAAAAAGTGCATATATTTATANTCTCACGATCTTTTATTGTATGTCCTTCAACGCCAAAATTCAAATGCAGTGTGAGTTGAAATCTTCCAAATTTTCTCTCTTGCTTTCACTTTCTCTGCCTCTTCTAAATGTGAAGGTCAAGGGGCAGCTAAGAGAAGTAAAAAGTGCATATATTTATAAGCTACAATAGAGACCTTAAGGACAAATAAGGGTCGGACTTCCAATAGGTGTAGGAATCGTATGTCTTACGACAAACATCTTACGGTTCATTAATAATAAGTTAGNCGTAAAAAGTGCATATATTTATAAGCTACAATAGAGACCTTAAGGACAAATAAGGGTCGGACTTCCAATAAGTGTAGGAATCGTATGTCTTACGACAAACATCTTACGGTTCATTAATAATAAGTTAGTCCACTAAAAATTTATTATTGATCACCTGAGCCTTATGTGAAAATTATATTTCAAACTCTTCATTATTATATATTTAATAATCTCCCCACATTTAAGATTCAAATGTCTATCAATTAATTAAATTAGTGATAATTATATTTAATTAATATTTTTTATCATTAAGATCTTACCACTCAACTTATTTGTCATGTCGGATAATTATATCCACCTGTAGAGTTTGACATGTACAACTAATGTCATCTTCTAATTCATCGAGCTTGTTGACTCAAATATAAATTTCACTCTTTTGTGAATTAAAATAACAATCATTATATGCACATTTCCATTAAAAATCTTAGGATTAAGAGCTTAAACAATCATAATAACCATGAGATATTTATTTTTTTATTTACTCAGTAAAAAGATAATAACTTCAATAACAGTCTTGTTTAATACACAAAGTATACTAATCGATTCATTTATGGTTTTGTTCAATTCACAATGTGTTCAATACCCACTAATGATCATGTTCAATTCACTAGTCAAAATTTCTTTAGGGGGAGAGGAGAATGGACTTGCAAAGGCTGTCAAATTCTCTTCATCATCTTAAGAAGAGGAGTCATCACTTAATGTGGACTCAGTTTCACTGTCGCTCCACTTGGCCTTCAATAACAATCTTTGACACTCAAAACATTGGAAACCTTGTCCTGTTCTCTCTGCTCTCTTTAAGAGTAGTAGGTTTATTAGGTTTTCATTTCAACCTTGAGGACTCTACATTGCTAGTCTTGAAATACTTTATAAACTTTCGTACAATTGAGGCTAGGTCGTCCTCTCTTACTCGGTGTGACTCTGATTTACCTCCCTTTTCTTTCGTTGAGCTCAAAGCAATATCTTTAACTTTCTTTAGGAAGGAAGGTTCATCTCCAAAGTTAATATCGATCCAACTAGATCTTCAACCGA
Organism: Ilex paraguariensis; assembly: GCA_963454935.2. Taxonomy (NCBI): domain Eukaryota; kingdom Viridiplantae; phylum Streptophyta; class Magnoliopsida; order Aquifoliales; family Aquifoliaceae; genus Ilex; species Ilex paraguariensis. Next base: position 1,381,605 of record CAUOFW020005058.1, read on the forward strand.
CATCGACTCCATGTTGACACTTATTTCCAAGGATATAATTTTTTCATGAAACCTTTCGGGTAGAGATCTCAAGATTTTTTATTTGATGGCTACATCATCAATTTTGGTGCCTAATGCAAAAGATGAATTTACAATATTGCACAATTTAGTGTAAAATTCACTAAATATTTTATCATCTTGCATCCTCAACATCTCGAACTGAGAGATGTATTTTTGGAGTTTGGACATCTTCACCATGAAAGTCTCTTCATGAGAAACAACCAAAATATCTCAAGCCTCTTTGGAAGTCTCGCTATTAACAATCCTCTGGAGCTCAATGGGTGTCATGGCATTGAATACTGCATTCAAGCATTTAGAGTTCCATCCCACATGTTAGATCTCGATTTTCGACCAAGTCTTCGAGAATTTCACTTAACCTAGTGCTTCACCACCTTTCGACTTGTGTGGTGGCAGTGGGAGGGCTCTAACCCTCTTGCATGGCCAGCCAAACTCTCATCCATGAATTTTAGAAATAATCTCATGCTAGCTTTCCAATACGCAAAATTAGACCTATCGAAGAGTTGTGGTCGTGCAATTGAACCTCTTTCATTTTGAGACTCCATTTGAAACTAACAAGTTGTAACGCCCCAAAATACAACCTTGAAGACATTACTATCTAAAAATTATCCAATCATAAGAGCAACTAAACATAACCATTAAAATAATCAATCGTTCATCCATCTGATAAAGAATAAATACAAAAGTCAATAAAATATTGTAACTTTTTCAACTTACAATTCAAAACTTAATAGTATCGTGCAACANACCAAAATTTTGTTAAATATCTTCAAAAACAGAGCACTTGCTTCTCTTTGTATTATTATTATTAGTGTTGTTATTGTTGTTTTTATTATTATTTTTACTGTGATTATTATTATTAATAGTAGTAGTAGTAGTAGGAGGAGGAGGGGTAGCTTCTAGCTCGTGTGTTTGTGTGTGATACAGCTCTTTGCTGTGAATGTANCAGAATAAATAAAATAATTCAAAAGATTATTTCATAGTCAACTCTCAAAATCTAAACTAGGAAGAAGCATCTCTAAGCCTCCAAGTTGGGATCCACATACTGATCCTCCTCAACTCTCGAAGTCAACCTGCTCATTTAATTTGACATCCTTCTCTATGCCAAAATCTAAACATGTAAACGTGTAGGGGTGAGAAAAAGCCTATAGAAAATCTNTAGAATAAATAAAATAATTCAAAAGATTATTTCATAGTCAACTCTCAAAATCTAAACTAGGAAGAAACATCTCTAAGCCTCCAAGTTGGGATCCACATACTGATCCTCCTCAGCTCTCGAAGTAAACCTGCTCATTTAATTTGACATCCTTCTCTATGCCAAAATCTAAACATGTAAACGTGTAGGGGTGAGAAAAAGCCTATAGAAAATCTCTCTCAAATCCAAACAAGGTTTAAAACAATATAAAGAAGACAAGTCTCTTTTGAAAAAATAACATACATACCTTTTTGAAAGTAAAATAATAATAGTTGTAATTATCTTAAGTGCACGAATTATAGTAAATCAATGACAGGAATAAACATTTAAAGATTAGAGTAATCAATAAATAATTCAATAAAANCAAACAAGGTTTAAAACAATATAAAGAAGACAAGTCTCTTTTGAAAAAATAACATACATACCTTTTTGAAAGTAAAATAATAACAGTTGTAATTATCTTAAGTGCACGAATTATAGTAAATCAATGACAGGAATAAACATTTAAAGATTAGAGTAATCAATAAATAATTCAATAAAATCATCTTAGTTTATCTCAAGTATCTCATATAGGTTAGTTGCTTCTCAATAATCTACACAACGATGGTACCTCATTCATCCACCACAACACAAACAATTTTAATCATTCGCCGCATGGCCAAACCACAAATCACTTTGGGAATGACGTATACCGTCTTACACGGCATTTGAAAATACTTTCAAGCAAATGTATACCATCCCTCATCCTCGAATCTACGTGAACAATAGTGGTTGATCTCTCAAGGAAACATCCCACTACAATTGTTAGGCAACCATTACACCCCCCACTGGGATAGACTAACCTCTAGCACTCTACAACAACTCTCGAAAATAATTTAAGTTCGTTACACACAAACCATACAGAGATGAAGAACCACAACTTTATCAAAACGTATATTCAACCAATCACAATTTTCATCAAAATCTATGTAGCACAAATTTCAAAATTCTTAATGTACAAGAATAATGGAATTAAATATATAGAAGAGATCATATCAAGAAAAGTTTCATAATTACGATATCAAAATTTTAGGGTTTTGCCAAAACTCACAATTTCTTGGGCATAAAACAAGTATTTGATGAAAACATAATTTAATTAAGAATATGAATTTATAAGTTAATAATCCATATATTTTTCACATTGAAACATGTATTTAGCAAAACTAGGGTATTGGAAATCAAAAACAAGAGTTTCTTGAATATCAAACATATATTTCGCCAAAAACTACATTTCGATTGGAAAGAAACCAAAAACTCACAATTTTTTATCATATAACTACCAAGAAGACTTAAAACACACACACACACACACACACATATATATATATCTTCTAAATTTTAATGAAAGAACAAATAAAGAATCCCCTACCTTAATTCGATGTTTGTGCGTAGCCTAGTGTGTTTATTCCATTCTCGACGTGNATTTTTATCATATAACTACCAAGAAGACTTAAAACACACACACACACATATATATATATCTTCTAAATTTTAATGAAAGAACAAACAAAGAATCCCCTACCTTAATTCGATGTTTGTGCGTAGCCTAGTGTGTTTATTCCATTCTCGACGTGAAAATCCTTCCGAATCTTGTGTTTCTCCTTATCTCTCATTCTATATGGTTTTCTATGATTGAAATATAGGTAACTTAGTCCCAAAAGACTTCCTTTGGCATTTATAGGGTGAGAAAATAGTCTAGGCAACACAAATCTGATATGCAGAATTGCGACAATGTGTTCGAATGAGAAACTTGGTGTTTGAATGATTAACAGGGTGTTCGAATGGAGTATTTGGTGTTCAAATGAGATTTGCTCCCAATATCGTGTGTGTTTATGCTGAAAACTTCATCAAACAGTATGTTTGAACGGATCCATTCATGTTCGAACGGACTTCGATTTTTGCTTGAACTTCCAAGGTAGTTTTGATCTAGTTAGAGATCGATTCACGAAATATTTGTGAAATATAATTTTGTATCTCTTGAAGTATAATTTCTACTGTCCAAATTTCAGCTAAATCAGAAATTGGGATCAAAAGTTATGATTGAAATACTAAATTAATATCAAATTGCTTTCTACTCAAATTCTCTCCAAAATGCGTTTTAACTACGGAATACTTCCAACCTTACAATACACCCCATATTATATCTCTCAAGGTTTCTTGGCCTTACAGATTTAATTTTTACCTTGTTTTGGCCTAAAAATATTTAGAAACTTACCTATCTACCATTCTCAAGTTTAAACACCTCTAAAATTAAGTTCTAAAAGTCTATTTGCTTGAAATTCAAACTTCATGATCAATATTTTAACAACGATTCGAGGTTTTTACCATCCTTTTATTGATTATAGGAGAAATCTTAAGTTAATATTATCTTTATTTAATTCTAATACGGGGGTCTTAATGTAAGACCCAGAAAAAAAAATTTAAAATTTTTTTGGAAAAAGGCCNTATTTGCTTGAAATTCAAACTTCATGATCAATATTTTAACAACGATGCGAGGTTTTTACCATCCTTTTATTGATTATAGGAGAAATCTTAAGTTAATATTATCCTTATTTAATTCTAATATGGGGGTCTTAATGTAAGACCCAGAAAAAAAAATTTAAAATTTTTTTGGAAAAAGGCCAAAATGATAATTTACCATTAGAATGTGGGTTTAAAATCAGTATTTTTTTGAGCTCGGATAAAACAACGGACCTCACCGTTGAATTCGTATTGTGAAATCGAGTTGTCATGTCAAATTTCGTCGAATTCTGAGGTAGCCAATTTTTACATATTTTACAAGATGATCTGNTTGAGCTCGGATAAAACAACGGACCTCACCGTTGAATTCGTATTGTGAAATCGAGTTGTCACGTCAAATTTCGTCGAATTCTGAGGTAGCCAATTTTTACATATTTTACAAGATGATCTGGGTGACGAATGACTTAACAAACGTCCCCAAAAAAAGAAATTATAAAATTTACTTATAATTAAATAAAATTTCAAATAAAATTAATTTAAACTTAAACTAGGAATTAATTAAGTCGTTTCAGGTTAGAAACGGATTCAGAAATAATAAACGTGCAGGACAATGTAGACTGCTCAAATAAAAGGTATAAATAGGAGTAAAATATCTGAAATCAGATATTTCACTCTCTCTTGTTGGCTGGTTCACACGTTGGAAGAAGGGGGAAAAGAAAACAAGATTTCAAGCTTTCTTCTTGTGATCCAAGGAGTTTCGTCGGTTGAAATTCATCGAACCAAGAATTAAAGTTGGTCTACGCGATGAGGACTACACGTACGTACCAAGAACGAGGAATTTCACTGAAGATCCAAAGAGGTGATTTTAAAAAATCAAGAATTTTGGGGTTAGGGAGGTGCCTAGAAGCTTTCTTCCTTCGTATTACGCTCCAAGAGGTAGGGTTTCTCCTATTTTGGTTTACTTTCTTACGTAGGGCGTATTATGAATGGGGTAATGGCATAGAATAGCCTAGTTCACTTGACTATGGTTATGGAAATAAAGAAATGGGTATGGAATTTGGCCTAGACCAATTCATGGCATGACAAGGTAAATTCCAACATGGAATACATATATTCTTGATTGGAATGATTACATGGTTATATAATTGTGGATTGTTACATGTGTACATTCATATGCACTTAGGTTGGGGAGTAGCCTTTGTAGGAAGTATTTTACTAGGCATTGAATCACCCTATACGGAAAAATTTTTAGGTGCGGGACATACTCCGGCAGACGACTCGCATTCGGGGCTTCTTGGGTGAAGGAAAGCCGGGTTGTGGCTTTTGAATACAAGGTTTGTGTAAAACTTTTGTTAAAATTTCATTTGACATGTAAACGTATGGAATTGTTTGTAACAAAATTTGTATATAATAGGTTTTATGTGAAAAACTCTATCATGCATGTTTTAGATGAAAATGAGATGGTTTGAAATGGATTGAAAATCGGAAACAGGAGAATTGGGTAGAACTGAATTCGAGGGTAGAGCGTACCAGTACGCAGTACCGGTGCTGTCTATTCAGAGGATGAAGAGTACCAGTACAGTGTGTCCAGAGAGTGTCTCCCAAATTTTGAAAATTTAAAACTACAGTGCTATGCTCTCGATCTTTGATCCCTTTAGTTCCAATGATGTATTGGACAATAAAGTGGCATGATTTGTAGTATTGTGAACCACGGTTAAATTAAATGATAAAACACACGAATTACACGTGTGAGCTATAATTTCGGTTAAAGGGATGTTAATTAACGTGGTATCGGATTATGCGGCACTCACTGGTATTTCTGTGGGTTGATGGGTGATAAATAGGACCCCCGGTCCTAGCGGCGTCATAGCTTGATATCAGAGCATAGGTATACAAATTACTTAGGGCTTGATGGGCATTGGGTCTAGACCATTGCATTCATTATACATTTCATCTTATGTGCTTACATTTTGCTACATGATTACGTGTTATGTGACATATGTGAATGATATACATGGTAAAAATGTTTGTGAAAAAGGGAAACACTAGAGTTAGAAAACATAACATTGGGTTTCAGAAAAAAGGATGAATGGTATAGTTCAATGTGTAAATGTCCATTACTAGGTGGCACACGCACTACTAGTGAGATAAGGAGAAAAATCTCCAATTTTTAAACTTGATTCCCTATCTTGGGACACAATGTGAGTGTTCGATTGCTATTTAACATGTGTGTAGATGGCAAATCGAGGAAGAGGACGCTGAGGCGGTGGATGGAACAACCAACCACCACCAGCCTTTGACCAACATGCCTTTGTGAAGGCTATTAGTGCAGCGACTGCTACGATTGCACAAGCTAGTGCTACAGTTGCTAATGTTGCATAGACGGGGCGCAAATGTGGGCCAATGAGGCACGAGTAACCTCCAGAAGTTTAAGGCACATCAGCCTCCGATCTTCATGGGAGGGGCAGATCCTATGGTGGCTGACCATTGGTTCTGACAGGTGGATAAGATCTTGAGGGCTATGGAGATCAATTCCGATGCCACGAAGATAACACTAGCTACTTTTCAACTAGAGGGAGAATCCCAAGTGTGGTGGGATTGGGTCAAGGGCTCCAAGAACTTGGAGATAATGGCATGGGCAAAATTCAAAGAACTTTTCATGGGCAAGTATTTCCCGACAGCTGCAAGACATGCAAATGCCTGGGAGTTCTTAGACTTGCGACAAGGGATGATGACGGTGATGGAATACGTGACTAAGTTCACAGAATTAGCTGTTTCACCGACAATTATGTGGCCATAGACTTGGCCAAAGTGAGAAAATTTGAGGATGGCCTGAAGTTGTCAATTCAGGGTAAAATTGTGGGTCTTCTTNGGCCTGGGAGTTCTTAGACTTGTGACAAGGGATGATGACGGTGATGGAATACGTGACTAAGTTCACAGAATTAGCTGTTTCACCGACGATTATGTGGCCATAGACTTGGCCAAAGTGAGAAAATTTGAGGATGGCCTGAAGTTGTCAATTCAGGGTAAAATTGTGGGTCTTCTTCTGTAAGACTTAGACTCGATGGTTGCGACTGCTATGTCCGTTGAGATAGAGGTAGACGATGCACAGAACATCCGGGAGGCGGGTGTGAAAATAAGGAGGGTCAATCCTCTTTTTCTAGCTCAAAAAAGAGACAGAGAACCTTTACTCCCCAGGGACCACAGGGGCAGGGCTGTGGTTATCAAGGCCAAGGCCAGGGTCAATCCTCCCAACGCGGGAGAAATCAGCGGACTACATATCAGGCGGGGCAGAGGACATGTTTCTATTGCCACCAGCCGAGACACATGAAACGGGATTGTCCCCAGCGGCAGGGATCCCAAGGCTATGGCTCATCTCAGTCACAGTCGTCGGTGGGGCAGCTACAGACACACTTTGCTCCTCATTACCCCACCATGGGCCAGGGAAGCTAGTATCAGTTTTAGGGGGCTACACAAGGTCCCACTACTTCACATACGGGGACTCTGCAAAGCAGGCCAGATAGGCCAGGGCATGGGTCGAGGTCGAGGACAGAGCTCACAAGCTAGTACTTCAGGAACCCAGGGGCGTGTTTATGTCATGGTGCCACAAACTGGGCTGGTGGATCAATTGGTTATACATGGTACATTTCTACTCTCTCGCTTATGGACTAAAGTATTGTTTGATTTTTGTGCATCACATTCATTTATTGCTGCATCTTGTGTGAAGATTTGGGCTTAGAGGTTGAGACCTTGGAAAAGCAATTGCATGTGAGTTCTCCCCTAGAAGCTAGGGTGAGGGTGGACCAGATATGTCGAGGTTGTGAGTTAGAGATCTCAGAAATTCTACTCACTGTGGACCTTAGGGTCATGGATATGTCGGAGTTCGATGTTATCCTAGGGATGGATTGGTTGATGGCACATCGAGTCGTTATTGATTGTGATTGGAAGAGGGTCACTGCTTATACTCCGGAGGATATTTGTTTCAAGTTCCAAGGGAAAAAACAAGATGCCTTATCCTAAGTCGTGTATGATTCTCGATGGCACGGGCAATTGATGGGTTGGCATGCAAGCCTTACCCTGGAGGATGAGGCGAGACATGAATTAAGTCTACCTCGGGTTGTATGTGAGTATGAGGATATTTTTTTGGATGAACTATCGGGATTACCTCCACGTAGGGATGTAGACTTCACCATTGAGTTGCATTCTGGTATATCGCCTATTTCTATGACTCCACATAGGATGGCGCCAACTGAGTTACATGAACTCAAGGTCCAATTGCAAGAATTGTTGGACAAGGATTTTATTCGACTAAGCACTTCACCTTGGGGCGCTCTGGTATTGTTTTCTAAAAAGAAGGATAAGACCCTTCGATTATGTATAGACTATCGATAGTTGAACTGGGTTACTATCAAGAATAGGTACCCTTTGTCGAGAATCGATGACTTGTTTGATCAACTGAGAGGGGCACGGGTCTACTCCAAGACAGATCTTCATACCGGTTACCATCAGTTGAGGGTTAGGGAGGAGGATATCCCTAAGACAGCGTTCAGAACGCGGTATGGGCATTTCAAGTTCACAGTGATGCCCTTCGGATTGACGAATGCCCCGACAGCATTTATGGATCTCATGCATAGGATGTTTCAACCTTACCTTGATCAGTTCGTCGTGATTTTTGTTAACGACATTTTGATCTAATCCAAGTCTGAGAAGGAGTAAGAAAATCACTTGTGGGTTGTTCTCTAGATCTTGAGAGATCATCAATTGTATGCCAAGTTTAGCAAATGTGAATTTTTGTTTACTGAGGTGAAATTTTTTGGACACATCGTGTCGGCTTTGGGTGTATCCGTAGACCCAGAGAAAGTTGAGGCAGTCATGAATTGGGAGAGACCAAAGTCAGTCTTTGAGATATGCAGTTTCTTGGGATTGACAGGGTATTGCAAAAGGTTCACCGAGGACTTCTCCTGATTAGCAATGCCTATGACAAGATTGACCCGAAAAGAAGTCAAGTTTGAGTGGAATGATGCGTGTAAGAAGGCATTCCAAGAGTTAAATAGGAGACTTACTTCAGCTCCTATCTTGTTAGTTCCGCAAAGGGGGCAGAGGTACACGGTGTATTGTGATATCTTGAAGGACGGACTGGGATGTGTTTTGATGCAGTCCGGGAGAGTGGTGGCTTATGGTTCTCGGCAGTTAAAGAATCACGAGCAGAATTACCCTACACATGACATGAAGTTGGCAGCCATTGTCTTTGCCTTGAAGGCTTGGCGCCACTATTTATATGATGAATAATTTGAGGTGTTTTCGGACTACAAGAGTCTAAAGTACATCTTCACACAGTGGGACCTCAACATGAGAAAACACAGATGGATGGAGTACCTAGAGGACTATGACTTCACTTTACATTACCATTCCGGTAAGGCAAATGTGGTGGCGGATGCACTCAGTCGGAAGTCACGAGGAGTCTTGGCTAGTATGACTTCTAGGGAGTGGTAGATGCTCGAGACTGTGGGACAGTTCCGGCTACGATACATGGGATAGGCTCAGGGTGTTTTGGGGAGTTTGGTGGCTACACCTTCCCTATTGAGTAGAGNCGGCTACGATACATGGGACAGGCTCAGGGTGTTTTGGGGAGTTTGGTGGCTACACCTTCCCTATTGAGTAGAGTGANCATCGCCTATTTCTATGACTCCACATAGGATGGCGCCAACTGAGTTACATGAACTCAAGGTCCAATTGCAAGAATTGTTGGACAAGGATTTTATTCNGGGCTACGATACATGGGATAGGCTCAGGGTGTTTTGGGGAGTTTGGTGGCTACACCTTCCCTATTGAGTAGAGTGATCAAGTCTCAGGGGCTAGATGCAGAGTTATCATCCATCAGGGACCGAGTACGGGCAGATACAGGTAACGAGGATTGAACTATTCACTCGGATTGTAGTCTTTGGTTTAGGGGAACGTTTGTGGTTCCCCAATCTACAGAGCTAAGGGATAAGATTCTCAAAGAGTTTCACTGCTCCCGTTTTACTGTGCATCCAAGTGGCACGAAATGTACCAAGATTTTTGTCGCCAATATTATTGGAATGGGATGAAGAAAGATGTTGGGGATTTTGTCAGCCGATGTCTCATATATCAGCAAGTAAAGGCTGAACACCAGAGGCCAGCGGAATTACTCCAACCTTTGGAGGTAGCTGAGTGGAAGTGGGAGGTAGGAGAGAGATCTTACTCCAGCCATGTCGTCCTCCGGTTTGTTGGACGGAGGTAGGAGAGAGATCTTCTACGGGTTCAAATTTGATTAGAGACACCTCGGAGAAGATGGACTTGATTCGGAAGCGTCTTCTTACGGCTCAGAGTTGATAGAAGAGTTACGACGATAGACTCCGATGACCTCTAGAGTTTGAGGTGGGTGATCATATTTTCTTGAAGGCGAAACCTAAAAGAGGAGTGGTCAGATTCAGCAAGCGGGGAAAGCTGTCACTGAGNTAGAGTTATCATCCATCAGGGACGAGTACAGGCAGATACAGGTAACGAGGATTGAACTATTCACTCGGATTGTAGTCTTTGGTTTAGGGGAACGTTTGTGGTTCCCCAATCTACAGAGCTAAGGGATAAGATTCTCAAAGAGTTTCACTGCTCCCGTTTTACTGTGCATCCAAGTGGCACGAAATGTACCAAGATTTTTGTCACTAATATTATTGGAATGGGATGAAGAAAGATGTTGGGGATTTTGTCAGCCGATGTCTCATATATCAGCAAGTAAAGACTGAACACCAGAGGCCAGCGGAATTACTCCAACCTTTGGAGGTAGCTGAGTGGAAGTGGGAGGAAGGAGAGAGATCTTACTCCAGCCATGTCGTCCTCCGGTTTGTTGGACGGAGGTAGGAGAGAGATCTTCTACGGGTTCAAATTTGATTAGAGACACCTCGGAGAAGATGGACTTGATTCGGAAGCGTCTTCTTACGGCTCAGAGTTGACAGAAGAGTTACGACGATAGACTGCGATGACCTCTAGAGTTTGAGGTGGGTGATAATATTTTTTTGAAGGCGAAACCTAAAAGAGGAGTGGTCAGATTCAGCAAGCGGGGAAAGCTGTCACTGAGGTTTATTGGGCCCTTCGAGGTACTCGAGAGGGTGGGCACGGTGGCTTATCGGTTGGCATTACTGCCAAGTTTATCGGGTGTTCATGCGGTATTCCATGTCTCCATGCTCCGAAAATACACCCTGAATCCAACTCATGTGGTGGATTGGGGAAAGCTAGTTGTTGATGTTGATGGGACCTTCGAGGAGGGACCAGTGCGTATCATGGATAGCCGGGATTAGGTTTTGTGAGGAAAGACCGTGAGGCTAGTGAAGGTGCTATGGACCGAGGAGTGGAGGAGGCGATATGGGAGCGTGAGGATACCATACGTACCAATTATCCGTTTCTGTTTGAAGATGGAGGTACATTTCTTATAGTCATGTAGTATTTTATTACTGTTATATATGCATGTGGTTAAGTGTGCATGTGTGTATGTGAATTTCGGGGACGAAATTTTTTTAAGGGGAGAAGAATGTAAGACCTAGGAAAAAAAAATTTAAATTTTTCGAAAAAAGAGTAAAATGGTAATTTGCCACTAGAATGCGGGTTTAAAATCAGTATTTTTCTAGAGCTTGGATGATATAATAGACCTCACCATTGAATTAGTATCGCGAAATTGAATTGCCATGTCAAATTTAATCGAATTCTGATATAGTCAAATTTTACATGTTTTACGAGACAATCTGGGTGACGAATGACTTAACAAACGTCCCCAAAAATAGAATTTATAAAATTTTCTTATAATTAAATAAAAGTTCAAATAAAATTATTTTGAACTTAAACCAGGAATTAATTAAGTCGTTTCGGGTTAAAAACAGACCTAGAAGTAATAAACGTGCGGGACAATGTGGACTGCGCAAATAAAAAGTATAAATANTTAAGTCGTTTCGGGTTAAAAACGGACCTAGAAGTAATAAACGTGCGGGACAATGTGGACTGCGCAAATAAAAAGTATAAATAGGAGTGAAATATCTGAAAATCAGATATTTCACTCTGTCTTGTCAGCTGGTTCACATGTTGGAAGAAGGGGGAAAAGAAAACAAGATTTCAAGCTTTCTCGCAAATCATTGAACCAAGAATTAAAGTTGGTCTACGCGACGAGGGCTACGTGTATGTATCAAGAACGAGAGATTTCACCAAAGATCCAAAAAGGTGATTTTGGGAAATCAAGATTTTTGGGGCTAGAAAGGTGCCTAGAAGCTTTCTTCCTTCGTATTACGCTCCAAGAGGTAGGGTTTCTCCTACTTTGNGAGAGAGATCTTCTACGGGTTCAAATTTGATTAGAGACACCTCGGAGAAGATGGACTTGATTCGGAAGCGTCTTCTTACGGCTCAGAGTTGACAGAAGAGTTACGACGATAGACTGCGATGACCTCTAGAGTTTGAGGTGGGTGATAATATTTTTTTGAAGGNAGGCATAGAATAACCTAGGTCACTTGACTATGGTTATGGAAATGAGGAAATGGGTATGGAATTTGGCCTAAACCAATTCCTAGTTATGTTGGCATAGGAAATTACTTATGTGATTTCCTTGGAATTTGATATTTTTGGGCATGCTATATGTTTTATATTATCCCTATACCTTGTGAATGAGGTAAAAATTCTTGTGTGATAACATGAATTGTGCTTTAAGGTATTTTGCAAATTGCCTAGGTGGAAATTAAGTTGTTATAGCATAGATTATGTATAACAAGCTTGTGAAATTGTTGAGAATGAATGAATTGCTATATGTTGTTAATATATTAGCATTATGTTGGTTTATGATAATTNAGATTATGTATAACAAACTTGTGAAATTGTTGAGAATGAATGAATTGCTATATGTTGTTAATATATTAGCATTATGTTGGTTTATGATAATTATATGCAATTGTTATAAATTGCCATGACATATGTGGAGATATGTGGTTAAATTGCTCAATTGACACTCATTACATATAGAGCATAATATGGATATTGCAATGGTGCATTTACATTGCATATGCACGGGGGAAACACATCCATAAGCATGAGTGTGGGTGTGTGGGTGCATGGTTGAATCAAACATCATATTGGTGATTGATGGGTGGGCTCGGAAAAGTTGGACTGAAGATCCGACTGAGTCTCATGAATTGCATGAAGGTAAAATTGGGTTGGAGTAGCAAAAAAAGTTAGATTATCTCTCGGGTGAGAGGCCCGGTGATTGGATACGCATTCTGTTGGTATAAGAGCNAAAAGTTGGACTGAAGATCCGACTGAGTCTCATGAATTGCATGAAGGTAAAATTGGGTTGGAGTAGCAAAAAAAGTTACATTATCTCTCGGGTGAGAGGCCCGGTGATTGGATACGCATTCTGTTGGTATAAGAGCCCATGAAATGTGTCGGTGTATGCGGAATCGTTGGTGAAAATTCATGAATTTCGTGTTGGTTGGGTTCCGTTGGTGTAAGTCCATAAATATCCACCCCAAATAAAGACCCAGAGATTTTAAATAGTCATTTAGAGGATAATATAAATGACGGGAGCTAGAAGGGCTCATTTTTATATATATTGGCATTTGCATGTGTTGAGGAGCCGGTAAAGGCTCGGGATTAAAATGCGGGAGTGAATCTCATTCCATTCATGGCATGGCATGGTAAATTCCAACATGGAATACATATATTCTTGATTGGAATGATTACACGGTTATATAATTGTGAATTTTTGCATGTGTATATTCATATGCACTTAGGTTGGGGAGTAGCCTCTGTAGGAAGTATTCTATTGGGTATTGGCTCACCCTATACGGGAAACATTTCAGGTGCGGGACATACTCCAGCGGACGGCTTGCATTCGGGGCCTCTTGGGTGAAGGAAAGTCGGGTTGTGACTTTTGAATACAAGTTTTGTGTAAAACTTTTGTTAAAATTTCATTTGACATGTAAATGTATGGAATGGTTTGTAACAGACTTTGTATATAATAGGTTTTATGTGAAAAACTCTATCATGCATGTTTNTGGGGCCTCTTGGGTGAAGGAAAGTCGGGTTGTGGCTTTTGAATACAAGTTTTGTGTAAAACTTTTGTTAAAATTTCATTTGACATGTAAATGTATGGAATGGTTTGTAACAGACTTTGTATATAATAGGTTTTATGTGAAAAACTCTATCATGCATGTTTTAGATGAAAATGAGATGGTTTGAAATGGATTGAAAATCGAAAACAGGAGAATTGGGCAGAACTAAACAAAATGTACCGGTACTGCGTACCGGTACTGTCTGTCCAGAGGGTGAAGAATACCGGTACCGAGTACCAGTACAGTGTGTCCACAGAGCAAACCGTACCGGTACACAGTACCGATACTGTCTCCCAAATTTTGAAAATTTAAAACTACAGTGCTATGCTCTCAGTCTTTGATCCATTTGGTTCCAATGATGTATTGGACAATCAAGTGGCATGATTTGTGGTACTGTGAACCATGGTTAAATTAAATGATAAAACACACATGGACTACACGTGTGGGCTATAATTCCGGTTAAAAGGATGTTAATTAACGTGGTGTCAAATTATGCCGTATTCACGGGTATTTTCGCGGGTTGATGGGTGATCAACGGGACCCCTAGTTCTAGGGGCGTCACACTTATACTAGTAGTAACAATAGATTTCAACAAGGCAAACAACTAGGTATGCAAGAAAATTATAAAATATGCCTATAAATGTCTACATGCAACTCAGAGCAATCACACTCTAATACCAATTGTTGTTCTGGGAGGGACATAACTGAAGTGGATATTCTCTCACGGTTACACACGTATAGTGCATGACACTACCTAGAGAGGAGTGAATAGGTTTTTCGATTTTAAGCTCAATCGATTAGAAATTAAAACCTAGCTGTACCATAATTACCTCTTCTCACAAATATTTATCAATTAATAATGAGAGCCTCTTTTAATCACCATGACCCCATGAACCCATGAAGATTGATGTTTTAATTTTAATAATTAAACATATAAACAATCAATCTCACACGGGGAACCCAAATCCCTAAAACCAAACCCACTACGCAACTATGGATGATTTAAAAACAATAAATGACACAAGTGATTTGTTGACAAGGAAACCCACCTTGGAAAAAATCGCAGGGAACTTCTACTGGTTCACCAAAGCCTATTGCACTACTCCAAACTTAGCTTACAAGTTCTAGGGTCTTATATTTCAACCAATACCATGGTTAGATGTTCCCTTCCTTCGATAAGCTTCTCAACCGAAACTCTGTCTTTGACGTTATGTGTAGCATCACTAGGAATTACTTTCACGAGGATCCTCTAGGCCTCGAGTAATTATTGGCACGCCAACTATCCTTGAAAAGCACACACCAATAGGCTTGGTTCCAACCATTCAAGGTCTTCAACACTAAGTTGTGGGTTAGGTAAAATCTCTAGAAGTTAGCCTTGGATTCTTAGGGATCTAGGTTGTGTTGGAAGCTCTTTAGGTTAAATATGGATTTCTATATTCAAAAGGCTTAACCTAAATATAGGAAAGACTTTCCCTATTTAGGTCTAGAATAAGGGTATTCTTGGTCAACAAGAAAACTCAAATTCGCAAACGACCGCTCAAGCACTAGGAAAATGGTCATAGGACAGTGGTCTCGAGAATGACAATCATGTTTAAAATCGACTTAGGAGAATAAATCGCTTGGCCGACCATAGGGACCACTCAAGCCACCTTATGGACCCCTCAAGTGACCTTAGAAGGCAAGCTCTAATCTCCTCCATTTTGCCTTTTCCCTTTTCTTCCCTAAGTCATGAAGAAACGTCTCTAATGAAAGCTAGTGAGCATATGGTGGTCTATACTGGTTTTTTAAGCCTAGAACAAAACAAAAAACTTGTCCTTGTGAGCACTAAATGACTCAAACTATGTTTTCTAAAGGACAAAATGGTTTTAGAAAATCTTTTCATTGAAAAACACCTAGGAGCCATACACAAATTAGTTCTGATTCCATTTAACCCTAATCCTCCTAAGTTAACTATCGAGGGATTAACTTAGGTATCTAGGCCATTACCTTTCTCCTAAGCTTGAAGGTGCATTCTAAGTGTGATTGATGTAGCTTTAATGCTTGATCTCTCTTGAATGACACTTTTAGATCTTTAAAATTTGAACACAAGTGAGTGAAATTAGACTAAGTGAAAGAAAATTGCACTAGGATGCATGAAAATTGAATTTTTAATTATTTAATATGCCTTAGAATGAAGTGATGAAATGATGAAATAATGATGGAACTGTTATGTGATGAATAAGTGTGATTTGCATAATTAAATACTTTGTGCATTTAAATTGAATTTTAAAATTGCATCTCAGTTTCATATCCTCAGTTCATTCATCCATGCGCATTTAGTTGCATTTTAATATGTACATACATTTGTGCGTGATTTTGGAGGAGTGTGCGAGGAATCATAGTAGCCCAAAGAGCATTGGAAGCTGAACTGTTAGCAGAACAACAAAGCTTCAAGGTTCACTCGAGTGACCCCTACAATCAATAGGCACCTGGGGTTTAAAATCTAAATTTTGACGAGCCCTTCACATTCTAAACACTCTCAGTTGCAATCCGATCCTCCTAAAACCCTAACCTAGCTCCTCCCTTCATTCTTAACACATTCTAAAGCGTTCCTAATGTCTATTCACACCTTCATCCATGGGATTTACACACTTAGACACAGTTACATCGATTGTTTTAGCATATGGCTCCACTACTAGAGAACAGAACTAGGGTTGAGATTGTTGATGAGAAAATCACAATTGATTTCAACCAGAACACCTAATTTTGGACTCCCAAGTACGAGGTGAGATATCGGGATGAGTTTGTCCATAGGCCAATCATAATTGAGCACTTAGTTCGATTTCACTCACATGTGTTCAAATTTTATTTAACTTCGATCACTTTATGTGTAACATATGTGAAACCAAACCTCAACACAATCATGAATTAGTCTAGATCAAATGATTAATAAACCTTTACATGAATTCCTAATGCATTGTCTAAGTGAATACATAACCAATTTGTGAGTGTCTTATATGCATTTTTCTATTTCTACTCTTTTTTGGGCACTCTCCCTATTTTTACATCCCTTATGCTCTTAATGACCTTAATTAGCAAGATTGTGAATTCTATACTTTAATAATTGTGCTTCTAAAATGTATATAGCACTGCTCTATGAGCTTTACATGTGAGCATGCTATTAAGCATATAGTAGTCTCAACAATTCAAATGCAATTGACACTAGCCATTATTATTGATGCCCCTGATTTTTTATATCTAGTCACATTGGCTCTTTCACATCTTTAAAGGGATTGGGGCTTAACTAACCTTTAGTTATTTTTTCACCTATCACCACTAATTAACCTTTAAANCGATTTTTTATATCTAGTCACATTGGCTCTTTCACATCTTTAAAGGGATTGGGGGCTTAACTAACCTTTAGTTATTTTTTCACCTATCACCACTAATTAACCTTTAAAATATACATTGGAATATGCTTTGGAAGGGTTAATTGTGTGCAGTTTACATTTTATTCGTAGTAAATAATGAGGAATTAAGCATAAGGGATACGATTGGAATACTAACATGAAGTGTAGATGAAAATAGTCATTATGGGGCCAAGGGAGACAAACCCATGAAGAGGAAACGACCAAAGGAAGTTGAAGGAACACCAAGTGAAACCCCTTGCGCTCAAGATTGTTCTGAAGAATCAGTTGGAACTGTGTGTTGGAATGACATATCCAAGATCCGTTGATGGTGCATATAATTGATTACAAAAATTTACTTGTTTATTAACTCTACAAAGTGAAATTAGGGTTTACCTTTAATGAGCAGATCTGCACGAACGAAGAACAGATACATATCAAACAACAGGCTTGATGAACCTCATGATATTCTATAGTATGTCCTTCTACGCCAAAATCTGAATGTAGTGTGGGTTGCAATCCTTCGAACCTTGCTCTCTCTCTGCCTTTTCTAAATGTGAAGGTAAATATTGTGGAGGAGCGAACCAGGGAGTGCATTTATTTATATGCTAGAGTAGAGACCTTAAGTAGAAATAAGGGTCGGACTTCCAATGGGGTTAGGAATTCTATGTCCAATTCAGAACAAACATCCTATGGTCCATTAATAATAATTTAATCCACTAAAAACTTATTATTGATTTCTTGGGAGTTTCTCAAAATTGTATTTCGAGCTCCTCATTATTTTATGCTTAATAATCTTCCCGCATTTAAAATTACTGATGTCCGTTAACTAATTAAATTACTAACAATTATATTTAATTGACTTCTTTTATCCTTGAGATCTTATCACTAAACTTATTTGTCATGTCAAATAATTAAATCCACCTGCAAGGTTTGACATGGACGAAACTTATGAGCTTTTCAAGAGGATATCTATAAAACCCAAGAAATTTTAAATTTTTGTGAAAAGGGCAAAATGGTAATTAGTTGTTGAGGTACGAGTTGAAGACCTAGATTTTTCTAGAACTCGGATGACGAAATAGACCTCACCGTTGGATTCGTTTGGCAAAATTTATTTACCTAATCAATTTTTGTTGAATTTTGAGTCAGTCAAATTTTTTGTATTTTACAATGCGATCGGACGTCGCATAGATTAAATAATGTGATTGGGTTTTAATTGCAAAATATGAAAAATAGCTTAAATTTAGTTCAAATAAAATATATTGAACAAAANTTGTTGAGGTACGAGTTGAAGACCTAGATTTTTCTAGAACTCAGATGACGAAATAGACCTCACCGTTGGATTCGTTTGGCAAAATTTATTTACCTAGTCAATTTTTGTTGAATTTTGAGTCAGTCAAATTTTTTGTATTTTACAATGCGATCGGACGTCGCATAGATTAAATAATGTGATTGGGTTTTAATTGCAAAATATGAAAAATAGCTTAAATTTAGTTCAAATAAAATATATTGAACAAAACACGGAGCAAGATTTAATTGATTCGGAACAAAATCGGATCACGAAAAGATGGGACATGTGACACGTTGTGGGCCAAGTATTCAAGGAGTATAAATAGGGTAGAAAAATTAGAATTTCTCTCCATTTACCTTTAGATTTTTGGATAGAGAGAGAGAGAAGAAGAGAGGGAAAATCAATTGGGTTTCAAGCTTCTCTCTATGATCTAGGGTCAGCCGTTCGTCAAATCGATTCGGGTCAAGAACTAAAGTTGATTTACTCAACGAGCGCTGCTACGCCTATGTACCAAAAATCAGGATTTCATTGAAGTCTCAAAGACGAAATTTTTGGAAATCAATGGTTGAAGCTTGATTTGGGTTTTTGGGAGTTTCTATCACTCGTAATTACACTTCAAGAGATAGGGTTCTTTTCCTAGTTAGGTTTATTTTCAACTAAGGGTTGCGTATGAAATGGGTCGTTTGATTAGAGATGAATTCTCTTGTTTGATGTACTCCTAGTGTAACTAGAGTATGAAAAATGGGTATGGAAATGTGCTAAACCAATCTTCCATGAATTAAGTTTGGGTGGAACTACTTGTTTGGTGATTTCCTGAGAATGTGACAAATTAGGCATGATTATGTGTTATATGATTTTGTGCCTTTTGTTTATTTGATAAAATGCCTAGGTGGATTTAGCATGGTTGTTTCATTGAAAATGTTATAACATGCTTGGTGAGAATGTGGATTGTAATTATATATGCTTATGATATAATTGATAATTAAGAATGTTTTTTGGGATGAAATTGTTCATATTGTGCTTGTGACATGTTGAACATGATGTTGTAATTGCAATTGAAATATTGGTTGCATAATGATATGAAATGTAAGTGTATATTACGTTGCATATGCATAGGAAATATCACACTCGTGGGCATGTGACATGTGTGTGGGTGTGAGTATGATTTTGGTCAAACACCATCATTAGTGGGTTAATACATGAGCTCGAGAAAGTTGGGCCAAGGTTCAACTGAGTCACACAAATTTGCATTGAAAATAGAGTCGATGTTAGCGAGAAGGGCTAGATTATCTCTCAGGTGCAAAACCCGATGATTTGAATATGCACTTTCGTTGGTATTGAGTGTGTTGGTGTATGTGGAGCCATTGGTGGAAGTCCATAAATGTTGTGTTGGTTGGGTGTCCGTTGGTGGAAGTGCATAAATACCCACCCCAAGAAAGACCCAAAATTTATAAATGGTCATAGGGTGTGTAACATCAATGGTGGGGGCTTGGAGTGTCTAGATTCATACGCATGACATTGCATGTGTTATGAGAGGTGGTGAAGGCCTGGGTTGCGTTGCATGTTTGAGTCTCACCTCATAACATGACATAGCATTGTGACATTTATTCTTGAAGTTGTATGTTATTGGATGAATGCTTGTTTGATTGTTGAATGACATGTGAACATTTTATATGCATCTAGGTTGGGAAGTAGCCTCTTTAGGAGGTACCCCATTGAGCATTGCTCACCCTTTATGAGGACAACATTTCGGGTGCTGGACAAGCGCCGATAGATGACTCTCACTTGGCCCTCGTTGATGAAGAAAGCCGAGTTGTGGCTTTAAATTACAGTTATGTAATTAATTTTTGGGATATGTAATATTGTTTAAAGGGTTGTGTAATGAATCTTTATGGACTATATTTTGAGTATAATTTGATGTTATATAAGTTGGGTGAATGTTGTGTGAGATTGGATGAGTTAAAATTAAAATTGGGGGGAAATTGGGTTCATCTACCGGTAGCAAGTCTTGAGCTACCGGTAGCCCAATTCCGGACGACTCAACTACCGGTAGCACGTACACGAGCTACTGGTAGTTCCTCCAAAATTTTCAAAAATTGAAAATAACTTTGTCAAGCCTTCGGAGCTTGAGTCTTTTTGTTCAAAGGATGTAAGTGGAGTAATATTAAGGACAAATTGTTATATTGGACCTTGGAATGGTCAAGTGATTGAAATATATATGGGTTATACATTTGAGAATGCTTGGAANGGGCGGAGGACTTCTACCCTACAAGGGTATCAAGGATAGGGCCATGGCTACCAAGGCCAAGGCCAAGATCAATTCTCCTAGGGCAAGAGAAATTCTAGGACTACCTATCAGGCGGGCTAGAGGACTTACTTCAATTGTCACCAATAGGGCCATATGAAGCGGGATTGTCCTTAAAGGCAGGGATCTCAGAGCTATGAGAAATCTCATTCCTATTCATCGGTGGGACATCCATAGACCTTTTTCATTCCTTCCTACCCCACTATGGGTCAGGGAAGTCAGTTTCAGTTCCAGGTTACTGCACAGGCCCCTACCACTTCATAACTGGGGACTCCACAATCAGGCCAAATGGGCTAGGAGACAGGGCTTACAAGTGGGGACTTCGGGGACCCAAGGATGAGTCTACCCCATCATTAGGCACACATCTCCAGATAATTTAATCTGAGCAATATTTAAAAAGATATAGATCATCTCAAAAAAAATTTCTTACTTCAACTAAAATTTTCTCTTATCTACGGCAGTCCAAGATGGTAGCATATTACCTGTAACAAGAAAATTCACGATGTCAGCAAACCAAGATAATGAGAAAATAACTAACAATTATTTATCAGGGAATGTGTCTTTGATCGATATTGTCTCTATTGTCACATCACTTACAAGTCTAGACAAGTGGTCAACCACTACGTTTTCTACTCCTTTTTTTATCTTTGATTGTTAGGTCAAATTCTTAGAGTAGGAGGATCCACCTAAGCAGTCTTGATTTTGTATCTTTCTTAGTTAATAGATATTTAAGAGTTGCATGGTCTGTAAAAATAACAATAGGGGATCCTACTAGATAAAACCTAAACTTGTCTAGGGCAAACACTATTGCCAGTAATTCCTTTTCTGTAGTAGAATAATTTATTTGTGTAGTATTTAAGGTCCTACTAGCATAGTATATGACATGTGGCTTTTTCTTTTTTCGTTGCTCTAAAACTGCCACTACGGCGTAGTAACTGGCATCACACATGATTTCAAAAGAAAGACTCCAATCTGGGGGTTGTATAATTGAAGCAGTTATGAGCATGCCTTTCAGCTTATCAAAAGCCTCTTGGCATGCCTCATTCCATTCAAAAGTTGTGTCTTTCCCTAGGATGTGGCAAAGTGGTCTAGATATAGAACTAAAATATTTTATAAACCTCCTGNGTGTTATGTGAATAATATGCATGATTAAATGTATATGAAAATGAGGCACTAGGATTTGAGAACATAACCTTGAGGGTCAGAGAGAGAAAGAACGATACGGTTCATGGTGTAGACATCTACTAGTGTGTGGCACACGCTCTACTTGTGGGACAAGGAGATAAAATATCAATGTTTCAACTTTGATCCCTACCTTGGGATACTAAGTTAGTGCTCTGTTGTTATTTGACATGTGTATAGATGACTAATATAGGAAGAGAACACTGAAACGATTGAGGAAGTGGACGGAACATCAATCAACCACCATCNCTGTTATGTGAATAATATGCATGATTAAATGTATATGAAAATGAGGCACTAGAATTTGAGAACATAACCTTGAGAGTCAGAGAGAGAAAGAACGATACGGTTCATGGTGTAGACATCTACTAGTGTGTGGCACACGCTCTACTTGTGGGACAAAGAGATAAAATATCAATGTTTCAACTTTGATCCCTACCTTGGGATACTAAGTTAGTGCTCTGTTGTTATTTGACATGTGTGTAGATGACTAATAGAGGAAGAGAACACTGAAACGATTGAGGAAGTGGACGGAACATCAATCAACCACCATCGGCCTTTGACCAACAAGCCTTCATGGAGGCTATAGGAACAATGACGACTACCTTTGCACAAGCTAGCGCCAATGTAGGCCAAGCGGGCTTGAGTAACCTCTAAAAGTTTAAGGCACACAAGCCACTGACTTTCATGGGAGGGGCTGATCCAATGATGGCCGACTATTGTTTTCAACAAGTTAATAAGATCTTAAAGGCTATGGAGATCACGTCCGATGCCACTAAGATAAGGTTAGCCGCGTTTCAGCTTGAAGGAAAGGCCTATCTATGGTGGGATTGGGGAAAAGGCCTCGAAGAACCTAGAGGCAATAACATGGGGAGAGTTCTGAGAGCTCTTCATGGGTAAGTACTTTCCATCGGCTCTTCGACAAGTGAAAGCGCATAAATTCTTGGATTTGAGGCCACAGACTTGGACAAAGTGAGGAGGTTTGAGCATGGTTTAAAGTAGTCCATCCGGAGGAAGATTGTGGGCCATCCCCTACAAGATTTAGACTCAATAGTTGAGATGACCTTGGCCATTGAGAGAGAGGTGGAAGACGTAAGGGGCATTCGAGAGAATGATTCTAAGGACAAGAAGAAAGAGGGCTAATCATCTTCTTCTAGTTCGAGGCGGAGGACTTCTACCCTACAAGGGTATCAAGGATAGGGCCATGGCTACCAAGGCCAAGGCCAAGATCAATATTCCTAGGGCAAGAGAAATTCTAGGACTACCTATCAGGCGGGCTAGAGGACTTACTTCAATTGTCACCAATAGGGCCATATGAAGCGGGATTGTCCTTAAAGGCAGGGATCTCAGAGCTATGAGAAATCTCATTCCTATTCATCGGTGGGACATCCATAGACCTTTTTCATTCCTTCCTACCCCACTATGGGTCAGGGAAGTCAGTTTCAGTTCCAGGTTACTGCACAGGCCCCTACCACTTCATAACTGGGGACTCCACAATCAGGCCAAATGGGCTAGGAGACAGGGCTTACAAGTGGGGACTTCGGGGACCCAAGGATGAGTCTACCCCATCATTAGGCACACATCTCCAGATAATTTAATCTGAGCAATATTTAAAAAGATATAGATCATCTCAAAAAAAATTTCTTACTTCAACTAAAATTTTCTCTTATCTACGGCAGTCCAAGATGGTAGCATATTACCTGTAACAAGAAAATTCACGATGTCAGCAAACCAAGATAATGAGAAAATAACTAACAATTATTTATCAGGGAATGTGTCTTTGATCGATATTGTCTCTATTGTCACATCACTTACAAGTCTAGACAAGTGGTCAACCACTACGTTTTCTACTCCTTTTTTTATCTTTGATTGTTAGGTCAAATTCTTAGAGTAGGAGGATCCACCTAAGCAGTCTTGATTTTGTATCTTTCTTAGTTAATAGATATTTAAGAGTTGCATGGTCTGTAAAAATAACAATAGGGGATCCTACTAGATAAAACCTAAACTTGTCTAGGGCAAACACTATTGCCAGTAATTCCTTTTCTGTAGTAGAATAATTTAT
Organism: Ilex paraguariensis; assembly: GCA_963454935.2. NCBI lineage: Eukaryota > Viridiplantae > Streptophyta > Magnoliopsida > Aquifoliales > Aquifoliaceae > Ilex > Ilex paraguariensis. Next base: position 1,405,685 of record CAUOFW020005058.1, read on the forward strand.
TTGTGTAGTATTTAAGGTCCTACTAGCATAGTATATGACATGTGGCTTTTTCTTTTTTCGTTGCTCTAAAACTGCCACTACGGCGTAGTAACTGGCATCACACATGATTTCAAAAGAAAGACTCCAATCTGGGGGTTGTATAATTGAAGCAGTTATGAGCATGCCTTTCAGCTTATCAAAAGCCTCTTGGCATGCCTCATTCCATTCAAAAGTTGTGTCTTTCCCTAGGATGTGGCAAAGTGGTCTAGATATAGAACTAAAATATTTTATAAACCTCCTGTAAAAACCAGCGTGACCCAAGAAATATCTAACATCCTTGAGGGTTTGGGGTGTAGGTAAATTAGCAATTAATTAAATCTTGACTCTATCTAACCTGAATTCCCTCAGAAGAGACAATGTGACCAAAAACAATTCCCTTTCGAACCATAAAGTGATATTTTTTCCAGCTAAGTACAAGGTTTTTTTCTTCACATCGAATTCACAATTTTTCAAGATTTAACAAACAATCATCATATGAATCACAAAAAATAATAAAATTATCCATAAAGACTTCAAGAAAACCCTTAACCATATCACTAAAAATATTAAGCATACACCTTTGAAAGGTCGCAGGTGTATTGCAAAGTCCAAAAGGTATTCTTCGATAAACAAAGGTACCAAAAGGACAAGTAAATGTGGTCTTCTCTTGGTCTCTTGGGTAAATTTTGATTTGGTTATATCCCGAATAACCATCCAAAAAAATAGTAAAACATATGTGACACCACCCTTTCCAAAATTTGATCCATGAAAGGCAAAGGGAAGTGATCTTTTCTAGTCACCGAATTTAATTTCCTGTAATCAATGCACATTCTCCAACCAGTTATTGTCCTAGTTGGTATAAGTTCATATTATTATTGACAACTATAGTGATACCTGATTTTTGGGGACTACCTGTGTAGGACTTACCCATTTGCTATCTGTAATAGAGTAAATTATTCCTACATCTAACAATTTCAGCACCTCATTCCTTACAACTTCTTTCATATGTGGGTTAAGTCTCATTTGCATCTCTCTAGATGTTCTAACATTATCCTTTAAGTATATCTTGTGAGTGCAAACCATTGGACTAATCCCTTTTATGTCAGCTAAAGTCCAACCAATAGCAACCTTATGTTGTCTAAGAAGAAATTACTACCGGAAATGTCTCATCATCTCCTAAAAATGCATATTTTAAATCTATCGGCAAGGGTTTCAATTCGAGTTTAGGAACTTTATCACTTGATGGAACTGGTGGATTGGTTATTGGTGGTAGCTCCTCAAATTTATTTCTCAAATCTTTGATTTCAAAAATCTATGAAGAATTCAACAAATCAATCAATTCAGAAATTTTAGAATTATTTTCATTCATCTCTAACAAAGAAGATTATTCTAGCAAACATGCTTCAAGTGGATCAAACAAAGAAGAATCATATACTCTGCTTGGAACAATAGACTCAATCATATTAATCTCATGCACATCCTCATCAACATCCCCTGGTTGTTTACCCACATTAAAAATATTCAGTTCTAATGTCATATTATCAAAAGATAAATTCATCACACCATTCTTGCAATTAATTAGGGAATTTGAAGCAAGTAGGAATTTTTCCTAATATGACAGGAATTTGAGCATTAGAACTTGACATAGGTTGAGTATCCAAAATTATGAAATCCACAAGAAAAATAAAAATTGTTGACCTGTACCAATATATCTTTCACCATACCCTTCGTATTCTAACTGAACGATCAGCCAATTGAAGTGTAACCGAAGTAAGTTTCAACTCCCCTAACCTTAATTGCTCATAAACTGAATAAGGGAGCAAGTTCACATTAGCTCCCAAATCTAGTAAAGCTTATTTAATTTTGTGGTTACCTATAACACAAGAAATGGTGGGGTAACTTGTGTCTTTATATTTTGGTAGAGTCCTATGTTGTATGATTGAAGATACTTGCTCAGTCAAAAATGACTTATTTTGCACATTTAATTTTCTTCTAACAGTATACAAATCTTTCAAAAATTTTGCATAAGAAGATATTTGTGTTTATGACATCAAACAACGGGATATTGATTTTCACCTGCTTAGAAAATTTTAACATATCATTGAGATGTCAGACACCTCTCAGACTTAATGATTTCAGATTGATCAAGTTTATCACCACTCTCCATAGATTTTGAATTTTCATCAGATTCTTGAACTTTAGCGAGAATAGTCTTGTCAATTGCTTTCCCACTACAAAGTATGGTGATCGATGTTACCTGCTCATGGATAGTATCAAATGTGCCAGTTTCAATCACATTAAATTGACCCTACGAATTTGGTTGGGGTTGGGCTGAAAACTTACCTTTCACCTAGTGGCATGACGCAGTGGTCAATTTAGTGAGTGTACTTCTGATATCATTTATAGCCTGTGTAGTTTGATTATTAAAATTGGTTTGACTTTGCATAAATTGTGACAATATCTCCTCAAAATTCCTCTTTGGGGTGGAGTGTAAGGAACAAAATTACAAGAATTCTGTTGAGGTATTTGTGATGGATGATTCTTACCCCTCCAACTAAAGTTTGGATGATTTTTTCACCCAGGGTTGTATGTATTTGAATATAGGTTGTTATAAGGCTTTGAAAAAGTATTTGCATCATTTGCTTGATCATGGAGAACTTTTTTTAGAACAAGAAGTGTTGGACACTCTTTTATGGGGTGCCCAGGGATTTCACAAATGTTACAAATCTCCTCGATAGGGACAGTGACAATTTCATTTACCTTTTTAAACTCCATAGCCTCAACCCTCCTACTCAATGTAGCAATCCTAGCCCTTAGGTCATCCTCATCCCTCAATTGATGCCTACCCCCACTCAATGAAGATTGTGTGTTCTTACTTTTAGGAGGTTCTTGGGATGTGGTATCTCAAGGTTGTTCATTCTCAGGTAAACAATCTAAAAGGTCAAATGCCTCGTCTGGTTCCTTATTCATAAAATCACCATTACACATCATTTATACAAATTAGCGTAATTATGGAGTCAAACCTTCATAAAAGAAACTTATCACACGTCAGCTCTCATAACCATAGTGTGGGCAAGAGGCAAGGAGGTCTTTAAATCTATCCCAACTTTGATAAAAAAATTTAGACTCTTTTTGAGAAAAATTCATAATTTGCCTTTTAAAAAAATTTGTGCAATGTGTGAGAAATTTTTTTTTCTAAAATTCTTTTTGCATCTTAGACCATGTACCTATAGACCTAGGTCTGAGGGAATGCAACCAAGTCTTAGCTTTTTTTTTTTAATGGAAAAGGAAAAATTTTCAACCTGATTGTATTCTCAGACATAGTTTGATCATAAAATATAGCACAAACCTCCTCAAAGTCTCTAATATGCAAGTAAGGATTTTTCGATTCCATGCCATGAAATTTTGGAAGTAATGCATTTATACCAGGTTTAAAAATAAAATTTGTGGCATTCAATGGAAAGATGATGCATGAGGGTGCAGTGTGACATGTAGGTTGCAAATATTCAAGCAAAGTCTGACCATGATTAACATTCTCATTATCAACATCATTCTCATCATGATTACTTAATCTATCCTTGTGGTCCTCATGTTTAGAAAAAAATTGCCTATTATTAGGAACAACAAACATTGCATGAGAAGTGTGATTTGAATCAGATGAACTAAAAAGATTTTCAAACANAATTGCCTATTATTAGGAACAGCAAACATTGCATGAGAAGTGTGATTTGAATCAGATGAACTAAAAAGATTTTCAAACAGAGTATCTAAATCTTCTCTTATCAATCAACCACTCAAATCATGATGCCAAGAACACATAAAACAGATAAAAGAAATAAATAAAACAGAAAAAAAAATTAAATGAAAAAAAGAAAATAAATTTCAACAAAGTAAAAATGAAACGAAGTTACCGGATCTCTAATGAATAGTAAGTACTGAAAACCTCAATAAGTGTGATGTTGGCTCCTTGTCTTTGAATAGATCCCCGACAATGGCGCCAAAAATTTGCTACAACTCCAAATATGTAAACCCAAGCACAGGTTGTGCGAAATAATATAAATTTGGAAGATCGAGGTCGAACCCTTAGGGAATGGTGAAAACACCAGAAACCACACTAAATTCCATAAAAAGCTTGTGAAAATGTTTTGTTTGAAAAAAGTATTTGAATTGGTAAAATTAATTAAAGTGATTAAAACAATATGAAAAATACTAAAGCATCAGGTATTCCCTCTCAAATCCACACAATAATGATTAAAGACTTAGTTTTCAATCCTAGACAAGAATCAAATGCCAATTAACTTAAGTCACCAAATTTAGCAATAAGAATAAGAAAACACCTTTGTTTATATTCAAAAATTTATTTAGGAAAATCAATGAACTAATTGTAGATCATAAGCATTTACTATGCCCCGGAGTCTACAATAAATCAAACTCTCATAACAATCAAATTCATTCTTATCTAAGTAATCCTTCAATTATATTATTATGTGAAATAATTGTAATTAACTTAAGCATGAAATAACTATTTATTTGTCTCGCAGGGAAATTTAAGCAATCAAAGAATAAGAGGACTCAAGAATTTTTACAGAGCAAATTTTTTTACTATAAATCAAAAGTTGAATTAACAAAATATCACATACCATTAAGCTCATAAGTCAATAACATTACCGTACTTCATTGAAAGGTTCTCCCCTTGCCCTAGCTCAACTTATTAGCCAGCCATAATAACAATGAACCAAAGAATAAAAATAAAGAAAATAAGAGACTACAACCAAAGGTCCCCTTTACATAACCATCGTCTTCTATTAATATGATTACTTGGGAAAAGGTCTAACTAAACTAAAATTCTGCTATTGACGTAGGCAAACTGGCGACACGCATCTGGATGCGTGTTCCCTTCCATTCGAACGCACTTTCCGGTGTGTTTCACTCTTTGCCATCGAACACTCACGTCTGGACGCAATACATTACATCATCCGGACGTGTCTTTCAGTACGTTCCCCTTCACCTCTGCTCCTCTTTTCTGCTTTATTAATCCAATTTTTATCCATTTTACTGCAAAATAAACACAATTAATCTTTTATTAACATAACATTAATTCTTAAATAACTTATCCCATTTACCAACTTTTTTCAACCAAGTAGTTAATCTTTTCCAACAAATATTCACATTATTTAACTATAGTTAGCCACACAATAGGACAAGCGGCGAGAATAGAGAAACTGTTGGGACATGGCATTGATGAGGTGCAAGATGCTTTGGATTCTGAAGAGGATAGAGAGACAGAGGAGGCCCACGTTGAGACGAATGATAGGAGGACTCTATGGAAGATCATGCTTAGCATCGAGGCGAAGCAAAATGGAATCATCTGTCGTTTGGGTGGTGAGGCAACCAAACCTTCAGGCTCTTGAAGTTGCTAGAGACTGCTTCCATTTACCTTTTGATCTACCATGTGTTTTGTTATCCTAAGACAATTTAGTGTTTTGCTTTGAATCTTGGGATATTTTGAATGGGTTATGCTAATTTTAATTAATTTTTTTGGCGATAGTTATCTTGTTAATGCATTTGATAAATTTTAGTTATTACATTGTTGTTCTCTTCTTTAGATGGTAGAACTGTTATGATATTAAGATTACTTGCTAGAGTGACTAAGCACAGGGTTATCTTGACACTTAATCTAACATTTTGGGTTGAAAACCTCATTCCTTTGAAAAGGGTATTTTTTTTCTATGCTTAAGTGTCGAATGTAAATTGATATTTGGTATTCTTAAGTAAGTGCAGAATACTTAGACTTGAATACGGAATTGGATATAACCTACATTCATTGCAAACCTGATATAATCAGTGGAGATAACGAAGAACACTGTGGCGAGCTTTGAGGCTTGCTATATTTTTGAGAAAAAGTCAACACTTACTCAAGTAAGGTTTTTCATTTTTCATTCTTGAATAATCTGATGAAGTTTGTTTTGATTAATGCAAGTAGGGCAGTATGTTGATGTATCCCATAAAAATTCGTTCATATGTGAAATACATGCGCATGAGATTGAGAAATGATCTTAGGCCATTTGTGATTATTATTTGAACCTTGTCCATTTTTTTTTTTTGCAAAAATATCTCTAGTCAGTCGTGATTGAGCTTGAAAATAAAAATTCTTTTCTTTAAAGCCATGGTTTTTACCAAGCCAGTGGAAAACTATATATACCTACCTTTGCTATCTAATTTTCTTACACACTCTTAAAAGCATATTATATGGAGATGAAAATTGGAAAGGATGTGGGTTGAGAAAAATAAAAGGATGAATAAAAGCAGAGAAGGAAATGAGCAAAGAAAGAAAGAATTGTAAAAGAAACAAATTCAACAAATGAGTTGTGAATTGAAAGAAAAAGGGATGAAATGACATGGTGAGTTATTCGAAGACAAAATTNCGTCGAGGCGAAGCAAAATGGAATCATCTGTCGTTTGGGTGGTGAGGCAACCAAACCTTCAGGCTCTTGAAGTTGCTAGAGACTGTTTCCATTTACCTTTTGATCTACCATGTGTTTTGTTATCCTAAGACAATTTAGTGTTTTGCTTTGAATCTTGGGATATTTTGAATGGGTTATGCTAATTTTAATTAAATTTTTTGGCGATAGTTATCTTGTTAATGCATTTGATAAATTTTAGTTATTACATTGTTGTTCTCTTCTTTAGATGGTAGAACTGTTATGATATTAAGATTACTTGCTAGAGTGACTAAGCACAGGGTTATNTCTACTTTAAAAAAAATTTTGCTTTTTAGTGGTACCATGGTCAACTAACAAAAGATGGATATAACCAAGTGACAAGTGCAGAAGGACTACAGTGTGCACGCACAAGATGTTTCTTGCAACCTAGCGCGCCCAGAGGGCAAATATAGTACCCTATAAATTCAAAACACGTGTCCACACTATGAGGGGACAAATGGCAAGAACTGTTAGCTTACATGGTAATGGGGCACAATAGGGTCCNTGATGAAGTTTGTTTTGATTAATGCAAGTAGGGCAGTATGTTGATGTATCCCATAAAAATTCGTTCATATGTGAAATACATGCGCATGAGATTGAGAAATGATCTTAGGCCATTTGTGATTATTATTTGAACCTTGTCCATTTTTTTTTTTTGCAAAAATATCTCTAGTCAGTCGTGATTGAGCTTGAAAATAAAAATTCTTTTCTTTAAAGCCATGGTTTTTACCAAGCCAGTGGAAAACTATATATACCTACCTTTGCTATCTAATTTTCTTACACACTCTTAAAAGCATATTATATGGAGATGAAAATTGGAAAGGATGTGGGTTGAGAAAAATAAAAGGATGAATAAAAGCAGAGAAGGAAATGAGCAAAGAAAGAAAGAATTGTAAAAGAAACAAATTCAACAAATGAGTTGTGAATTGAAAGAAAAAGGGATGAAATGACATGGTGAGTTATTCGAAGACAAAATTTAGGACAGAGGGAGAAAATGTGCAGAATTATCCGTCATTTCATTAACCACTTACCCCTGGCCACATTACAGTTGACAAAAGCCCTATTTGATTTTAGGTCTGGTGCGTGTGTATGAAGTCAACTAAAATTTGGGGTATGTCAATTGCATTGCTTTATCTGTATTAATATTCTTTCATGAGATTATACCAAATGCGCTATTTTCTGGATTCCATTCTCCTAATTCTTGTGAAAGTGAAAAATTGCTTTGATCAATCTTATTCTACTCATATGCCATTTTGAGAGAAAACTACTAAAGTCGGAGGAAATTCTAGCTTAGGGCATTCTAAGAAAGGTTTGTGAAATCATAGCTACTCATGGAAGGTTGTGAAGAGAGATGTTTGTTATATAATGATTCTTGTCACTAGAATGATTATTCTTCACATGAGGAGTTTCAAATGCCAATATAACAAGTGTTTATTTTTGCATAGAGTGCGTACCTATGAATGAGAAGTGTGGGAAGCGATTTGAAATTAAGGGTTGGGTATCTTGATGCTCATGTCACTAACTCACTCTGATAGGAAATCTTACATATGCATAACTGTTCAACCAAATTTTGTGGGTAGCTTCAATGAAATAACCTTCACGAGGTAAAACTTGTCCCCTAGGAGAGACGTAAGAGTTTAACGGCTTGTTGTATATGCTAAATACAACCGTATAACCTAGGAAAATGAAATTATAAATGTGATTTCACTATGATGTTTTATATTACTAGGGACTAGCAATATGTATGTTGGAGGTGTGATTCACTCTTAAAAGTTACATTTTATTATGCCTTTATTTGGCAGATTATGCTTTAATTGTGGTTAAGTGATGATCTTTTAGGATAAATGAATTACAAGGGTTGTACGAGTGATGATGTCACATTTCCAAGCAATACACTTGTTTTAGAAGCAAACAAAGAGAACTCAAGGAAGGCAAAGTGGACTTTGCTCCCACGTTCGAACGCAATTACACGTTTGAACACGACAATGAAATCAGATAAGATTTCCAAGGGACTGCTAGGAAGTTGACACATGGCTACTAATTATTGGTGTTGAGGTTGCATTAATGACCATGTTTGAACGCTAGCAACGTTCGAATTCACTTCAAAGATAAAATGAAATAGTGCTACTAATTATTGCACTGCAAGCATAGGCAAGTAGCGACGGTCAAGATAGTGACATCCGAGGTAATGACAATCAAGATAGCAATGACACCCAAGGCTAGCACAACAGTCGAGGAAATGATGCGACAAGGAATTTGAAAAAAGGAATGAGCAAAAGGGCTTGATAAAAAAACAATGAAGAAGGGGAGAATGAGCGCCAAGAAATGGAGAATGATGTAAGAAAGAAAAGTGAAAAGTGACAAAAGTGAGTGGCGAAGGCCTTAGTTCATAGGCAAAAAAAAGGGGTGCGGAACCAAGGTTATGGCACCCAAGGTTTGGCACAAGGCTTTGAAGGCCAAAAAAAAAAAAAAGGTCAAAGTCAAAGTCAATGATAAATACAATTGAAACGGTCGACAATTAGGTAGTGAAATATGGAAAAGTATGGAAGTGAAAGAAGTTAGAGGTGGGGTTCGCATATTTTATTTAATAGGTGGATGTTTAGAAGTCAAAAGAAGTTTTATTAAATAAAAACTAGGGACCACCACTTTATTTACATTTTAGTGTATTTCTTGAAGTAGCCGAGGGAAGAAAATGAGGGAAAGGATTATTACTGCGATAGTGCGTCAGTGCTAGCAGCCGCTTTGCATTGCATCAACGCATCACCAATCGTGTTAGGCTGTCAAGTCGGGCAGTCCATCAGTTGCTAGTCATATTTTATGTCTCTCTCATGTTAGTGTAGGCCAATCCGCGTCAACCTTCGATCAATGTGCCAAGCATTAGTCAATGCGCCAAGCATCGCATCAGCCAACTGTCACATTGTGCCACTTGTTACATCACATCAGTGTAAAAAAAATAAAAAATAAAAACAAAATATCACAGTTGTGGTAAAAAAAAAAATATTCATTAGAAATATTCAAAAGCTTTTCGAGGGGTGGGTGAAAGAAAATTTATTTTCATTTATTGTTGCAATTAGAGGGCAAGATTTATGCCCCTTTAAGGCAAGGCCATGTCATCCTTCAACGAATTTTTTTTTTAGGTGATTGAGGGTTGTGATTTTCAAGGTATTAGTTCACCACGGCCATGGAGACGTTTGAGAGAAATTTTTTAGGCAACGCTTTTTAATGTCCTAGTTTATCGTGGCTTTCAAAGGCAAGGATTAATAAAATAGTGACCGCCGTCACCAAGGATAAGATAGGTCCATTTAAGTAGATTTGCAGTGGTACACCAAGGACATAGGGAGCTACCACAGAATTATACAGGGACAAAAATACACATGTTATCACAACTGTTATACATACAAAGGCCATCACAAGGAGGCCCATGCATGTAGGGGTCAACTTGCCATAGTAGTACTCTTTGCAACGGACAAATGAAGACATAGGATTTGGGTCTACTTTAAAAAAAATTTTGCTTTTTAGTGGTACCATGGTCAACTAACAAAAGATGGATATAACCAAGTGACAAGTGCAGAAGGACTACAGTGTGCACGCACAAGATGTTTCTTGCAACCTAGCGCGCCCAGAGGGCAAATATAGTACCCTATAAATTCAAAACACGTGTCCACACTATGAGGGGACAAATGGCAAGAACTGTTAGCTTACATGGTAATGGGGCACAATAGGGTCCAACAAGATTGGTATGGACAATAGTGCCACGACAGCATTCCAATGTCATGACAAGCATCAACACTACGACAACATCATAGTGCTGCGACAGGCACCCAATGTTAGGACAACACTCCACTGCCACAACAGGCACTAGCACCGCGAAGAGCAAAACACATTCTCAACACATTGGAAGTGGAAAAACAGAATCGCAATGGTGAGGGGAAAACCTTGGCATTACTCGCCTCCCCTACCACGGAGATAAGGCACAAAGTTAGGACTTCACAGTTTTATGGAATTTGTATCCTCAACTTACTGGACATATTGCTCGATTGGGCCACTAAACTATGAGGAGGGGGTCCCTACCTAGGAACGGGGGCACTAAGTTCCACCTCAAGGGAGAGCTGAGCAATGACAGTGAACGAGTATGATTGTCAACTTCGGCCTAGAACAGAGTCTTGAAGGTTTAGTCAAATCGAGTAGGGCTCTCTGTGTATGGTTCATTGTCTATTGGGGATGTGCTTGACTGGAATCCACAAGGACTCCTAAGATAACTAGGTTATTGGTCTAGATCAACATATGGGATAATGAAACATGAGGATTGGTGGTTAAAGGATTGAAACTATATTGGTTTCCTCTATTGGGCACCTTAATAATGGTCTTGAGGAGGGGATCACAAAGGGAAGGGAGGAGCCTGGGTAGAAGTGCGTTGGGGCCATCGCATACATAGNCCTACTTTAAAAATTTTTTTTCTTTTTAGTGGTACCATGGTCAACTAACAAAAGATGGATATAACCAAGTGACAAGTGCAGAAGGACTACAGTGTGCACACACAAGATGTTTCTTGCAACCTAGCGCGCCCAGAGGGCAAATATAGTACCCTATAAATTCAAAACACGTGTCCACACTATGAGGGGACAAATGGCAAGAACTGTTAGCTTACATGGTAATGGGGCACAATAGGGTCCAACAAGATTGGTATGGACAATAGTGCCACGACAGCATTCCAATGTCATGACAAGCATCAACACTACGACAACATCATAGTGCTGCGACAGGCACCCAATGTTAGGACAACACTCCACTGCCACAACAGGCACTAGCACCGCGAAGAGCAAAACACATTCTCAACACATTGGAAGTGGAAAAACAGAATCGCAATGGTGAGGGGAAAACCTTGGCATTACTCGCCTCCCCTACCACGGAGATAAGGCACAAAGTTAGGACTTCACAGTTTTATGGAATTTGTATCCTCAACTTACTGGACATATTGCTCGATTGGGCCACTAAACTATGAGGAGGGGGTCCCTACCTAGGAACGGGGGCACTAAGTTCCACCTCAAGGGAGAACTGAGCAATGACAGTGAACGAGTATGATTGTCAACTTCGGCCTAGAACAGAAGGTTTAGTCAAATCGAGTAGGACTCTCTGTGTATGGTTCATTGTCTATTGGGGATGTGCTTGACTGGAATCCACAAGGACTCCTAAGATAACTAGGTTATTGGTCTAGATCAACATATGGGATAATGAAACATGAGGATTGGTGGTTAAAGGATTGAAACTATATTAGTTTCCTCTATTGGGCACCTTAATAATGGTCTTGAGGAGGGGATCACAAAGGGAAGGGAGGAGCCTGGGTAGAAGTGCGTTGGGGCCATCGCATACATAGCCCTCTCGAGGTCATGGTCTCGTAGTGACTAGTCACCATCAATAACTTTGGGAGCCCCCTTTTCGCTTTCGATGTCACACCCCTCCTCAGGGGCCGCATTCATGTTGCATTTGAGAAAATGTCACATCTGCCTAGTTAATGTTGGAACATGTGGTTTGCAATTAACGGCCACTGATATCGCCGTGGTTGAGACANAAAGTGAAAAGTGACAAAAGTGAGTGGCGAAGGCCTTAGTTCATAGGCAAAAAAAAGGGGTGCGGAACCAAGGTTATGGCACCCAAGGTTTGGCACAAGGCTTTGAAGGCCAAAAAAAAAAAAAAGGTCAAAGTCAAAGTCAATGATAAATACAATTGAAACGGTCGACAATTAGGTAGTGAAATATGGAAAAGTATGGAAGTGAAAGAAGTTAGAGGTGGGGTTCGCATATTTTATTTAATAGGTGGATGTTTAGAAGTCAAAAGAAGTTTTATTAAATAAAAACTAGGGACCACCACTTTATTTACATTTTAGTGTATTTCTTGAAGTAGCCGAGGGAAGAAAATNGGTGGGGTTCGCATATTTTATTTAATAGGTGGATGTTTAGAAGTCAAAAGAAGTTTTATTAAATAAAAACTAGAGACCACCACTTTATTTACATTTTAGTGTATTTCTTGAAGTAGCCGAGGGAAGAAAATGAGGGAAAGGATTATTACTGCGATAGTGCGTCAGTGCTAGCAGCCGCTTTGCATTGCATCAACGCATCACCAATCGTGTTAGGCTGTCAAGTCGGGCAGTCCATCAGTTGCTAGTCATATTTTATGTCTCTCTCATGTTAGTGTAGGCCAATCCGCGTCAACCTTCGATCAATGTGCCAAGCATTAGTCAATGCGCCAAGCATCGCATCAGCCAACTGTCACATTGTGCCACTTGTTACATCACATCAGTGTAAAAAAAATAAAAAATAAAAACAAAATATCACAGTTGTGGTAAAAAAAAAAATATTCATTAGAAATATTCAAAAGCTTTTCGAGGGGTGGGTGAAAGAAAATTTATTTTCATTTATTGTTGCAATTAGAGGGCAAGATTTATGCCCCTTTAAGGCAAGGCCATGTCATCCTTCAACGAATTTTTTTTTTAGGTGATTGAGGGTTGTGATTTTCAAGGTATTAGTTCACCACGGCCATGGAGACGTTTGAGAGAAATTTTTTAGGCAACGCTTTTTAATGTCCTAGTTTATCGTGGCTTTCAAAGGCAAGGATTAATAAAATAGTGACCGCCGTCACCAAGGATAAGATAGGTCCATTTAAGTAGATTTGCAGTGGTACACCAAGGACATAGGGAGCTACCACAGAATTATACAGGGACAAAAATACACATGTTATCACAACTGTTATACATACAAAGGCCATCACAAGGAGGCCCATGCATGTAGGGGTCAACTTGCCATAGTAGTACTCTTTGCAACGGACAAATGAAGACATAGGATTTGGGTCTACTTTAAAAAAAATTTTGCTTTTTAGTGGTACCATGGTCAACTAACAAAAGATGGATATAACCAAGTGACAAGTGCAGAAGGACTACAGTGTGCACGCACAAGATGTTTCTTGCAACCTAGCGCGCCCAGAGGGCAAATATAGTACCCTATAAATTCAAAACACGTGTCCACACTATGAGGGGACAAATGGCAAGAACTGTTAGCTTACATGGTAATGGGGCACAATAGGGTCCAACAAGATTGGTATGGACAATAGTGCCACGACAGCATTCCAATGTCATGACAAGCATCAACACTACGACAACATCATAGTGCTGCGACAGGCACCCAATGTTAGGACAACACTCCACTGCCACAACAGGCACTAGCACCGCGAAGAGCAAAACACATTCTCAACACATTGGAAGTGGAAAAACAGAATCGCAATGGTGAGGGGAAAACCTTGGCATTACTCGCCTCCCCTACCACGGAGATAAGGCACAAAGTTAGGACTTCACAGTTTTATGGAATTTGTATCCTCAACTTACTGGACATATTGCTCGATTGGCCCACTAAACTATGAGGAGGGGGTCCCTACCTAGGAACGGGGGCACTAAGTTCCACCTCAAGGGAGAGCTGAGCAATGACAGTGAACGAGTATGATTGTCAACTTCGGCCTAGAACAGAAGGTTTAGTCAAATCGAGTAGGACTCTCTGTGTATGGTTCATTGTCTATTGGGGATGTGCTTGACTGGAATCCACAAGGACTCCTAAGATAACTAGGTTATTGGTCTAGATCAACATATGGGATAATGAAACATGAGGATTGGTGGTTAAAGGATTGAAACTATATTAGTTTCCTCTATTGGGCACCTTAATAATGGTCTTGAGGAGGGGATCACAAAGGGAAGGGAGGAGCCTGGGTAGAAGTGCGTTGGGGCCATCGCATACATAGCCCTCTCGAGGTCATGGTCTCGTAGTGACTAGTCACCATCAATAACTTTGGGAGCCCCCTTTTCGCTTTCGATGTCACACCCCTCCTCAGGGGCCGCATTCATGTTGCATTTGAGAAAATGTCACATCTGCCTAGTTAATGTTGGAACATGTGGTTTGCAATTAACGGCCACTGATATCGCCGTGGTTGAGACAGTTGTGGGTTGCCATAAGTGTTAGAGGATCATGGTAGGCAGCCCTTTGGGGAGCTCGACTTGTCCAGGCATTGTGTTATAAATACCTTGCCCACTGTGGAGAGAAAAATTTCTACTTGGTTGGTGATACCATTTTACTCCACTTACCCTTTGCTCGATTGGTTGATCTCTTCATTAACATACTGATTGAGTTCTTTCCATCTCATTCGCTTATTCAACTTATCTCATTTAATTATCTTTAGCATAGATATGTTTGTCAACCTCATCTAACTCTTTACCTACAATAACTTAATACACTCCCTTTTTCTTATCTCTTTCTTCTCCAAACTCTATCGCTGCAATAATCTAACTATATCTTTCGTTTGCTCAAAATTGGGAAAACTCGGGTGGTGGCGATTCAATTGTGGAAGGTTCGTTGATAGAGCTTGGGGGTGCGTGGGTTTCACGGGCGATGTGCTACTGCCTCTGGTAGTGCGTGGTTTCCTAGTGCATTTGTATCAGTGGCGATGGTTGAAGGGGTTGGGTGTTGGTCAGTGGGTGTAGTTGGATGTCCGGGAGTTGAGGGTGGTGTGCGTATGTTGTGTCGACCACTAGGTAATGATGGATGTGGTGAAGGCTTGGCTATGTAGTGGTAAAGAGGTGGGTTTGTCAGGAAAAGGGGAAGAGAAGAGCGGAGATGGTTAATCACATAGAAGGGCTACAAGTGAATGCCACAGAGGTGGGGTTGCCATGGGTGGGTGACTATTACACGTTAAAGTAGAAGAAAAAAAAAGGATAAAATGGTTTTTTAAGTAATTTTCCCATGGCATAAGTTTGTCTATAACGGTTGGCCACTGCTAATCACGGTAGGGAATTGTGAATTATGATAAAAATATAAAATATAGAAGCGTGCAGTTAAAGTAAAATTTTAGGTAATGTTTGTGATGTCATTAAAGATAAAATAATCTATGGAAGTGGGGGTTGGTGTGGATGAAATTTACTCCTATCTTTGCTCAAATGTATATTTAATTGCGAAAATTGAGATTGAGTTCTTGTTAAGTGACTTATAATGAATTTAGTCCATTAAGAAAATTTATTTGAAAATAAGTCAATTTTTAATCTTACTAATAAATAGTTAAATTCACTATTTTTTTTGAACTCCAAAATACCTTTTCTTAAAAGTAATTTAAATTAGTTTCCTAACTTAAAAATTCTTATCCTTTAATTCCATGTCAATGAAGATATACCAATAAATTTTTTTAAAAACAATTGGATATAGATAAATATGAGAACAAAAATTTTTTAATGTTAGTCAAACTTCTAAAATTTAAGAATTATTAATTTTCAAAATTTTTTAATTAAACATAACTACTAATGATATTTTAGATAATAGAGATCAAAGTGAACTTAATATTAAACAAGTTTCTATGATGAACTTATCACCAAATAAATACACATAAAGAGACCGACCTCCAAATTTTTCTATTTAATTTATGGATTGGAAAAGCATACACAGGTTTGTACAAGTCCCACAAACAGATTTACATATTTTTTAGAGTAAATTTCTTAATTAATCGCCGACATTGATTTTAATTTAGTCCCTGAACTTTCAATTATTTCAATCTAGTTCTTCAACTATCATTATCGTCTCAATTAAGTCATTTCGTCAATTTTCCCTGTTAGATCAAATAGATAAGATTGAACTAGTCTCTATTTGATTTAATTGTAAAAATAGACAAANCTGTCAATGAAGATATACCAATAAATTTTTTTAAAAACAATTGGATATAGATAAATATGAGAACAAAAAAATTTTAATGTTAGTCAAACTTCTAAAATTTAAGAATTATTAATTTTCAAATTTTTTTAATTAAACATAACTACTAAGGATATTTTAGATAATAGAGATCAAAGTGAACTTAATATTAAACAAGTTTCTACGATGAACTTATCACCAAATAAATACACATAAAGAGACCGACCTCCAAATTTTTCTATTTAATTTATGGATTGGAAAAGCATACACAGGTTTGTACAAGTCCCACAAACAGATTTACATATTTTTTAGAGTAAATTTCTTAATTAATCGCCGACATTGATTTTAATTTAGTCCCTGAACTTTCAATTATTTCAATCTAGTTCTTCAACTATCATTATCGTCTCAATTAAGTCATTTCGTCAATTTTCNGCCACTAAACTATGAGGAGGGGGTCCCTACCTAGGAACGGGGGCACTAAGTTCCACCTCAAGGGAGAACTGAGCAATGACAGTGAACGAGTATGATTGTCAACTTCGGCCTAGAACAGAAGGTTTAGTCAAATCGAGTAGGACTCTCTGTGTATGGTTCATTGTCTATTGGGGATGTGCTTGACTGGAATCCACAAGGACTCCTAAGATAACTAGGTTATTGGTCTAGATCAACATATGGGATAATGAAACATGAGGATTGGTGGTTAAAGGATTGAAACTATATTAGTTTCCTCTATTGGGCACCTTAATAATGGTCTTGAGGAGGGGATCACAAAGGGAAGGGAGGAGCCTGGGTAGAAGTGCGTTGGGGCCATCGCATACATAGCCCTCTCGAGGTCATGGTCTCGTAGTGACTAGTCACCATCAATAACTTTGGGAGCCCCCTTTTCGCTTTCGATGTCACACCCCTCCTCAGGGGCCGCATTCATGTTGCATTTGAGAAAATGTCACATCTGCCTAGTTAATGTTGGAACATGTGGTTTGCAATTAACGGCCACTGATATCGCCGTGGTTGAGACAGTTGTGGGTTGCCATAAGTGTTAGAGGATCATGGTAGGCAGCCCTTTGGGGAGCTCGACTTGTCCAGGCATTGTGTTATAAATACCTTGCCCACTGTGGAGAGAAAAATTTCTACTTGGTTGGTGATACCATTTTACTCCACTTACCCTTTGCTCGATTGGTTGATCTCTTCATTAACATACTGATTGAGTTCTTTCCATCTCATTCGCTTATTCAACTTATCTCATTTAATTATCTTTAGCATAGATATGTTTGTCAACCTCATCTAACTCTTTACCTACAATAACTTAATACACTCCCTTTTTCTTATCTCTTTCTTCTCCAAACTCTATCGCTGCAATAATCTAACTATATCTTTCGTTTGCTCAAAATTGGGAAAACTCGGGTGGTGGCGATTCAATTGTGGAAGGTTCGTTGATAGAGCTTGGGGGTGCGTGGGTTTCACGGGCGATGTGCTACTGCCTCTGGTAGTGCGTGGTTTCCTAGTGCATTTGTATCAGTGGCGATGGTTGAAGGGGTTGGGTGTTGGTCAGTGGGTGTAGTTGGATGTCCGGGAGTTGAGGGTGGTGTGCGTATGTTGTGTCGACCACTAGGTAATGATGGATGTGGTGAAGGCTTGGCTATGTAGTGGTAAAGAGGTGGGTTTGTCAGGAAAAGGGGAAGAGAAGAGCGGAGATGGTTAATCACATAGAAGGGCTACAAGTGAATGCCACAGAGGTGGGGTTGCCATGGGTGGGTGACTATTACACGTTAAAGTAGAAGAAAAAAAAAGGATAAAATGGTTTTTTAAGTAATTTTCCCATGGCATAAGTTTGTCTATAACGGTTGGCCACTGCTAATCACGGTAGGGAATTGTGAATTATGATAAAAATATAAAATATAGAAGCGTGCAGTTAAAGTAAAATTTTAGGTAATGTTTGTGATGTCATTAAAGATAAAATAATCTATGGAAGTGGGGGTTGGTGTGGATGAAATTTACTCCTATCTTTGCTCAAATGTATATTTAATTGCAAAAATTGAGATTGAGTTCTTGTTAAGTGACTTATAATGAATTTAGTCCATTAAGAAAATTTATTTGAAAATAAGTCAATTTTTAATCTTACTAATAAATAGTTAAATTCACTATTTTTTTTGAACTCCAAAATACCTTTTCTTAAAAGTAATTTAAATTAGTTTCCTAACTTAAAAATTCTTATCCTTTAATTCCATGTCAATGAAGATATACCAATAAATTTTTTTAAAAACAATTGGATATAGATAAATATGAGAACAAAAATTTTTTAATGTTAGTCAAACTTCTAAAATTTAAGAATTATTAATTTTCAAAATTTTTTAATTAAACATAACTACTAATGATATTTTAGATAATAGAGATCAAAGTGAACTTAATATTAAACAAGTTTCTATGATGAACTTATCACCAAATAAATACACATAAAGAGACCGACCTCCAAATTTTTCTATTTAATTTATGGATTGGAAAAGCATACACAGGTTTGTACAAGTCCCACAAACAGATTTACATATTTTTTAGAGTAAATTTCTTAATTAATCGCCGACATTGATTTTAATTTAGTCCCTGAACTTTCAATTATTTCAATCTAGTTCTTCAACTATCATTATCGTCTCAATTAAGTCATTTCGTCAATTTTCCCTGTTAGATCAAATAGATAAGATTGAACTAGTCTCTATTTGATTTAATTGTAAAAATAGACAAAATAACTTAATTGAAACAAAATTCATGATGGAGAAACTAAAAGGAGACATTTTAAAGTTTATGGATCAAATTGAGACCGAAAGCAAAATTCAAGGATCAATTTTGATTTTTACCCTATTTTTTAAATAGAAATATACTTTTCTTTTACATGTTTTAGATCCAAATTCATATGATGATGGTTCATATACGTGCACGATCTACCATCGAAATGACAAGAAAAATACTGATTCACATCGTTTCACAAGCAAAGTTCAATATTCTTTTGACGAAAGATGAGAAAATCTATTGTAGATCCGCAGAGTTAATCCAGGAACATGTACAAAACAACATTAAAGTAAACGGTCCTCGATCAAATATTTAACATTTCACTCGTATATATAAACAACCTTTCATTTATTAACAAGCCATATCAACAAATCTCCTCAAAATGTGTCTGACGAGATTTGAAGTGTGTGTATTGATTCTGATGATGTTTTCAAATTGGAACTTCTTGTGTCTTTGCCTATGGCGGCGTAAGGCACCACCACAATCCTATAGAGCCAGCGTCGCTCACTAATATTTTTCAACGTTTTGGTTATTTTTTCAATCATCACCAAAAATTCACTGTACTTTCTTTTTCCCAAACAGTAAACTCAATGAGTATGTGTTGCCCTTCTGTGCAGCTGCTTCCACTCGTTTCCCCCCAATCTAGAGCCATTCACATCAAAGAAAAGGAAATTAGAGGTAAAAGTAGCAGAAAAGTTCAAACATTCTCTTGCCTTAAATTCATCAACAGGCCAAGAGAACACTTAGGATACTACAGAGACTTTCGTTCACACACCAAGGTACATGGTTGCTGTGCACAGAATCATATTTAATTAGTTGGTAGACATAAGTAGACCAAGGCTAATGATAGTTGTACAGAGTCATATTTAGTTTGTTGCCACCCCATTTAGGGGCAATTATAAGGAACTGAGATGCCACCCTAATTCGCATGGCGGCATACATAAATGTTCCATTGATGACTGCCTTAAGAGGTATTAGATGGTTACCTTGTCCATGAGCCAATATCCTATGGCCGGCATGTACTGTACTAAGTACATAACAGCAAGCACAGGCTGCAAGAATAACCAAAATTTAAAATTGTAATTCCAAACTAGTACATGCTATAGATGATAATAGAAAAATAAAACTCATTCAACCACTTATATCATTGAAAAAGAAAGCCGCAAGGGTGAGGCTTCACAGGTGATTGAAACCACTGTCGAACTTCAGCAGTTCATTACAGGGTGATCCATCAGCCTAATGCAATACCACAAAGGGTCATACTCGAAAGTCTTCGATAAGACTCGCTCCAAAACCTGGATATGCCCATCTATTTTACATCATGATACAAGGGCATAGAGCATATACTACTGGTTGGACCACCATCCCAGCTCCTGTTGAGGGGTTTAGTTCACATGATTGATATCTTGGATTTTTGGAGGTTGCTGCAATCTGATCCTCACTATATCAGAGAGGCAGTAATGAAAACCAAAGCCCATAGAGATGTTACTGACGCTCTAACTCAAATCTGAAAGAGCATAGCCCAAATAAACTGTCTTCAGAACTACAGTAGTTTTTAATTGTGAAACCTAAGAACGATAGGCATTTGGGATAGTTCAAAGTACTCAGTTGAGCGACGCTATTGTTGAAACAAGTCCAATTTATCCAGCGGGCTGCCTGCTAATCTTCGTTCCTCCACGGAAAAAATAAAATACAGGCTGGACCATCTGTAAATGGAGAACTAGATAATTTGGTACACTTGGCATACGTTGATAGAGAAAAGTATAGCAATTCCAATATCACTGAAGCTGTGAAGCAATAATGGAAGCCTTCAACTTCCTGAAGGCCACAATCGAGATCAAGGTTTTTCTTGGGAGGATCTAAGAATCAATGATCAGAAATACAACTCTAAAATGCAAACAAATTTCAACGGGATATAATGGAAACACACTTCAATGGAAAGTTGACATGCAAATTAGAGCTTGGAGAATGTAGAAAGGAACGACTTGCAAGAAACAGACTTACCAACCCGACCAGATACAGGAGTCAAAGAAATGGGTTCCAAAACTGTCACCTCATTGAAAGATAAGATTCATGGTAATTCCATGCGAGAAGAGATATCATGCCAGATTATAGAGATAAGGAATGACAAGAGAGAGAAGAGCTCATCTTTGATTTGTTTTATATCATCACCAAGGACTATAAAAGTATTAGAAGCCATCAATACATAAATGGGCCATGAAACAAATACAAGCATATCAACCCAAAACAGTTCTTTGCACCTATCCGACCACGACTTTAACCAAACCCCACCATAATCAAACTTTGAACCAGAACTCAGATCAGGTCAATTATGTCGGATGCGTATGATTAGAAAAATAGCACTTTCCCTTAATTTCCTGAGTAATGAAGATCAACGTAAAAATCCAAGGATGATTTTGGTAAAACTGATAAGGCAATGTGAAGCATTTACAAATATCATGAGAAATAATCCAAAAGTTAGTTTTCAGACTTCTGATGCATATCAAAGCACCATTAGTTATTCTTTCTGTTTATTAAGTGTGAGAGCCAGTTCATTGTGGTCAGTTAACATGAATTATCATCCTGTTGTTTGGCGATTGTAAATCTAGCCAATATCTGGGAAGAGCATTAAGCTTTTCTTTATAGTCGAATGAATGAAGATAGTAATACATGTTCTAAAATGCCAACCATGCTTTAATGTTCTGATAATTACACAAATTTTAGTGCAAAGAAAAAACTTGAGTCCAGTAAAAACCTGAAAGCAGATAACTACTCATTGTAATGCAATAAGTTGGCAAGAAGACATTAAATAATTGCACTCCAGGACAGGCCAAGACTAATTTGTCCCCCACAAGGGGGAAAACAGTACCAGATTATTTCCATAAACTTCAGCAGGAGAAAATGCAATTCATCTAGTGATAAGAAAATCTAGAAAGTTCTTTATGTACCGCAATGTCGCATCCTCATGTATCTTGCCATCATTGAAACCTTAACATTTTTTTTGGGGGGGGGGGGGGGGGGTTGATAAAAAACCTTATCCAACAATTGTCTCAGTGCAGAAATCTAAAATCTAATGCCAATATTTGCATATAATTTTCAATAAACATAATCTTAAAAGAATGTTTCCTATCTCAATGAGTATACCTGATATGATATCCAAACTTCCTTTAGGCCATGGCTTGCAGCAATTATTGTCAGCTGCGCACACCTCTCCGAAGAAACACGCTTCTAGAAGCCAAGAAAGGGAACATATGAATGCAACATGTCGCATACGTACTGATCCATCATAACTAAATGTCTTTCAACAATAGAAGTAGCTAGTAACAACATCAATCATTCACCTAGACATCTAAAAAACTGGGAAATTATCTTATACGCCAAGAAATGTGCTGTGAAAATCATCAACTCCTTGATCCCCATTATTTCTCTTTAGTCGAGAAAAAATCTCCTCTGGAGAGTCATGGCAATAAAATTCATGCAAATCCTCGTTCCCCATCACTACCATTTGGTCAAATGTGAGATTAGGAGCATGAGAAGTAAAATTTATTCAGTCCACTCCCACATCTGGTTATCTTCTATAAATGGTTGCTAAATACACTTTGGGAAACAATCTGACACAGAGGGCGACGTGGACTAGCATATTATTGGTACAGTCCCCTCCTTAGATCTCCCCCCCCCCCAAACCCAAAACACACAAAAAAGTCTAGCAACCAAATAACACCAGAATGTACTATCTTATGTGAGCCAAAATTTTAACATATATTTAGGAGGAGTTGCAAGGGAAAAACACATTTTAGTAAGAAAAGTTGAGATCATAATCACCATTCCATTTGAACATCCACATATTGAATGATTTTAAGAAATTACCTCCGCAGAGCCCTTTTGTCCTGAGGTGCTTGTTTCGTGATCATTTGAAGTTTTTATTGGGCCTGGACATACAACTGTCACCTTAATTCCTTTCTGACAAAGCTGCACTCACAACATGAACAACATACAGTATACGACAAAAAAGATGATGAGGATGTGACGAATGTAATGATGACGTGTGGGAGAGAACGCTTTAACCCCATTAAGTTTCCAGTATTAGTAATATGCCAACGAATGTTGGGCCTGTCTTTTTTTTTTTTTGAGGTATGTGAGTACAAGAAACCCATTATGCCATTGGAAATTACTTTCTTATTATTAAGAGCTTTTTAGTATTAGGGAAAATTTAGTCATTTTTTTGTGCTGTTGTGCCCTACTATAACAGGATTTCACTTTGCACCTTTTATTATGATGTTGTAAGCAAACTATTAGCCACAATAGTATTCTCACTATATTTCTTCTCTTTTTTCTCCTTGCCTGTTATGTAATCCAAATTTACATGGTATCAATGCGTGTTACTAACTGCGCTCACGGCATATGCAATGTCTAGCCTCGGCCTAAGTTTCAGATTGACGTCCAACGGCGTGCCAATCGCCAAAGCAGTGCTACTTCTAGTTTTTTTTTTTGGCAAAGTTCGGGAACCTTCCCATTAGTGAAAGGCTCTATCCCGGGACGAAGAGAAAGACAGGGAGAAGGCCAAGTACGAGATCACAGGGATCGGGCTGGAACTTGACAAGAGCTATACAGGTTTTTGATTTAGAGATCATCTAATAGGGTTTTTATTTTTTGGATGTTTTTCAAAATATCGGGTCCCAACTTTTTGATATGGTCTTCTCTTGATTTTCCTTCGATTCTATTGCTTCAAATCAGTGTTATAGGGTGTGATTAAGGGGCTTGTGTACTTAGTTAGGTGATTCAAGGCACCTGGGTTGATGTGTGATGAGGTTATGGTGGTTTTGGGTGAGTTGGCAATTTGGTTTCTGCCCACCAATGATGCTTTTTTAGCTGATTCTGCACACTACTGCTACATTGCTCCTTTTTTGGCTAACCTGTGATGAACTTTGGTGGTTTTGGTGACTGGGCTGCCTTGTTTGGTGAACTGGTGATGAGGTTTAGGGTGATTTTGACTTGATTTTGCAAGCTGCTATTGGATTGCTGCTATTTTATGCCTCGCTGTAGATTTTTTTTCACATACTTGTTGTTTTGCTTCTCCAATCTTCAAGACTGGGCAATGGGTTATATGTTATCCATTGTTCTTGTTTAAATTTTTGCCATGTTCTATTGAATTCTGCATGTTTTCTATGTAAAGGACGTGATTTCATATTGTTGACCTGGTCATTGATTGAAGAATTTGAAGACTCTTGAACTGATTTGTGCTTTTCTCCATGTCAGCTGTTGAACTGATGTGATTTAGTATTTCTAGCCAATGTGGTGATGGGCTCTTCCCCTAAAATACTATGCTGTTGATTTACTTGATTTGCTGATTTGTGCTTTGCGAGCTTGTTGATTTTGCCCAGTGAGGTGTTGTTGCTCCTGTTGTGTTTTTCTTCTCTTCCACTGCATTTGGCTTGTGTTAGATTAGATCATGTATTTGTAATTGTCTAATTTGGTGGAATCAATTGTAAAATCTCAACTATTTTCAAGGTCATGATGATATCAAGTTCAAGATTTGAAAGCGTAATTGAAGAGAGAAGATCAAACGTTAAAATTACATCATTCAACATCCGTATGCACCTTCATGCTTAGGATAAAAGTAATGACTTAAATACCTAAAATGAATCCTTAGTTATTTTAATTTAGGAAGATTAAGATGAAAATAGAATTAGAAACTATCTGATTATGACTCTTAGCTGATTTTAAAAGAAAAATTTTTCTAAACCATTTGTGTTTTGAAAACATAGTTTGAGTCACAATCGGACTCCTCTTTGAGCAACACTTTTAGTGCTCAAGATGATAAGTTTTTGCATGATTTTAGAGATATTTTTAAGTTCTTTCTTAATTTTCTTAATTAAGACTTTATCTTTATTGTTCCACTCAAACTCTTTATTGTTTTTGAGTTTTTCTATCAAAAGAATTTCTTTCCATGATAAATCCTTGATAAAATTTCTCCCATAATTTAGAATTCCTAGAAAACTTTGTAATTGTTCTCTTAATTCTTTAGGGAATTCTTTAATTTTTGAAATTATATGTTTCTGTAATCTTATTCCTTTATGGTCTAAAGAATATTCCCAAAAATTCAGTCGACCGTTTTTCTACCTTGATTTTCTTAGGTGAAAGAATAATTCCATGTTTTTGAAAATTTTCCAATACTATTTTAAGATATTTCCTATGTTCTTTTAAGGTTTATAGAGAACACTAGAATGTCATCTATATATACTACCCAAAAATCTTTAAGGTCTTTCAAGATTTCATCCATTCATCTTTGGAATATTTGGGGCCATTACAGAGTCCAAATGGTTCACTATCCACTGGTAATGAGCACCAGGGGCACTAAAAACAGTTAATGGCTTTGATTCTTCAATAAGCTGAATTTGCCAAAATCCAAACTTACGATCTAATTTGCTAAAATACTTTACACCTTTAGTCTGTTTGACTAACACAACTTTTCAAGGAATAAAATATCCATCAAATTCCAACTGATCATTTAACCTTTTATAGTTAATGACCATTCAAGCTTTTCCACGCTTAATGTCACTATGGTTTCTTACCATAAAGACTGGACTAGAGTGTGGACTTGTGGTTGTCTCTATTCCTTTCTAGAAGCTCTTTGAGTTAAATATCAAACTCATCTATGTCTTGTTTAGTATAGATCATTGGTTTAACCGTAATTATAATACTATGATCTCTTAATTTTAAACTACAATATCAAGGACTTTGACACCACAGTTTTAGTGGGTCTTCACTAAAATTACTTTCTAAAATCTTACAAACCCAATGAGACTCGTCTAGTGTAAAAATGGGGCAAGTACATTATCACCACGCTTGGTTGGCGCAAAACCTTTTTCACACTTACATTGGTGTTGTTGGATCAAAGGGATATCAACTAACTCTTTTTCTAAGGTTAGTCCAATAGATTTTTGATAGATATGCATTGGTAAATAATTATCAATGAAATTATTTCCAAGGATAAAGTCAACATGAATTGATGGAAAACAAAGTATTTTTGGAATTACAATTCGTTTTCCATTTAACCAGATAGCTAGTTTTTTAATTTTAAATCCGATTACTCTTTAATTGTCATCTATACCTTTAGCAAGCATAGGGCGTTTCATACTTGTTAGAGTTTTTATTTATGTTAATAGTAGAATAGGGCAATATTGTAATTACCTATCAACTTATTATAAATAAGAAGGTATAGGGCAACACAGACAACATACACTCATTATTGTTTCTTTCCTCTCTTCCTTCTTTCTTCTCCAACTTGTGCCTTCTCTAACCCTAATATTATTTTCACTGTTTTAACTTGGTATCAGAGCACTTAGTTGTTAATTACATAAAACAAATCAAAGAACAGATTACACAAACCTTCAGCCAGTACTTTGCATTCCCGGAGTTCTGTCGAGAAATGCTGTTAGCAATTTCCAATGCCGGCGACCCCTTATTTTGCTCGATTTTTCGTGGTGAAGATCATGGTATTTTTTGTTTTATTTTGAAGTCATCTGAATTGAGTTTTCTATTTTTGAATATTTTCGTGGAAATAGGAGTTTTTTTTTTCTAGATCTGGAAATTTGGGGTTCTTTCTTGTAATTGGAGGCTTCGATCCATTTTTGGTAATTTGACATACCCAGGACTCTTGGAGTGTTGTTGATGCATTTTTGGTATTTTTTGGCCGACGGGGACTGTCCTGGTGGTCTTTAGTGGCACATCTAGAGTTCCCTCCATTCTTTTTGGCGCATTGTGAACCTCTTTGGATCGGTTGGTTTCTGGGTGTTTTTTTGGTGGTTCTCTGGCCTGGGCAGTGTTCAATTTAGCCTCGCCATTATTTGTGTGGCCTGGGTGGTGCTTGCTTTGTCCTGGCCAGTGCTCGATTTGGCTTGGGTGGTGCTCGATTTGGCCTGGTCAAGTGTTGTGTGGACTAGGTAATGCTCGGTTTGGACTGGGTAGTGGACGATTGTGGTTGTGTGATGGTTTTGTCATTTTTTTGATGTTGTTTGTGTATTTTGTTTGGTTCTTTATTGGTTATCTATTTGGTTTTATTCTCCACTATTTGTTAGTCGATTGTGGAATTCTCTATGGTGACATTTGCGGATGCAAAAGATACTTCAATGGCTTATGAAGCCCGACAGTTTTAGTCAGTGGATGATTCAGTTCGATAGATTACTTCTGTCAAATTTAATGGGACTAATTATTACTCTTGGTCTAAGTGATGTTACATGCATTGCTAGCTAGGGATTAAAAAAAAAAAAATTATTACTCTTGGTCTCATGCCATCAAAGTTTTTTTGCTTGCCAAAAGGAAAATTAAGTATTTGACTACGAGAAGGCAACAAACAATGAAGATTGGTGGATTGAGAATTCATCGGTGATGACTTAGTTGTAGCTTAGTATGGAACCTGTGGTAGCTAGCAATGTACAACTTCTTGACCAAAAAGATATGGAACTCTCTTGAGGAGATGTACTCGTAAGAATATAATGTGTCCGGGATTTATGAACTCTTTGAACGCATGTTTACTACCTAGCAAGGCACTAAATCCCAGGCTGAACATTATGGTACTTTGAAATGGTTATGGGAGGAATTGTTGTTGTATCAGCCACTAAGTGCAGATTTGGAGGTCCAGCGGCGACAGTGTGATGAATTTTAGGTTACTTTGTTTTTGTTCAGTCTTAACTCCGACTATGCTGTGTTTAAAGATCAGATTTTGGCTAGTGAGACCCTTTCGATAGCTGCCAATACTTACTCTCGCCTACAACGAGTTACTCTTACTCATGGCAGCATTCATTTAGCTCCACATGATTCTTCTGCCTTACTCTCTAGTGATGGTGGGTGTGGTGTTTCTCGGGGAATGTAGTGGTAACTGTAGTGGTGGTCGTCATCTAACCCAAGGTGGTAACTGTGGTGGTAGATGCAATGGTCGTGGAGGACAAGATGGGCGTAATGGTCATGGTAATCGCTCTGAATGGAAGTGTTCCTATTGTGGGGCAACTAGACATACGGAGGATTATTGTTGAGAGAAGCATGGGAGACCAACTTATGCTAATCAGGCATTTGATGACTCAGTCCCAACTTTATCTCAGACTTCTACAAGTGCATCTACTGCATCGACATCTAATCCATATGATGTTTTTACTTCTTTGCTCAGCCAATTTATTCAGCAGTTATCCTCGTTCTCTCCCTAGTTGTCTACGTCAACAGTTGGTCTAGCTAATGTAGGTAATTCAACACGTGGTAGCACACTCAGATTCACCATCATGGATTATTGATTCAGGGGCGAGTGCTCATATGTCTAGTACTTTCTCCTTATTTTCTAATTTCCACTCTTCTAATTCTCACATTATATTAGCTGATGGTTCCTTTCGACCTATGCATGGAACTGGTGATCTCCATCCTACTCAGTCCATGTTTTTAAATCTGGTTTATTTGTTCCTCATTTCCCTTTTTAACTTATTGTCTGTGAGCCAGTTGACAATATCTTAACAAAGCCGAGTGACATTCTCTCAATCTTCTCATATTTTTCAAGACCTCCTGACAAAGAAGGTGATTGGTTCAAGGCATGAGCAGAATGGTCTTTATTATTGGATTCTAGAGATTCAATACCTGCCTTGAGTGCCACCGTATTCCCACTTCAGTGACATTTCCCGTCTGGGTCACCCGTCATTGCAGAAGCTTCGTCATGTTATTCCTACCTTGAGTTCTTCTTTTATGTTAGAATGTGAAGCTTGCCAATTAGGCAAATATCACCGTAGTTCTTTTCCTAGTAGGTAATGAAAGTCGTCAATCTAGTCCTTTTAATATTGTTCACTCAGATATTGGGATCCGACAAGAACGAGTCTTGGGTTTCAGTATTTTGTTATTTTTGTTGATGATATTTCACGTATGACTTAGTTATTGCTGATGAAAGATCGTCCTGAGTTGCCTAAGATATTTGTTACCTTTTATAATGAAATTCTGCTACAGTTTGATAAATGTTTTAAAGTGTTTTGTTTTGACAATACTACGGAGTATGTTCAATCATTTATTCATATATTTTGTGTTGACTATGGTATTATCCATCAAACTTCATGTCCAAATAACTCTTAGCAAAATAGGGTTGCTAAACAAAAAACACCGTCATATATTGGATGGTGCTCATACATTAATGTCTAACATGCATGTCCCATAGCCATATTGGGTTGATGTTATTCTTACCTCGGTGTACCTAATCAATCGCATGCCTTCTTCCATCTTAGCTAACCAATCTCCCTTCTTGTTACTTATCTTGGGAAATAGCTATTTGGTTTAACCCCTCAAGTTTTCGGTTGTGTTGCCTTTGTTTATCTTATTGGTCAAGGTCGAGATAAACTTTGTCCACGCTCGATAAAGTGTATATTTTGGGGGTATTCTCGTACACAAAAAAAGTATCGCTATTATGATCTTGTTTCCAACCGTTACTATGTTAGTGTTATTATTACTTTTTTTAAGTCATCCTCCTTCTTTCGTCTTTCCTAGTCAAGGGGAGCTCCTGTTGCCTATTGTAATAGAATGGGGTTCTTTGTCCTCTTAAAATACTCATCCTCTATTGTAGGTGTATCATCACTCTACAAACAGATAGGTTGTTCTATATGCTCCAGGTCCACAACCATCATCTAATTCTTCAGAGGTCCTACTCTTTGATTCATCTGCTCGTCCAGCTTCGCCTAATTTACCTATTGCATTGAGGAAAGATACTCAAAATAGTACCAAGCATCCTATTTTTAACTTTGTCTCTTTGCATCGACTTAGTTCATCCTTCCGNTAGCTTCGCCTAATTTACCTATTGCATTGAGGAAAGATACTCAAAATAATACCAAGCATCCTATTTTTAACTTTGTCTCTTTGCATCGACTTAGTTCATCCTTCCGTTGTTTTGCATCTACTTTGTCTTTGGTATTTGTTCCTAGTTCCTTGCAACAGGCATTGGCATCCCCGAGTTGGAAATTAGAAATTGGACGAGGAGATGAAAGCTCTTTATGAAAACAGAACTTGGGCCCTTACCTCTCTACCCTTTAGGAAGCAAGCAGTTGGGTGTCGTTGGATCTATACGGTGAAGTATCATCCTGATGGTTCAGTTCAGCTGAAGGCCCGTTTGGTTGCTAAGGNAGTATTATCCATCAAACTTCATGTCCAAATAACTCTTAGCAAAATAGGGTTGCTAAACAAAAACACCGTCATATATTGGATGGTGCTCATACATTAATGTTTAACATGCATGTCCCATAGCCATATTGGGTTGATGTTATTCTTACCTCGGTGTACCTAATCAATCGCATGCCTTCTTCCATCTTAGCTAACCAATCTCCCTTCTTGTTACTTATCTTGGGAAATAGCTATTTGGTTTAACCCCTCAAGTTTTCGGTTGTGTTGCCTTTGTTTATCTTATTGGTCAAGGTCGAGATAAACTTTGTCCACGCTCGATAAAGTGTATATTTTGGGGGTATTCTCGTACACAAAAAAAGTATCGCTATTATGATCTTGTTTCCAACCGTTACTATGTTAGTGTTATTATTACTTTTTTTAAGTCATCCTCCTTCTTTCGTCTTTCCTAGTCAAGGGGAGCTCCTGTTGCCTATTGTAATAGAATGGGGTTCTTTGTCCTCTTAAAATACTCATCCTCTATTGTAGGTGTATCATCACTCTACAAACAGATAGGTTGTTCTATATGCTCCAGGTCCACAACCATCATCTAATTCTTCAGAGGTCCTACTCTTTGATTCATCTGCTCGTCCAGCTTCGCCTAATTTACCTATTGCATTGAGGAAAGATACTCAAAATAGTACCAAGCATCCTATTTTTAACTTTGTCTCTTTGCATCGACTTAGTTCATCCTTCCGTTGTTTTGCATCTACTTTGTCTTTGGTATTTGTTCCTAGTTCCTTGCAACAGGCATTGGCATCCCCGAGTTGAAAATTAGAAATTGGACGAGGAGATGAAAGCTCTTTATGAAAACAGAACTTGGGCCCTTACCTCTCTACCCTTTAGGAAGCAAGCAGTTGGGTGTCGTTGGATCTATACGGTGAAGTATCATCCTGATGGTTCAGTTCAGCTGAAGGCCCGTTTGGTTGCTAAGGGCTATACTCAAGACATATGGTCTGGATTATTATGAGATATTTTCTTCTGTTGCTAACCTTAATTTTGTTAGAGTTCTTATTTCTGTTGCAGTTAGTTATGAGTCGTTTTTGTATCAGTTGGACATTAAGAATACCTTTTTATATGGAGACTTACAAGAGGAGGTCTATATGGTACAACCTCTAGGCTATGTTGTATCTGGTAAGGAACACTTAGTATGTCGGTTGAAGAAAGCACTATATGGCCTGAAACAATCACGACGTGCTTGGTTTGATAAGTTCAATATCGTTGTCCTTTACTATGGTTTTTAGTGTTCTACTTCAGACCATTCAGTGTTTAGTCATCGCACTTCCGTCGGTGTAATTATTCTTGTTGTGTATGTTGATAACATAATCATTAGTGGTAGTGATTCCAAAGGTATTGTCCATTTCAAGATTTACTTGGGGAAGCAGTTTCATACCAAAGAGTACCTAAGTCTTTGGTACTTTATTGGGATTGAAGTTGCTCAGTCCAAAGAAGGTATTAGGTTGTGCTAACGAAAATATGTATTGAATTTATTGTCTGAGATTGGTACTCTTGGTGCACGTCCAGCTGATATGCCCATAGACTCTACAATTAAGTTGGTTGCTAAGAGTGGTGAAGTTTTTAATGATGTAGGGCGTTATCAACTATTAGTTGGTAAGCTTATCTATCTCATAGTTACATGCCTTGACATTATATATACTATTGGTGTGGTTAGTCAGTTCACGCATACTCCTTGTAAGCCTCATTGGGAAACCATTGGTCGTATTCTTCAGTATCTGAAAGGAGCACCTGATAGAGGATTGCTATACCGTCCTTCATCATCTATGATAATCACTGGTTTTTCTGATGTTCATTGGGCAGGTAGTCGTGTTGATAGAAGATCTACTTCAGGTTACTATATATTTATTGGGCATAATCTTGTTACTAGGCGCAATAAGAAACAAAATGTATTTGCACGTTCAAGTACAGAAGTTGAATATCAGGCCATGGCCCATACTGCATGTGAAATGTAGGGGGTTCAGTCTCTACTTCAAGATATGGGCATTAGTGTGTCATCTCCTATGGAAATGCACTATAACAATCAAGCAACTATCTTCATTGCAAGTAATCCAGTATTTTATGAGAGAACAAAACACATTGAAATTGATTACCACTTTATTCGAGATCTATTGATGCGAAAGGAAATCATTACATCATACATCGAGTCAAGTGATCAATTGGGTGATATCCTTACAAAACCATTGTCTCGATCTACCTTCAACAATCTTTGTTCCAAACTGGGCATCTTTGATCTTTACACTCCAATCTCCAGCTTGAGGGGGAATATTAGAGTTCTTATTTATGTTATTAGTAGTATAAGGCAATATTGTAATAACCTATCAACTTATTATAAATAAAAAGGTGTAGGGCAACACAACCAACATACAATGATTATTTTTTCTCTCCTCTCTTCTTTCTTTCTTCTCCTACTTGTGCTTTCTCTAACCCTAATATTATTTTCACTGTTTTAACTAATCCATTTTTTTGGAGGTAGTGCATTCTATCTACATACACTTGCAGTGACGCTAGTATCAATTAATACACTAAGGCTATTTGGCTTATAACCTTTATAATTAAATTCTCCTAATACATAAGTATATCTTTTCTTTCCGTTGCTTGGTGAAAAGATAATTTATTCGCGACCCATATGAAGATGATAAAATCTTGCAGAATTTATATCTTCCTCTTTTTCTTTGCCTTTCAGGTACAACGTTCCTAGGAGCACATGAATTTGTACATATTTATAAGTAAGGTCAAAGTTTGATGTTTCTTCAAATTTATAAGGTTCATTAAGAGCAAGTTGTAGAATTTTTCCTAATTATCTTCATGAACCCAATTTGGACATGTTTTTATCAATTTTGTACTTTGAGATCGTTTATCTCTAAAATACATATTTTACCAGAAACTTGCATTTCAATAGGATATGTTATCATTATTGATGGTTCTTCAATTAAATTATTTATCATCCATTGCCTAGGAATTTTTAAATCTTTCTAATTAATTAATCAAGGTTTTATAGTCGTGTCAAAGGCTCTTGGTTCAAAATTTTCTACAATTTCTTTGTTTAGATTCATTGTAGAAGTTTGTGGTAACTTTGTTAGTTCATGGAGGGTTTTCCAATGAACTGTCGTATCATAAGAATTAGATTTCATTCCCATATCTCAGATAAGAATAATTCTTACTGAATCTTCGAGATTTGGATCATCAACCGAAATAAAATAGTTGGGTTTGACATTAAACCAAACTACTCCAGAGACCAAATTCGATTGAATTCCGCCTATTACTGTTTTTAATGGATTACTAAAACGTTTGTCTAACACTACAACCAAAATAGGGGTGTCTATTCCCTGTCAAAATAGACTGATAATAGTTATTTGTATCATCCCTATATGACAATATCTTATATCTAAAAATTATTTTTTTCCATCTAGCAACCTTCTTTTTATCAAAAAAAAAGCTATTTCTACAGTGCCTACAACAGAACATTTAGCAAATGTATTTCCACTAAATTATTCAAGCACTCTAGCTGAGAATGGATTGAACCTAGAAATTTTATATATTTTATCTTTCCTGATTTTTCTCAATTTTTCTAATTGGTCCCATGGTCGCTCGAGCGCTCCTAGTCCTTGGCTGGTTTGAGACACTATTTTTTATTCCAATGTCAACCGCCCTATGATCTTCCTCCCACCGATCGAGTGATCGTTCGCGAATTTGAGTTTTCTTATTTACTAAGGCTACCCTTATTCCGAGTGTTGGAGTTATAATCTAGTTTATTAGGTTTTTCATTTTTTGCCCTTACTATGATTTTTATGTATTGTCTAGACTAGAGGGAAGTTCAGGTCATTTGTATTCTTATTTGACTATATATACGGGGCTCTGCACTCAATTTGTGTATTCCTTTCACTCACAGATATCTCAAGTTGGTATCAGAGTAAAACCCTACCTCTAACCCAAGCCACAAACCCTAACCCTAGCCTCCAGCATAATCCACTATCAGCAACCCATTGACAAAACCAACAAACCCAGCAGCCAGCCAACCCGTCAACCCACTAACCCACCCACTGCCAATCGATAGCCACACCCAAGTCCCACCAACAGTCGAAACAAGCAAAGCAGCAACTGCCACTGACAGCCAACTCAAAACCAGCAACTGCCTAACCTTAAACCCTACAACCAGCCCCACTCCAGCGAAACCAGCCCCATGGCCCAACCCAAGTCTAGAGAGTCAAGTTCACCAGCCACCAGCCCAGCCTAGTCACTACCCATCCCACTGCCGACAGTCCTTGTACCAGTCTGTCATACCTTCGTGCTTTGCGCTCTTTGTTGCAGTGTCACCATCTCTTCGCACCACTGACTTTTCTTCCTAGAGTTGCAATATCTTGAAATTTTTAAGAGAGGTTAGATCCTCTTCTCTGTTGATCTTCTTTTAATATAGTAGATCACTTATATATTTACTAGATTTTTTGACACCGTGACTTGATAATTTAAGAGCTTTCTGGACTTTTTTTATCAGTCACTATTGTTCAACTGAAGCTATATTGTTCTCCCTTATTTTTGTCCCTTTGTTTATTTTAGAGTATTTTCTATCACGATTAACCAAGTATTGTTGTTGCTATGGTCACTACTGATGGACTTGAGACCCTTAGTACTTGCACCTGGAAATTAACCAAGTATTGTTGTTGCTATGGTCACTACTGATGGACTTGAGACCCTTAGTACTTGCACCTGGAATGTACCGCCTGCTTTTTCCACTTTTATGTTTGACTAATATATATTACCTATAAAGAACGAATACTTCAAAAAGGTCAAAGTATCGGTATCGGATACTTCTCGGATATGAATACATGTCCGATACAGCTGGATATGTATCAGATACGACCGAAAAGTATCATAGAATTAAAAAAATAAATTTAAATTTCGGATACTTCAGGATACACGGGGGATACGTTAGGGATACAACGGAGTATTACTTGAATTTTTTAAAAATAATAGAGGCACCAAAAAAAAAATGTTTGGGCCCTTATTTGCAAAAAATAAAANCGTCCGATACGGCTGGATATGTATCAGATACGACCGAAAAGTATCATAGAATTAAAAAAATAAATTTAAATTTCGGATACTTTAGGATACACGGGGGATACGTTAGGGATACAACTGAGTATTACTTGAATTTTTTTAAAATAATAGAGGCACCAAAAAAAAAATGTTTGGGCCCTTATTTGCAAAAAATAAAAATAAAAATTTATGAATATATGATTTCTCAATGATAGAATGCTTAGTTATCATTATGTATCTTTGATAGATGTGTGATTCACTTTATAAATCATAATCATTACATTAAATATAATAATAAAATTTTTAAAAAATAAATTTTATGGGCATATTTTAGCCGTACACATCTTTTTTTTTTTTTTTTTAGGTTCTACCATATCGTCGTATCCGTATCATATCCTATCCGTATCTTGTAGTACGTTATCTACTGGCACAGTGACATTACCAGCAATGCCGGGTATGATCTTTCAGAACATTACGACACAGTTGTTGAACAACTGTAATTTTGCTGAGGGATCAAGCTCATTCGAGCAGACACTTTTTCTAGTCCCTCATGTTTTTGGTTGTACATGTTTTGTTCAGAATCGGTCTCCTACTCGCTATAACCTTGATGATAAATCAATTCGTTGTGTCTTTGTGGGCTATTGTCATCAGTCTAAGGGATATCGGTGTTATGATCCTATCGGGTGCTGTATGTATCACAATCTAAATATTACATTTTTTGAGCATATTTCTTCTAGTCCCGTGTCTGTCCCTCCAGTTGATGATACTCCCTTTGATTTTCCGTTACCACATAAACCAGAGCCACTAGTCACTGTCATTACTGAGTCACCAGTCTCTCCTCCTTTGCAAGTATATGTTCGTCGTCATCGCTCTCATCCCCTTGCTAATATCTCCTCTACCTCATATGATGCTGGTAATATTTCTCAGTTTGTCAAGCATATTGCTACACCTGTTGTTAATATTGATGCGATTGCATATGGTGAGCTAGTTCTTTTACCTGATGAGACTTTGTTAGTGGAAGATGATGACTTAGGACATCGTTATCTACAGCGTGATCATCGTCTAGTTGGTCGTTATGGTTGGGCTACTAGGACTTTATATCTTATCTTTGGTTATGTTTCTCATGGTGATCTATCTCCTATATTTCGAATTTATAGTCTGACCTTATCAGATATATTGGTTCCTCGCTCAGTTTCGTAGGTTATGTAGGAGCTTCAATGAGTTCTTGTCATGTAGACAGAGATAGATGCTCTTCAGCTTAATCATACATGGGATCTTGTCTCTTTACCGTCACAGGTGAAATATGTTGGCTGTCGTTGAGTTTACACTGAAGTTTCTTGCGGATGATATTATTGATCGTCACAAGAGTAGGCTTGTGGTGAAGGATTTTACTCAAGTATCAGGTCATGATTTTAGTGCTACCTTTACCCCCGAGACAAAATTGACTACCGTTCAGTTGATTATTTCTCTGGCAGCAGAGTACTCTTGGCTCCTTCATCAGTTGAATGTGAACAATATGTTTCTTCATGGTAATCTGGACAAGATTATTTATATGGATGCACCACTGGACTTTCGTGATGAGGGGGAGTATGCCGAGAACGTGTCAACTGCGTAAGTTTCTTTATAGATTGCAACAATCGCCACGAGTCTGGTTCTCTTAGTTTAGTGGTGTAGTTGTACGTTTAGGGTTCACCAAATGTTATTCTGATCATACATGCTTCATTCGACAAAATACTTCTGAGCAATGTGTCATCCTTTCGGTATATGTGGATGATATTATTATTACTAGAGATGATGTTTCTGGAACTGCAGAAGTCAAGGTTGATCTTGGGAAGGCCTTCGATGTAAAGAACCTTGGATTTCTACGATACTTTCTTGGGATTGAGATNGTATCTTGTAGTACGTTATCTACTGGCACAGTGACATTACCTGCAATGCCGGGTATGATCTTTCAGAACATTACGACACAGTTGTTGAACAACTGTAATTTTGCTGAGGGATCAAGCTCATTCGAGCAGACACTTTTTCTAGTCCCTCATGTTTTTGGTTGTACATGTTTTGTTCAGAATCGGTCTCCTACTCGCTATAACCTTGATGATAAATCAATTCGTTGTGTCTTTGTGGGCTATTGTCATCAGTCTAAGGGATATCGGTGTTATGANATGCTCGTAACAACAGGATTATTATTCTTTCTCAAAGGAAGTACGGTTTGGATCTTCTCTCGAACACCGAGATGCTGGGGTGCAAACTGGCATCATCGTTCATGATTCCAAACTTGAAGCTTACTGCTGAAGGTGAGAAGTTGAGAGATCCGACCGTCTATCAGAGGTTGGTTGGTAAACTTCTNTCGGGTGCTGTATGTATCACAATCTAAATATTACATTTTTTGAGCATATTTCTTCTAGTCCCGTGTCTGTCCCTCCAGTTGATGATACTCCCTTTGATTTTCCGTTACCACATAAACCAGAGCCACTAGTCACTGTCATTACTGAGTCACCAGTCTCTCCTCCTTTGCAAGTATATGTTCGTCGTCATCGCTCTCATCCCCTTGCTAATATCTCCTCTACCTCATATGATGCTGGTAATATTTCTCAGTTTGTCAAGCATATTGCTACACCTGTTGTTAATATTGATGCGATTGCATATGGTGAGCTAGTTCTTTTACCTGATGAGACTTTGTTAGTGGAAGATGATGACTTAGGACATCGTTATCTACAGCGTGATCATCGTCTAGTTGGTCGTTATGGTTGGGCTACTAGGACTTTATATCTTATCTTTGGTTATGTTTCTCATGGTGATCTATCTCCTATATTTCGAATTTATAGTCTGACCTTATCAGATATATTGGTTCCTCGCTCAG
Source organism: Ilex paraguariensis (assembly GCA_963454935.2). Classification (NCBI taxonomy): domain Eukaryota; kingdom Viridiplantae; phylum Streptophyta; class Magnoliopsida; order Aquifoliales; family Aquifoliaceae; genus Ilex; species Ilex paraguariensis. Next base: position 1,443,754 of record CAUOFW020005058.1, read on the forward strand.
TTTCGTAGGTTATGTAGGAGCTTCAATGAGTTCTTGTCATGTAGACAGAGATAGATGCTCTTCAGCTTAATCATACATGGGATCTTGTCTCTTTACCGTCACAGGTGAAATATGTTGGCTGTCGTTGAGTTTACACTGAAGTTTCTTGCGGATGATATTATTGATCGTCACAAGAGTAGGCTTGTGGTGAAGGATTTTACTCAAGTATCAGGTCATGATTTTAGTGCTACCTTTACCCCCGAGACAAAATTGACTACCGTTCAGTTGATTATTTCTCTGGCAGCAGAGTACTCTTGGCTCCTTCATCAGTTGAATGTGAACAATATGTTTCTTCATGGTAATCTGGACAAGATTATTTATATGGATGCACCACTGGACTTTCGTGATGAGGGGGAGTATGCCGAGAACGTGTCAACTGCGTAAGTTTCTTTATAGATTGCAACAATCGCCACGAGTCTGGTTCTCTTAGTTTAGTGGTGTAGTTGTACGTTTAGGGTTCACCAAATGTTATTCTGATCATACATGCTTCATTCGACAAAATACTTCTGAGCAATGTGTCATCCTTTCGGTATATGTGGATGATATTATTATTACTAGAGATGATGTTTCTGGAACTGCAGAAGTCAAGGTTGATCTTGGGAAGGCCTTCGATGTAAAGAACCTTGGATTTCTACGATACTTTCTTGGGATTGAGATTGCTCGTAACAGCAGGATTATTATTCTTTCTCAAAGGAAGTACGCTTTGGATCTTCTCTCGAACACCGAGATGCTGGGGTGCAAACTGGCATCATCGTCCATGATTCCAAACTTGAAGCTTACTGTTGAAGGTGAGAAGTTGAGAGATCCGACCGTCTATCAGAGGTTGGTTGGTAAACTTCTCTACCTAGCCAACACTATACTAGACATTTTATTTGCTGTCAGCCAAGTTAGTCAGTTCATGCATAAGCTATCTCAGTCTCATTTTGATGCAGTTTATCATATCCTTCGGTACCTGAAGTCTTATCCTAGACTTGGGTTGTTCAATATATCAGAATCTCAGACCGATTCTCTAGCCTGTTATTCAGATTCAAATTATGTAAAAGTGTGTGACGATCGATCGACTACGAGCTTCTGTGTTTTTGGAGGGACTCATCTTATCTCTTGAAAGAGCAAAAAATAGGCAGTTTGTCTCCCACTCGTTAGCAGAGATAGAGTATCGACACTGACACTTGGTATGTGTGAGATTATCTAGCTACGATCAATTCTTGGTGAGTTAGAATTTTCAGTGACTTTTTCATCCACATTTTATTGTGATAACCAATCTGTTATTTCGTTTGTTTCTGACTCTGTACTACATGAGAGAAATAAGCATATAGAGATCGATGTTCACTTTCTTTGAAAAAAAATCAATTGTGGTATTATAACTCCATATTTTGTAAAGATCGGTGATCAAGTTGCAGATGTTTTCACCAAACTTGTCACTCTATCCATTATCTAGAATTCCGTTGTCAAGCTTGACTTAATTGATATTTTTGCGCCCAGCTTGAAGGGGAGTGTTGGAGTTATAATCTAGTTTATTAGATTTTTCTTTTTTTGCCCTTACTATGACTTTTATGTATTGCCTAGACCAGAGGGATGTTCAAGTTATTTTGTATTCTTATTTGGCTATATATATGGGGCTCTGCACTCAATTTGTAGATCCCTTTCACTTACAGATATCTCAAGTCCAAGCCTATAAATAGTGAGTGCCTTTCCCAGACCTAGGTTAAGCCTCTTGTGAGTTTTTGAAGAAAGAAATCTATTTCTCAATCTTGAGAGCTTCTACCACAATCTAGATCCCTAAGATCTAAAGGCTACCAAGGCTACCACTAGTGATTCTTTCCATACTAAAAACTTGGAGAAAAACTTGTTGATGAACAAACCCATTGATGTGTGCATATCAAGGATTGTTGGTGTGCCCATAGTTGTTCGAGGCCTAGACGAACCGTGAGATGGGAAGGTCCAAGTGAAGCTACAGTAGACGTCGGAGAGGGAGTTTCAGCAAAGAGACATAGCAAAGAAATGAGCANACTTCAATGAGTTCTTGTCATGTAGACAGAGATAGATGCTCTTCAGCTTAATCATACATGGGATCTTGTCTCTTTACCGTCACAGGTGAAATATGTTGGCTGTCGTTGAGTTTACACTGAAGTTTCTTGCGGATGATATTATTGATCGTCACAAGAGTAGGCTTGTGGTGAAGGATTTTACTCAAGTATCAGGTCATGATTTTAGTGCTACCTTTACCCCCGAGACAAAATTGACTACCGTTCAGTTGATTATTTCTCTGGCAGCAGAGTACTCTTGGCTCCTTCATCAGTTGAATGTGAACAATATGTTTCTTCATGGTAATCTGGACAAGATTATTTATATGGATGCACCACTGGACTTTCGTGATGAGGGGGAGTATGCCGAGAACGTGTCAACTGCGTAAGTTTCTTTATAGATTGCAACAATCGCCACGAGTCTGGTTCTCTTAGTTTAGTGGTGTAGTTGTACGTTTAGGGTTCACCAAATGTTATTCTGATCATACATGCTTCATTCGACAAAATACTTCTGAGCAATGTGTCATCCTTTCGGTATATGTGGATGATATTATTATTACTAGAGATGATGTTTCTGGAACTGCAGAAGTCAAGGTTGATCTTGGGAAGGCCTTCGATGTAAAGAACCTTGGATTTCTACGATACTTTCTTGGGATTGAGATTGCTCGTAACAGCAGGATTATTATTCTTTCTCAAAGGAAGTACGCTTTGGATCTTCTCTCGAACACCGAGATGCTGGGGTGCAAACTGGCATCATCGTCCATGATTCCAAACTTGAAGCTTACTGTTGAAGGTGAGAAGTTGAGAGATCCGACCGTCTATCAGAGGTTGGTTGGTAAACTTCTCTACCTAGCCAACACTATACTAGACATTTTATTTGCTGTCAGCCAAGTTAGTCAGTTCATGCATAAGCTATCTCAGTCTCATTTTGATGCAGTTTATCATATCCTTCGGTACCTGAAGTCTTATCCTAGACTTGGGTTGTTCAATATATCAGAATCTCAGACCGATTCTCTAGCCTGTTATTCAGATTCAAATTATGTAAAAGTGTGTGACGATCGATCGACTACGAGCTTCTGTGTTTTTGGAGGGACTCATCTTATCTCTTGAAAGAGCAAAAAATAGGCAGTTTGTCTCCCACTCGTTAGCAGAGATAGAGTATCGACACTGACACTTGGTATGTGTGAGATTATCTAGCTACGATCAATTCTTGGTGAGTTAGAATTTTCAGTGACTTTTTCATCCACATTTTATTGTGATAACCAATCTGTTATTTCGTTTGTTTCTGACTCTGTACTACATGAGAGAAATAAGCATATAGAGATCGATGTTCACTTTCTTTGAAAAAAAATCAATTGTGGTATTATAACTCCATATTTTGTAAAGATCGGTGATCAAGTTGCAGATGTTTTCACCAAACTTGTCACTCTATCCATTATCTAGAATTCCGTTGTCAAGCTTGACTTAATTGATATTTTTGCGCCCAGCTTGAAGGGGAGTGTTGGAGTTATAATCTAGTTTATTAGATTTTTCTTTTTTTGCCCTTACTATGACTTTTATGTATTGCCTAGACCAGAGGGATGTTCAAGTTATTTTGTATTCTTATTTGGCTATATATATGGGGCTCTGCACTCAATTTGTAGATCCCTTTCACTTACAGATATCTCAAGTCCAAGCCTATAAATAGTGAGTGCCTTTCCCAGACCTAGGTTAAGCCTCTTGTGAGTTTTTGAAGAAAGAAATCTATTTCTCAATCTTGAGAGCTTCTACCACAATCTAGATCCCTAAGATCTAAAGGCTACCAAGGCTACCACTAGTGATTCTTTCCATACTAAAAACTTGGAGAAAAACTTGTTGATGAACAAACCCATTGATGTGTGCATATCAAGGATTGTTGGTGTGCCCATAGTTGTTCGAGGCCTAGACGAACCGTGAGATGGGAAGGTCCAAGTGAAGCTACAGTAGACGTCGGAGAGGGAGTTTCAGCAAAGAGACATAGCAAAGAAATGAGCATCTAAGCATAGTATTGGTTGAGGTATAAGACTCGAATACTTGTATATTGACTTAGAGAGTAGTGGATTAAGCTTTGGTGAATCGTAAGTAGTTCCCCGCAGTTTTTCCAAGGAGAGTTTTTTACGTCAACAAATTGGTAATGTTTTTTATCTTTTATCGTATACACTTGTGATTTGTTAGCACACACGCACACTAAATGTTTGTAAAATTGATTGAAATTTTATTCATTCATATATAGTTGTGTATTGGGTTTGGGGATTTAGGATCAATGTGAGATTGATTACGACTGAATTAATCGGTAATCAATTTGGGCTTAAAATTTAAAAACCTATTCACCCCCGCTCTAGGTTAAGTGTCTTGGTCTCTATGTGTATAATCGTGAGGGAAGATCCACATCGAATTCCCTCTCCCAGAACAACAGTTTGAACTACTCGCTAGGCTTTTTACGTTAGAGTCGATCTTGGACTTCTTGCTAGGTTTGCATTTCTTTGTTATAATTATGGCAAGTGAAAACTTTGATTCTCTTTAGGCTATCAATTTGTAATCAACTTCCAGTTTGACTACGAATGCTGATCAATTGCAAAATTTTCTCTTATTCCAACATCCTAATGCCTTCTTAGTCTCTCATTCAGTAGGTTCGTTCACTTCGAGTCCTTCAGGTATACCTCGAACCGCCTGGGACTTGACACGTGCTACACATCACATGACTAGTGGCTTATGTTTATTTGCATCTACTTTCTCTCTTCCATCCATATTTGTGCTTACAGCTAATGGTACTTAAATGTCATTGGTTGGTGTAGATACTATTGTTTCTCCTCACCTCACGCTTCCAGATGTCTATTACATTCCTCGTCTTTGAATTTAATTTCAATTAGTTAGTTATTTGATTCTGGTTTTTTAGTTCACCTTTCTTCTTCCTAATTTTTATTTGTGGCATTCTCGCCTTTGTCATATTTATCATTCTCGTTTGAAATTATTAGCACCTACTGATAGTTTAGATTGTCTTGACATTTTCAATTGTAGTGGATGCAAATTAGCTAAGTTTACTACATTGTTTTTCAATAAAAGTTCTACTAGCTCCCTTGCACATTTTAATCTTGTTCATTATAGTATATGGAGGCTGCTCATATTCCCACAAAGGAAGGTCCATATATTGTCTCTTTTATTGATAATTACATTAGGTATTGTTGGGTATGTCTAATAGAGAATTGTTATGGGTTTTTTTCGATATTCACTGCTTTTCATGCCATGATACATACTCAATATTCCTCTATTATTAAGTATTTTTGATGTGATCAAGGAGGAGCTAATGATACTCAAATGTCATTGGTTGGCATTGGTACTATTGTTTCTCCTCACCTCACGCTTCCAGATGTCTATTATATTTCTCAACTTACTTTGAATTTAATTTCAATTAGTTAGATATTTGATTCTGGTTTTTTAGTTCACCTTTCTTCTTCGTAGTTTTTATTTGTGGCATTCTCGCATTGGTCATATTTCTTATTCTCATTTGAAATTATTAGCATCTATTAGTAGTTTAGTGTGTCTTGACATTTCCAATTGTAGCAGATGCCAGTTAGCTAAGATTACCGCATTGTCTTTCAATAAAAGTTCTACTAGCTCCCTTTTACCTTTTGATCTTGTTCATTATTATAAATGGGAGCTACTCATATTCCCACAAAAGGAGAGTCTATATATTATCTCTTTCATTGATGATTACATTAGCTACTGTTGAGTATATCTAATGAAGCTTCACTCTGGGTTTTTTCCTATATTCACTGTTNGATAAATGGGAGCTACTCATATTCCCACAAAAGGAGAGTCTATATATTATCTCTTTCATTGATGATTACATTAGTTACTGTTGAGTATATCTAATGAAGCTTCACTCTGGGTTTTTTCCTATATTCACTGTTTTTCATGCCATGATACATATTCAATATTTCTCTATTATTAAGTATTTTTGATGTGATCAATGTGGAGAATATTCTATTAATTTCAATTGTGATCTGTTAAAATTTGATGGCGTTATTTATCAATCTTCTTATACTGAAACACCTAAGCAGAATGGGGTAGCAGAGTGCAAACATATCATATTATTGAGACAGTCTGCTCTCTTTTATTGTCTGCAATTTTCCCAATTCTTTTTTGGGGGGAAGAAGTTCTTACTACAGGGCATTTAATTAATTGTATTTCCACTATCCTCACTTCTGGAATCTCTCCCTTTGAAAAATTATGCGATAAGCCACCTAATTATTTTTTCTTACGTGTATTCAAAAAAGGATATCGATGTTATGATTATGATATACACAAACTTTATGCCTCTCATCAAGTTGTTTTCATAGAATATAAAATGTTCTTTTCTATTCCATCCAATTTTTCACATTTGCATAAATTTGATCTCATTTAAATTGATCAATTTCTAGTTGATGTTCCCACTGACACTTATGTTTCTAATATAATTATTTCTAATATGCCCTTATCCTTTTGAGTTGCCAGTTATTTGTCCTCCCTCCCATTCTAAGCCAAGACTTTACTTTTAAACATCACATACCTATGCTCATAGGACTCCAGTAGTCTCTTCTACAAATGTGGTGCCTCCCTTCTCTCTACTGTCACTCAATCAGTTTCTGACAATGCGGACCACGTTCCTCGCTATTCTCCTCAATCTCGTAAATATTCAGATCGGTTTAGTTTCTATTAACTCTTGATATTTGACTGATTTTTGTTCTTTCTTAGCTTTAATCCAACTCTATTTCTAAGCCTATCTCCTACAAGAAGGCTGTTCTTGATTCATTTTGGAAAAAGGCTATGGATGATGCACAAAATCATCACCTTAATTTTTCTGAAGAATATTCCTTTTTTTCCATTCCTTCTACTTCTAACTCATCCAATAAATCTGACCTAATTTATATTGACCCTTTCCCTAATGGTATTTCTAGTGATTCTTATATTCATAACATGCTCACTTCCGACATTCACTCTTCACCTTAGTTTTTCCTTTTTCTTGGTTGTGCCTCCTCCTATTGTTCACACCTATTCTTGCAAGAATAAGTATAACTCCTCCACCTCTCTTGGTTGTATCTCCACTAACTTTTGATTATGTGGATCCTCTCTCTTCTCTCTATCCTAAGCACATTCATAAGTATCCTAATCGCGTTGGCTTTTCTCACACTTGTTATTCCTTTAGTTTCTGTTTATTTTTATCTTCTATTAACTTTCTATCCAAGTCGACCTCCTATAAGGAGGCTACTATTGATCCTATTTGGCAAGAGACTATGAATGAAGAACTTTCAGTGTTGCATAAAACCTATCTACTCGTAAGCGTGCTATTGACTGTCAATAAAACTACGGTTCATGGTTTTGTTGAAAGACATAATTCTAGATCAATTGCCAAGGATTTTGGAAAGGAATATGGAATTGATTATGCAAAAATATTTAGACCTATTGCAAAGGTTACCACCGTTCGGAGCAGTTATGCACCATTGGAAACTATCTTAAATCAATGTCCAAAATGCTTTTCTAAACGGTGATTTAACCGAAGAGATTTATATGGTTCCTCCACTTGGTCGCCCTTCTGGTAAGGTGTGTGTTAAATAACCATCTACTCCAAAAAATTAAGCTATTAGAAAGGGTGTAACGTAAGTATTTATACTTCAACACACTCCCTCATGTGTAGGCTAAATTTTGGGTCTAGCACATGAAATTTTTTTTAATAATTAAGGTGACAGTGATATTCGAACACAAGACCTCCTACTTTGATACTATGTTAAACAACTACTCCAAAAACTTAACATGTTGGAGAGCGTGTAACTTAAGTATTTTAGTGATAATAATTATGATCTTTTTTTTCGTTCTACTTCCGCTGGTCAGAATGTTCTTCTCTTATATGTTGATGCTGTAGTTATTACTAGGATGATCATGAGGGTATCTTAGTTTTGAAGGCAGTTTGATATAAAACATCTTGGTCTTCTTCGCTATTTTTTGGGCATTAAAGTGGCTTTGTCACCTAAGAGTTATCTACTTTCTCAGTCAACGTATGCAACCGATGTCATCCACAAGGCTTAATTAATAGATTATNAAAACATCTTGGTCTTCTTCGCTATTTTTTGGGCATTAAAGTGGCTTTGTCACCTAAGAGTTATCTTCTTTCTCAGTCAACGTATGCAACCGATGTCATCCACAAGGCTTAATTAATAGATTATCGGGCTATTAAGACTCTTGTCGAGCTTAATGCACATTACACTTCTGGTCATAGTATCCCTTTGGCTGATCCAACTTTGTCTTAGGTTCTTGTTGGTAGTTTGGTTTACCTCACTATTATACGACCTAATATTACTTATTTTATTCATGTTGTGAGTCAATTTGTTTCTTCTCCGACTTCAGTTAACTAGGATGCAGGTCTATGTATTTTCTTTTATCTTCAAGGCACTTTATATCAGAGTTTGTTGTTCTCTACCACTTCTTTTGAGCCTCATGTTGTTTCTCATGCTGACTTGGCAAGTGATGCCATGGATCATAAATCCATAATTGGTTTTAGTGTCTTTCTAGACAATTCCCTAATTTAATGGAGAAACAACAAATAGACCATTAGGGGTATTTATTCTTTCTCTTGGAGTAGAATTTTATACATAATGTCGCTTGTACTAGTTTTTATCTTAATGGAATATTAGATTAGCAAACTTGTTTTCTTTTTCCTTTCTTCTTTGTATGTCGTTTCTTCTTTGCAAGTTTGATCTAGGCGTTCACTTTGGTGAGGAACAGAGAATAAATTCAACTTCCTTTTTAGTTGATTGGAAGGCAATTTGTTCTCCATGGGAAAGTGGGTGTTGAGGCACTCTTATGAGGGGAAAGAGGTTCCTACTCATCTTAGGAAGGGGATTCTCTTTCTAGTTTTTCTTTCAATTTCCATTGGGTTCTATCACCTGATTTTGTGCAGAGCTTTCAATTGAGGTTTATATGGAGGTGTCTTTGCAAGTTTGATCTAGGCGTTCACTTTGGTGAGGAACAGAGAATAAATTCAACTTCCTTTTTAGTTGATTGGAAGGCAATTTGTTCTCCATGGGAAAGTGGGTGTTGAGGCACTCTTATGAGGGGAAAGAGGTTCCTACTCATCTTAGGAAGGGGATTCTCTTTCTAGTTTTTCTTTCAATTTCCATTGGGTTCTATCACCTGATTTTGTGCAGAGCTTTCAATTGAGGTTTATATGGAGGTGTCTTTGCAAGTTTGATCTAGGCGTTCACTTTGGTGAGGAACAGAGAATAAATTCAACTTCCTTTTTAGTTGATTGGAAGGCAATTTGTTCTCCATGGGAAAGTGGGTGTTGAGGCACTCTTATGAGGGGAAAGAGGTTCCTACTCATCTTAGGAAGGGGATTCTCTTTCTAGTTTTTCTTTCAATTTCCATTGGGTTCTATCACCTGATTTTGTGCAGAGCTTTCAATTGAGGTTTATATGGAGGTGTCTTTGCAAGTTTGATCTAGGCGTTCACTTTGGTGAGGAACAGAGAATAAATTCAACTTCCTTTTTAGTTGATTGGAAGGCAATTTGTTCTCCATGGGAAAGTGGGTGTTGAGGCACTCTAATGAGGGGAAAGAGGTTCCTACTCATCTTAGGAAGGGGATTCTCTTTCTAGTTTTTCTTTCAATTTCCATTGGGTTCTATCACCTGATTTTGTGCAGAGCTTTCAATTGAGGTTTATATGGAGGTGTCTTTGCAAGTTTGATCTAGGCGTTCACTTTGGTGAGGAACAGAGAATAAATTCAACTTCCTTTTTAGTTGATTGGAAGGCAATTTGTTCTCCATGGGAAAGTGGGTGTTGAGGCACTCTAATGAGGGGAAAGAGGTTCCTACTCATCTTAGGAAGGGGATTCTCTTTCTAGTTTTTCTTTCAATTTCCATTGGGTTCTATCACCTGATTTTGTGCAGAGCTTTCAATTGAGGTTTATATGGAGGTGACTTGCTCTTATATCCCAAGCATGAACTCCAGTTGCTGCCCTCTTTCTTGGTACTTCTGATGGATTCCTATTTACTAATGGAAATCTTCTGAAAACAATATTTGCAGCTGAGATGTGGAATGCACCCAATTTAGCACACAACTATGACATATCTAATTTCTGGAGGGATCTCACTACATTGGCATCCTCCTTTTTTAGTTAAATTTGGAATTACATCAATACAGAAGCGGTCCGTAAAATGCTGCATGCACGACAAAAAAGTCAGCAGCTTTACCTCAGAACGCAAGGTATGAAAGTACCCATTTAAAGCAAATTTGGAAGCAGAGTATATGGCCTGCCCTGGTGCAGGTGTCTTTCCTGCAGCACTGCTCATCTGCATATAAAAAGGAATCAAATAGGAAAAAGACCAAAAGACAGCATTGTACTCAACTATATGCAAACATTAACCTACCCTCCATTAACATCATCCAATATTTAAGAAGCTAATGAACAGGGTATATCCGAGTTCAGTCCAAGCTTACATACCAAAACCAATCAACTACTTCTTTTTGATCTGGGGAAAGAAGTTGAAAAGAAAAAAAGACAAAGGATCGTCTACGCAATGGATTGTGTCAAGGTCCATTCGGAGTGAGGTCGTTGATTTGCAGGTCCAATTGTCAAAATATTTGGTGAAAGCCCAGCCAAACCAAAATATGCATTAAGTAACCCTCTATGGTTTTGTCTATGAAAATGAGCAAACACTTGCAAGCAACGATAACATTGTGATGGGGATCGTGTAGAAATTAGATAGATATTATAAATTAATTATGATAATTATTTAGATACTTTTAATATTTATCTTTTAAGTAATTTCTTTTAACTTTTAAGAGTTTAATTTTCATTTTGATTATTTATTTATTGTAGGGTTTGTGATCTCCTTATATATATAGGATTTGTGAACTCCTTATATAGGGGATACATATTTGTTGTGAGACTAGACTTTGATTATTGATTATTGATTATTGATATTGAATCCTGATATTGCTTCTTTCTTAAATTCTCTCTCTATTCTCATCTCCTTCTTCTTCTCTTTCTCATCCCTAATTCTTCCCTAATACGATCTATATCAATTTAGTATCAGAACTAATACAATCTACATCAATTTGGTATCAGAGCTAGTACGATCTACATCAATTTGGTATTAGAATCTAATCTCAATTCAACATCGCTGCTGCCAATCATCTTTAATTAGTTGTTTGTTGCTGTTCACCGTAATCGTTGAGCCCTAATTGTCGAACATCCCTTCATCAGTGACAAACCCACCCAACAGATTCTTACTATTCATCGTCCTTGTTCCAGCAGAACCAGCANTAGAATCTAATCTCAATTCAACATCGCTGCTGCCAATCATCTTTAATTAGTTGTTTGTTGCGTTCACCGTAATCGTTGAGCCCTAATTGTCGAACATCCCTTCATCAGTGACAAACCCACCCAACAGATTCTTACTATTCATCGTCCTTGTTCCAGCAGAACCAGCAAAAAAAAAAATAGAGTTGTAAATCGGAGATCTGAGACAGAGTTGTGTACTATTCACGGAGACAAAGTTGTGTAGGAGATCGGAGACAGAGTTGTAAATCAGAGATAAAAAAACAAAAAAAAAACATAGTTGTGCACTATTCACACGCACAGTAAATCGGAGACCTTCGTTGGGTTTATCGTTGTCAGTAATCGCCGATGACCTTCAGAGTTGTTGTTTTTCGATCATCATCGTAGTCGCTGTGCTCCGTCTGAAAATTTGTGAGATTGGTTATTGAGTGAAGTCCATCGTTAAGGAAGAAGACCCTAGAAAGTTCCAGAATTACAGGAACCTCCCCATAAGTTTTAAAAAATTTCAAAATTACCCCCAGAATTTTCAAAAATTATAGAAATATCATCTATAAGTACCATAATTGAAGAAACATCCCGGCAGATCCAAAAAATTGCAAAATCATCCCCCAGCAAATTTCAAAATTTCATCATAACAAAGCTTGATTATGGTATGCATTCTCCCATAGAAATTTGAGACTAATATTTTTATTCATTGGGAAATTAGAGAGTTTGCAAAGGGTCCAAAACACATTTTCTTCTATTTAAACTTTCTTGAAATTGTCAATTGNGGGTCCAAAACACATTTTCTTCTATTTAAACTTTATTGAAATTGTCAATTGCATTCTTAAATTTGTTCTTATACCATTCTCATCTTTCAAGAGTCACTCATGAGTTCCTCTAATACACATGTTTCAAGAGTCTCTCGTCGAGGTCATCATCATAGGAAGACTAGGGATGTTTTACATGGAGTCAACCTATATGACCACACTAGTCAAAGATCCTTTTATATTTAGTGGCACTTTAAATCCTTTTGAATTTTTGGATTGGTTAGCTAATTTAGAAGAATATTTTGATCAATGCTCTAATACCAAGTAAGATTTTACAATAATTAGGGTTAGGAAAGAGAAGAATAAGAAAAAGACAAAGAAGATATTATTAGAATAGAATAGTGTGTCAGGTTAGAGAACTAAACCAACTTTACCGGGGAATCACAATTTACACCCAAAAAGATTTAAGAATTCTTCCTTTGCACCCTCAAAAATTAAATTTTTCACATTGCACTCTCTATATATTAAAAGTGCTACAATGTAGCCATTCTGTTAGCTTTTGTTGCTTATTTTGTCAAAAATCACCGTATTGACGTTGATGGAATGAGCAACACAAGCTAAAACAAGGGCCACACTGTAACACTTTTAATACTGTGAGGGTACGACTAGGGAAATTTAATCATTGAGGGTGCAAAGTGAACTTTTTAAAATCTTTTGGGGTGCATAGTGTAATTCGCCCCATTTTTCATACATAGTCAGAAAATACTAAACTACCCTTAAATTTTCCACATTGCACTAAACTTTTTTAAATCCAATTGTTTCATTATGGTCTTTTCCAAAACATTACATTCCAACATTTGACCCTTTACTATTGATTCCCAAACATGGGTGTTAAACTTGTAGTTGCTAAGTGCAATGGATATTGTGACTAATGATTTCGATGAGAATCTCTAGCGAGCAACATTGGGGATGTGTCAACTTCAAACCGTTTTACAATAGCTTAGATTGGGCTCAATGTTACATCAACAGCTGAAATTTTCAGGCGAGAATGGAGGACAGCAAACTGGCACTATTTTTCTTTTTTTGTTAAATATTGAGGTTACATCTATGATACAAAAGCAAAGACAAGGAAGGAACAGTGGCGAAAGCACGTTCAGTTGAACATGATCAAAAGAAGCGGCAACTATGGATCAAATTTAGGCTCTGATACTACCTTGAAAACATAAATCAACTTTGCAAAATAACAGAAAAGAAAAGAAGAGAAATCTGCCCTCTCTCTAAAATTCCATCATATTGAAAAATAAGTACGAGACAACAAAAAGAAAAATTAAACTTCCCCCAATGGAATAGGCAAAGATAAAAGATACAATCTTAACAAATTCTACATACCACAACAAAATGTCCCCTCCCTCTCTTCAGCATGAAAGTTGCCAGCAGCCGTGTAAGAGATATTGGCCCCAGAACATTTACAGCAAATGTGGCCTACATGCATAGCATAGTAGTGATACGCTTACTTACCTTAAAATCATTCAAAGAAAACACAACTAATTGAATCAACAACAATTGCATATTTATGTCTGAATAACTAGCCTTCTATCAGGGCAGTGTGTGGTTTTTACTCTTTACAGACTAAAAGGCAGCCCAAAATTCTCAGCAGATAAGATTCAGACTGGAACTTAAGTGATCCAGCTACGATCTCCCAAGTAATAACTTCTTTCCAGCATAACTATTGGAGAGAAATTGAATTGTCAATATCTTCTTTTATTCTGAATATGCATATGATTATTTATGACTGTACTAATATCATTATTGTGACTGATTAACATCATCAAACATATATTGGATTATTTAAGTAGAACAAGAAAAATAGTACAGCACGAAGGGAAAAGAAAGATACCCTTCCATCATAGGTGTTGTTTCGGGAGGGAAAATCTGATGTGGAGCCTCACAAATATACTCGTGTAGCAATAGACACTTTACCTAGACAGCGTGAATAGGTTTTTTAATTTTGAGTGCAATTGATTACCAATTAAAACCTAATTGACCACAATTATCGCTTCTCAATCAAATATTAACAATTAATGATGAGAACCCCTTTCAATCACCATGATTCCTCAAACCCACGAAGTTTGATGTTAATTAATATTCAATTAATTCACACAAACACTCAACCTCACGGGTGTCCCAAAACCCTAAGCCAATGCACAACTATGATCAATTTATATGTCAAGCATTCAAATCATCAAACACATAATATGTGTGTGTGCAAATATAATCACAAGTATATATGTAAACAAACAATATGAACACAAGCAATTTGTTGACGTGGGAAACCGTCCCAAGAAAAACCACGGGAACCTTCTCGGTTCACCAAAACCTAATCCACTACTTAAAAAGTCAACATACAAGTATTCGAGTTATATATCTCAACCAATATCATGGCTAGATGCTCCTTTCCTTGTCTCTCTGCCAAAGACCCTCTTTCGACGTCTTGCGTAACTTCACTTAGACTACCCGCGGCACGGTTCGTTTAAGTCTCGAATAATCATGGGCATGCCAATGATTCCCAATATATACACACCAATGGGTTTGTAAGACCATCAAAATCTTCAACACAAATTTGTGAGGTTGGGTAGAATCTTTAGTGGTAGTCTTGGATATTAGGGATTTAGGTTAGTGAGAATATGATCTAAGCTAACCTTAACCTAACTGCGAGAAAAGCTCTCTTTATTTATANAACAAATTTGTGAGGTTGGGTAGAATCTTTAGTGGTAGTCTTGGATATTAGGGATTTAGGTTAGTGGTGGAAGCTAACCTAAATCTCAGAATATGATCTAAGCTAACCTTAACCTAACTGCGAGAAAAGCTCTCTTTATTTATAGGTCCAAAATAAAGATAGTCTTGGTAAACAAGAAAACTCAAATTCGCGAATGACCACCCACTTCGGTGGGAGTAAGGCGGTTGTTGTTAGAATGAAAATCATGTTTCAATCCTAACCAGGGACACTGACCATTGTACTCCTCCGTGGCCCTTTTTCATTTTATTCTCTAAATTATAAAGATACAACTCTAGCGAGGGCTAGCGAGTAAACAGTGGTACCCGACCGATTTGTTAAAGCATAAAACCAAATAGCACTAAAGGGTGTTCCTCAAGTGGGGTCCAATAATGACTCAATCTATGTTTTCAAAAGACAATTATTTAAAAAATCTTTTCTTTTTAAAACATCTAGGAGTCATACTTGGATTGGTTCTAACTCCACTTTTATCCTAATCATTTTAAGTTCAAATAACTAAAGGTTCAACTTAGGTGTGTAGGTCATTATTTTTGTCCGAAGCATAAAG
This sequence comes from Ilex paraguariensis, assembly GCA_963454935.2. Classification (NCBI taxonomy): domain Eukaryota; kingdom Viridiplantae; phylum Streptophyta; class Magnoliopsida; order Aquifoliales; family Aquifoliaceae; genus Ilex; species Ilex paraguariensis. The sequence continues at coordinate 1,459,241 of CAUOFW020005058.1, forward strand.
GAGCATACGGAGTGTGAATGATGTTGCTTTGATATTTGATCTATCCCTTCAATGATGCTTTCGAATCTTCAACTTGATAGCATCATGACCATAAAAAATGTTGAGATTTACAATAAACTCTACGAAATTAGTCAATTACAATATGTGATCCAAGAATCGTCACAAAATTCACAAAGTAAAATTAATATTAAAACCCACAAACCAACAAAACAAATTATAAATCTAATCTCAACAATCATGCACACATCCTAAATCTCTATCTATGTATAAGATCTACTTCTTTAGACGAAGTTTGAAGATCATAGTCCCGCACATCACCATTCATCGTAAAAAGCATCACATGTTCGAGAAATACACAACATAATCACAAGTTTAGAAATCATCAAGTTAAGCATAGGACATATATGTATACATCATGCAAGTACAAACATATAACATATTTAAGAACTAAATTGCCTATTATGCTTGAGAACCTATTGATTTATCAATTTGAATCACTTCAAGTTCTCTCCCTTAGTATTCACAAATAAAATAACAACTGTAAAATCAAACAAATGTAAAATAGGTGACTTCATGCCAAGTTTGTAAATTTACTCTCCCTAATTATTTAAACAAACTCTCCCTTTCTTTTTTCACATGCAACATATCTAGCTCAGTTAAGAGGAAATCACCCCGATTCCTCTCCTATACACCTAAAAAATTCTCTTCATTTTTGTCACAAATGTTAACCCAAGTACAACATGTAACAAACACGGTATAGAATCAAGTTACCCAACATATCCTTTCATATTTGTTATAAATGTCAACCCAATGAAAACATATAACAAGCATGACATAGAATCATAGTATAGTAAGAAGGTATGAATGCAAATCAATTAGCAACATTATGCTCATAAAGTAAAAAGAGACAAACAAAACATATAACTCAAAGTAAAATATGATAAGAACATCAAGATTAGGACTAAGAGTGCGTCACAACAAAAGAAAAAATTAACTAAACAAATAAAAAGTCAATAACAAAAATAGAGTACTTCAGTACATGCCATAAATGAGTAAAACACACTCAACTCTTTCATATGACATAGACTAAAAGTCTCTAAGGAATAGCTCAAATGGATGCATCTCCACCATCATGTCGAGGCAACTCTGTATATGAATCTGTCTCATCTAGTACTGGTTCCCCTATAATCTACTTACCTTTGATCAATCAGCGTAGTCGACCAACTTTCCTAGTTAAGAGATCCAAAGACAACCTGTTGAGCAATCTTCATACTCGCAATCCAACCACCCAACGTAACTAGTCACTGTGAAGTAAGATGATAATGCTCCTCTCTACACTACTACATACCCACAAGCATCAATACCAACGATGCTAATTGAGCAGCCAGAATGTTTGAATTGGGCTCACATGGTGGTGGTGGTGGTGGTGGTGGTGATGGTGGTGTCCGAGACATACTAGTCACCGGTGGATCTCCAATAGTTTCTCCTCTCTCNCCGATGCTAATTGAGCAGCCAGAATGTTTGAATTGGGCTCACATGGTGGTGGTGGTGGTGTCCGAGACATACTAGTCACCGGTGGATCTCCAATAGTTTCTCCTCTCTCCTCAACATAGTCAATTTGGGTATTAACTTCATAGAGCTCTTATTCAAAGGCCTTATGGGATTCTGCAACTGGTCACAATGAAAACTACAAAACCTTTCCCTTGGTGAATACGAGTAGTCAGTGATTCAAAAGGCAAAAGATCTGATACTCTTCCCTCTAAAAAAGCTCTCCAAATGTACCCAAAAATCATCAACAGCAAATCAAGGCCAAGCCCTTTTGCTATAGCATAAAACATATGAGCTTTCTAAATAGTGAAATCTGAGATATGGATATTTGGCTCTATGTTGGAGTTGGCTATGAGATTAAGAATCTTGTACTCTGAGGTCAAAGATTTTTGCAAGAATTTTAATGTGACCTAGTGTTCAAGATGGTCTATACCGTACAGTTCAGTAGCAACTACATGGAGACGAGGCAATAGGTCTACTAGACTCACACTAAGGTAATCACGCTCTATCCTAGGTAAGCCAAGTGTAGTAGCAATGAGATTTGCAAAACACATAAACTCAATACCTGTAATGTATGTGGCTAAGTGGTCAGCAGACTCAGCGCAAGGATCGGGATCACAAATATGGGCATAAACTCTCTTACAATTCTATTATCTAATGTTATGGGGTCATTGAACATCCAAGTCCACCCACAATTGGTTAGANGTAATGTATGTGGCTAAGTGGTCAGCAGACTCAGCGCAAGGATCGGGATCACAAATATGGGCATAAACTCTCTTACAATGCTATTATCTAATGTTATGGGGTCATTGAACATCCAAGTCCACCCACAATTGGTTAGATTAATAACAATCGAAAAATTTACCTCCACGGTGTTTATTTCCTATTCAATCAACATTAGCCTGAGAGAAAATTCTCATCTGAATTTCTCAGCAAACTCTGGTGTTTGGAATCGAGTAGCTTCATTGAAACTCTGCTCGACTTCCTTATAAACATTCTCAACCCTAGGTTGTTTCTCTCTTCTTGGAGCCATCTCAATAGACACTCTTTGAATCTAGGTCTCACTCGTGTGAATTTGTAAATTGAATGATGAATCAACCTTAGATCTATATAGAATGTGTTTGGGAGAGCTTTGGGACCAAGGGCTAGGATATTGGGAGTAGGGGTGTCAAACGTATCGTGTTTGTGTGATCCACATGTCGTGTTATTCGTGTTGTTTTCGTGTCAAGACCAACAAAAAAAAAATCTATTTAGCGTATTCTGAGTATTAAAAATTAGTCTAAACTATTTATTATGCGTATTTAATAATCGTGTCAATTTTATAATCGTTCGTGTTGGTTTTGTATCAACGAGTCAGAGTTGACACCCCTAATTGAGAGGTTTGGAATGTGAATGAGAGGGTTTGGAATGCAATGGGTCTCTTAAAACTCGGTTTAAGACCCTGGCGGTCACTCGAGCGTGAGAAGCTCGATTGAGCGGTCTCTAAAACTTCTCAATCCGGATTTAGCTCAGTCTCAATCCCTCAATGAACCAACCCGGTCCCGGTATTCACTCGCTCATCCTATCCTTCAAACCTCAAATGCATACATGATGTATACACAACTTAAATGCAATTAGATGCACATGCATGGATGAATTTAGATTTCATGTAATGTAATTCTCAATTTAAACAATAAATGCTCAATATTTATAATCATAAAAATTAAACAAATTCACACTATAATAGCTCCATCCAAAATTTATCATCTCAATACATTACTCTAAAGTATATTTAAAAATATTAAACTCAATTTCATATAGCCTAGACCAATATTTCCTCATTTGGTTCAATTCCACTGACACGTGTTCAAATTTTGTTCAATTTGGAATAATTCAAGTGTATCGTGTGTGAAACTAAACTACAACACAATTAGGATTCCCCTTAATTTAAACCATTAATAAGCTCAACATGAAACCCTAATGCATTGTCTAAGTAAATACATGACCGGTTAGTGAGTGTCCTAACGATTTTCTTTTTGACAACTCCCCTTTCTTTTTTCTCTTCTACTCTCTGACTTCAATTAATACGATTGTGAATTCTATAATATTTAATGTATTCTTCTAATCAAGAAGAGCATGAGCTTTAAAAATGTGCAAGTACTCTCACAATGCAAGTACAATTGTTTTTGGCCATTTATTTATGCCTCACCTTTTTAAATTTGGCCTCATTGGGCTCTTTTCACACATTTGACCTTTAGCATCTTTTATGGGATTGGTGTTTAACTAATGTTTAGTCATGTGTTCACATATTACCAACACTTGTCATTTAAGATAATTAATACTTTAAACTAATCAAATTCATAAGTGAGACGGTAAATGGCATGCATGTACTTGGTTTATGAATTTTTCAAAAATAAACATGATCCAAGCACACTATAGGGTGAAAGAGATTTTGGCTAATGAATCAAACACTAAAATTTATGTCACTAAGTTCTCTATCACCTAATATAACTCCTAACAATGCACATTTCGACTTTGATTTAAGAATGAAATCATTACAATCCAAACCAAAGTGTGAATTACCATGATCATGAACAAAGAAAAATAAACAAAAAACCTTTTTGCCTTTTTCTTTTCCAATATTTTTGAATTTGTCAAATTAACATGTACACAAAAAATATGCACAAGCATGCATTAAAACAAATGAAAGAGAAGTAAAGCAATTAATTTAAATTCTAAAAATGAATGTCAAAATTGACATCAAAACATTTTTTGGATTTTCTTTTTTCTTTTTTTTTTTTGGATTTATCAATTTTCTATTGTTTTTGAATTTTCATAGACAAAACAAATAACAAAATAAACAAATAAAAATATATATACTGTATGACCCTCGAGGCATAATTCTAAATAACAGTAATGATAGCCATAATGGACACAGGAGAAAATGGGCGTTACATAACAGTAACGGAAACTGGAGGCATAAATTGTTTTTTCAACTCACAACACCCATAAAACATGAATATTTACATGTTTTAACTCTAAAATAATGCAAATATGAGTGTTTAGTAATTTTTAATATATTTTATTGTAACATAAACATGTTAATGAGATATTAAAAATATGTCTAATATTAAATAAGCATTATAATAATGAACCCACTTCGTTATGCATTACAACATGATGTCATAATTTATTTATATTTTGTGTAAAAAAAGATTGTTAAAAAAAATGATCAAAATATCGCACCAACTGAGCAATTTACACCAAATAAAATGTGGCTTATAAGTGAAGACAGACTCAGACTTAAAAGCAATCAGTGAAGACGAAACACTAGATCAACAAAAAAAGAAGATAAAACTAGGGTTACCTGGATCGCGGGTTGATTGGGTACGTGGTACGGGTATAGGTGCGGGATACGTTACTTTTTGCGGTACGTGGTGCGGTGGGGGTAGGCTTAGCTGGTACGTTATTTTGGGTCGTGGTTCGCTTTGAACTATTATTTGGATCGTTTTCATTATTACAGAGAATTATATAAATATATACATTATAAAATAAAAATCAAGACCAACAACAACACATCAACTAATAATCATGCATAAAAAAGTAATGATTGTATATTTTATTATTAATAAAAGACAGTATATAAATTTAAAAACTTAATACTTAAAAAATAATGTACTAGAGAGCGATTAAATAGCTTCCTACTTGAAGCAAAAATTAAAATAACACTATTAAACATCTAACAAGTCTCAAATAAAAATTACTTAATAATAAGAAAAAATTAGAGCACGAGTTAATTGTCAACACTTTTCCCTTTATCTTTCACAGTGTTCACTCCACTTGTAAAATTACTAATTTGAGTTTGATGCAGTCCGGAATGACGGAGCAATGGCCTGCTAGAACTAGTAGGTTGCTTGTCAATAGAGATGGACATAGAAGCATGTAAGGATGAAGTTTCCCAATCTTCGTCTCCAGCAATGGTAGAACTATTTGTATTGTCATCCTCCAAAGATTTCCATCGCAAATCCTCCAATCTCACACTAGAATCATTCAAAGATGGATGTTGATTTTGTTTAGTGACATAGTTGAATGATTTTTAGAAATATTCATAGATGATTTTTCTGTGTATGGAGATTCATTTTAATTATGTGTAACTAACCTAGAAAAAGTTTTGATAAGATGTAAGGAGACCAATCTAGTGTTTAATTAGGAGAAATATCATTTCATGATAACACAAGGCATTATTTTTAGTCACATTGTGTCATCAGAAGGCATAAAAGTTGACAAAACAAAAATAGATCTGATAAGCAATTTGTCTTCTCCTAAAATTGTTAAAGATGTCCTCTCATTTCTAGGGCATGCAAAAAGTTTTTTTTTTTTTTTGCTAGCCTCTCCCTCCCAGACTTTCTCTCTACTTCGGCGAAATGCGACGCTCTCCGCTTCGGCAAAACCAGGTAACGCTCTAGTGAGATAGTCTTCTTCGTCTTCTCTGACGACGAGATCATCTTTGTCTTCTTCAACGACGAGATTGTCTTTTCAGATCTGGGTTTCAGATCTTCCTTTTCAAATTTGGGTTTTAGATCTGGGTTCAAATCTGGGGTTTAGATCTTGGTTTGTCTTCTCTGACAAGTGGGCTTTCAGATCTGGGTTAAAATTTCAGATCTGGGATTACTCCGACGAAGCTCCGACAATGCAGATAAATCAATAGCTAATTTTTCTTTTTTTTTTTATTTATTTTATCAAGTTTAATATATTAAAATAATTTTATACGAAAGCGTCTATCCAAACAAGTTTTACTGTTTTCTATTTTATAAAATTATTTTTGAAATCATCTAACCAAACAAGTTTTTTGTCTCAGAAACACTATGCTAAAACTCTTCTCAAAAATTATTTCCGGATACTTTTTTTAGAGATGCAAACCAAACAAACCCTAAAATTGTTGTATAGAATTAGAATTTAAATTAAGGGAGGTAATGGTTTAGTGGGTAATCTAGTAATGGTGTAGAAATATTTCTTGAAAGGTATGAATTCATGGATGTATGAAATTGTAAGGAAATATGTATACTTTATAATGTTATAGGGAATTATGTAGATTCGAGTATATTTTGTAAGAAATGGTAATATTGTGGAAAATATATAGTTGGGTGTTTTGAATTCGTATGGTTACTACAATTCACTAAACCCCTAATAACCCACGATCTGGGTACATCTATCCCAAACGGAGTGGGTTCGCGATCTAGATCACCAAAATGGACGATCCCAAATTGTAATAATGACCCTAAATCAATTCGCTTTAGAACATGTAGCACAAATGTAAAATACATATTAATTAACTATATGTATATAGATATATAATTATATATTATTTTAAATGATAGAAAATCAAGTACAATTATAAGATAAATGATAATTGACTTAGTATTTATAAATGTTCTGTAACGTATAATGTTATATAATAGTGAAAACAATCTATATAAAAGTTCCAAAATGAATTGCGACCTAAAATACCGTACCGACTAAACTAACTCCCATCGTACCGCATACCTAAGCAATTGTCGTCCAATGTACCCATATCCGTACCACATACCAAAACGACCCACGATTCATGTAACATTGGTTCGTGCAAATAGTAGAGTAATGAATTCGAAGAGGTTAGCTTAATTTAATTTAAAAGAATTTACTCAATGTATCAGGTAATCTTCATATTTTTTAACAATATTATCAACTTGAAAAATCGATTCAAGTAGATAATATTATTTGATGCAACTGAATTATGTGAATCGATGTGATGCAAATATTAAACTTGGTTCGAGTAAATTATCTCAAATTCAATTGATTTTATGTGTTTGAATGAAATTGTGAACATTGGGTGTGTTAGGTCCACAGACTAACACCGCGCGCAACGCCGCACAAAAGGTTCTAGCGGAAGGGTTGTCCACACGATAGAGCTTTGCACAAGGAAGGTGAATTATTCTACAATCTTTTTATATTTTGATCATTAAGTTGTTAGACTGATAATGTTACAAATTTGGTTTATGATTTTTAATGCATAAAAGTGATAATTTAGTTAGGTTGTGGAAGAATGTAGTGAGCCTTCGTGGTTAAGTTAGTTGGAATCCGTCCCTATGACAGAAAAAATGGAATTAAGATTATGACAGAAAGAATGGAATTAAGAATATAGATAGAACAGTAGCTATTTTGGGACTAACATTAGTTGCTAGATGATGGTTCTTCTATGTAACGAGTGTCTACATGATGGGGTTTAGTTATGTGATTGAGATGTCTGAGTGATGGGTGTCTGCGTGACGGGATTTGAATACATAGTGGAGTCATCTAGGTGACGGGCGTCTACGTAACGAGGATTAACTTTTCGCACAATGCTTCCGTCTGAATGACGAAACATAAAACCGTCTGAATGACGAGACATTCAATCGTTTGAATGACGAGATATAAAACCGTCGAAATGATGAGATATGAGTCTTCGTGACATAAGAACATTCACGCAGTAAGATCGTCTAAGTAGCGAAAATTAATTATCGAAAGGAACGATCTAAGTGACTGGAAGTAGTTTGAGTATTTAAAATATCTAAGTGATGAACTACTTTTGCAACCAAATCATTTAGGTGACGAGAATGAAAGTCATTTATAGTCACAACTTGTTCGAAATATGGAAGTTAGTGATGGGGAATAAAATGTTTAGATGTTGAATTGCATCCTTAAACTGATTGAATTTTGTGGGTATCTTGCCTAGGTGGCAAAACAAGACGTCTCACTGTGAGACCGTTGAGTTTTCGAGATAGATTTCATAAGAGAAATTACGAGACTGTTGTTAGTGTATTTCTGTGATTGGGTTAATACATTATGATATTTGTTGGCATTTGGTGAATTCTAATAACTATCATTAGGAGTTCTCGCTCATCTTTTGCGGTCCATATCATCTGAAAACTTTTATTGTCAAGGCCTAGGAATCTGATGGACATCTCAACGGCAGGATTTGACATCCGCATTCGATCGAAGTTCCATTTTATTGTCCCCCTAACTTGGACCGGTGAAATCATCTTTCTCGAACAAAGTGAAGTGATAGGAAGAGAAGACTGCCCTAAGAAAATTTAAAATCAAGCAAGAAAAATAGATTTGGCTCAAAGGGGGGAGGAGAGAGTGGGGCAAAAACCATGCTTTCAGAGAAATGGTGTTCGAATCTTATCTAAACTGCGAGAATAACTAAGTCATGCCATTGATTGCCATTTGAGAGAGTCCCAGATCTGCACTTCATTATTACCCTAGCACCAAAGCAAAGACAGAAGCAAAAGTCTTAACTGAAATGCAAATTGTTCTTCGACAAACAACAAGTACTCCGCTATTGGACTACGAGCCCCGCTTACTTGGTTATTTGTTACCAGATTTAGCTCACCCCTTGCTTTGCTTCCCGAAAGCATGTCAATCCCTATGTTGTGCGGAGGTTAGCATCTTCCATTCGTTGGGAGAAAGGTTTCCTTCTACAGGGGCCCCAAACCACATATTTACTACCAAGCCAAGCGATTTTCTTTTAAAAATGATCATGTTTGTTAAGAGTATTAGGGTATTGTGTGTAGATTGTTAATAGTATTAGGGTACTATGTGTAAATACAAGAGGATGTATGTGTAATTCTTATATTATGAGTTAACTATAAATACAAGTAGTTTTGTGAGAGTAAGTTAAATTTTGACCACTCTCCGTCTTTCTCTAATATTGAGTTTATTCTCTAAACTTAACATGGTATCAGAGCATTACGATTCTAAATACAAATATTAGTATTAGTCTGTGTATGTGTATGTGTTGTGGAAATTACTTGGCTTGGTGACGTTACTGTTAAGGTAGTATCATTGTGCGGTTGTCGGAGTTCCGACGTCGTCGTGGTGTTACACAGTGGTTGTGATACACTATGCCGGTGGTGGTACAACGGCTGGGGTGGAGATTTCGATCATTGTGGTGTTGTGTGAGTCGATCGTGGCTCGATCGTTGTGGTGTCTGTGAGTCGATCATTGTGGCGTTGCGACAGTCGATCGTGGCTATTGAGTCAATTGTCGAGGCTAGTGGTCTTCTGCGGTGGTTACTGTGGTGTTGTGGTGGTGTGGTTGCTGTGGTGTTGTGGTGGTGGCTGCAGTACAGGGTTCTCTTGAAACCCTAATCTGGAGAAGACGAAGTCCATTGGGGTGGTTACGGGTCGGTTCCAGTCCAGTCCAAGATCCAAACCAAAACCGGTCTAGCCCAGACTTAGACCAGGCCGGTTCAAGGCCGATTCAGTCCACTCCAGGCCGATTCAAGACCGGTTCAGTCCACTCCAGGCCGGTTTAGTCCCAGTTTAGTTACTTTGGCACCGGTTCAGACCGGTTCCAATATCTTTCCTAGCCGGTTCAGTGTTCCAGCAAGGTTTTCAGTCCAGTTCAGCAATCCAGCGAGGCCTTTCAATTCGGTTCAATTATCCAATGGTCTTCTCTTGTCTGTTCCGAAGTCCAGCTACATCCTCTTGCTCTGTTCAATTATCCAGTAGTAAGGTTGCTTTTTTTTTGCTATCTGCTATATTATTATGGAACCTAATCAAGATGTTATTGCTTTACCTACTTCTCCAGTTNGTTCAAGGCCGATTCAGTCCACTCCAGGCCGATTCAAGACCGGTTCAGTCCACTCCAGGCCGGTTTAGTCCCAGTTTAGTTACTTTGGTACCGGTTCAGACCGGTTCCAATATCTTTCCTAGCCGGTTCAGTGTTCCAGCAAGGTTTTCAGTCCAGTTCAGCAATCCAGCGAGGCCTTTCAATTCGGTTCAATTATCCAATGGTCTTCTCTTGTCTGTTCCGAAGTCCAGCTACATCCTCTTGCTCTGTTCAATTATCCAGTAGTAAGGTTGCTTTTTTTTTGCTATCTGCTATATTATTATGGAACCTAATCAAGATGTTATTGCTTTACCTACTTCTCCAGTTCTTATTAATGGTCTCATGGCTTCCGTTAAACTTAATGAGACCAATTATACTTTATGGTCCCGTCCCGTTCAAGTCTTTCTTCCAGACAAAGGTTTTAAGAAATATTTGGTTAATCCTAAACCGAAGGAAGATACTTCNTTCAGACCGGTTCCAATATCTTTCCTAGCCGGTTCAGTGTTCCAGCAAAGTTTTCAGTCCAGTTCAGCAATCCAGCGAGGCCTTTCAATTCGGTTCAGTTATCCAATGGTCTTCTCTTGTCTGTTCCGAAGTCCAGCTACATCCTCTTGCTCTGTTCAATTATCCAGTAGTAAGGTTGCTTTTTTTTTGCTATCTGCTATATTATTATGGAACCTAATCAAGATGTTATTGCTTTACCTACTTCTCCAGTTCTTATTAATGGTCTCAAGGCTTCCGTTAAACTTAATGAGACCAATTATACTTTATGGTCCCGTCCCGTTCAAGTCTTTCTTCCAGACAAAGGTTTTAAGAAATATTTGGTTAATCCTAAACCGAAGGAAGATACTTCTGTATATGATCAGTGGGAACAAGAGGATGCTCAAATTATCTCTTTACCATTGAATAGCATTGAGCCGAGTATTAGTTCTACCCTGTTTTACCTTGACACTGCCAAAGAGATATGGGATCACTTGGCTACTATGTATTTTGGCACAGGTAATTTTACCCGTGCTTATGAGGTGTGCAAGCAGTACTTCCAGCTGGATCAGGGTACTCTGAGACTCGAGGATTATTACTCCCACGTTCGGGGAGTCTGTGAGGAGTTGAAGCTCTACCATCCGTTCACTACTGATGTAGCAGTTTGGCAGAAGCAACATGAGAATTTGGATGTTGTTAGATTTTTGGTAGGATTGAAACCTGAATATGAGGCTATTCGTTCTCAGATTTTGGGTGGTTCTAGTCTTCCCTCTCTACTTGAGGTTTTCTCTCGTTTACAGCGTGCTACTCTGTCTACTCCTTCAGGCATTGATCATGGTGTCTCCACTGATCGCTCAGCTCTTGTGATTCCTAGTAGCCACAGTGATAGTCACCGAGGTGGCCGGGGTAATCGTCGAGGTCAGGGAGGTCGTACTGGAGGTCGTACGAGTCGTCGTGGGGGCTGTAGTGAACCTCGTTCTTGTACTCACTATGGTCATGGAAGGCATACTGTTGACTTCTGTTGGAATTTACACAGAAAACCTTCTAGTGCTGCTAATCAGGCTTCTTATCAGGATGACACCTCGGTTGTTGCTTCCGTACCTCGGTCAGCTCCACCAGACATTGGATCAGTNTCTGTTTCAAAAAGATAGAGGTCAAAATGATCTAAGAAACTACTATTAGTCACGATCGCAGATCAAGAAAGAGTGATTTGTGTGACGCATCTATATCTGGAGATGATAAGGTAGAACTCAGGCTGTCAAGTGCCAATCAATGTATACTATAGTATACCAACGAAGGGAACTATTACAAATTAGAATAACTCAAGAAATTTTGATTGAATTCTGATCTAAAGACAAAAACAAAGATTGAANGTTACTATTACACTGGGTCGAGAGGAATATGCCCAGTTCCTATCCCAGTAACAGGTTGCTCTATCTCCCTTTACTGCTTCTTTTGCTCAGTCAGGTACTGCTTTCATTTATTTATTATCCTCCACCCGCAGTCCCTAGATCATAGACTCTGACGTTTCTGACCACATGATTGGTGCGTCTGATAGTTTTTCTACTTATCAGTTTGCTACTTCCACACGTAGTGTTACTCTTGCTAATGGTACTTGTTAGTTTCAGGTCTAGCGAATACTCATTTGAGTCCTGATATGTCTCTATCATGCATGTTATTTGTTCCTCAGTTTCCCTTTAGTTTACTTTTCATTAGTAAGATTACTCGTTCTCTCAATTGTTCTATAATTTTTTATCCCTCTTATTGTGTCTTTCAAGATCTTAGGACGAAGAGGAAGATTGGTACGGGGCATGAAGCCCGTGGCCTATATTACTTTGATTTTGATTCACCTATTCGGGCTCTACAGACCTCATTATCTATTTTTCAATGGCATTGTCGTCTTTGACATCCCTCTATCTAGAATTTGAAGCGTCAAGTTCCCAGTCTTAGTTGTGTGTTGTCTTTGTCTTATAAAGCTTGTCAACTTAGTAAGCATCACCGTGTGTCATTTCAATCTAGAGTCAATAATCGTGTGTCTCGTCCATTTGAGTTGGTCCATTCTGATGTATGGGGTCTAATAAAGAATATCTCATCTAATAAATAACCTTATTTTGTGTCATTTGTGGATGATTATTCTCATGTGACATGGTTGTTTCTGATGAAAGCTCGTTCTAAATTATGCTCTATTTTTGAGACCTTTCGCAAGGAAATAAAAACTCAATATGGTTGTCGTATACGTATTTTACGTTCTGATAATGCTCGAAAATATAAATCTGATTTTTTTTCAGCTTATCTTAGTAAAACTGGCATTATCCATCAGACTACTTGTGCGTACACCACTCCACAGAATGATGTTGCTGAACGCAAGAATCGTCATTTGTTGGAAATGACCCGTGCACTGTTATTCTAGATGAATATTCTCCGATAGTTTTAGAGTGATGTTGTTCTCGTTGCTTGTGATCTTATTAATCGTATGCCATCATCTGTGTTAAATGGACAAAGTCCATATTCTGTTCTTTTCCCTAGTCAGCCCTTATTCTCCGTAATTCTTAAGATTTTTGGGTGTATCTGTTATGTTCACAACTTGGGCCCTAGGTTTGATAAACTTGACCCTCCGGTTACTAAATGTGTATTTCTTGGATACTCTCGCACACAAAAAGGGCATCGTTGCTATAGTCCTTCCCTAAGACGGTACTTTACTAGTGTCGATGTCACATTTGAGGAATCTATTCCATATTTTCTAGCACCTGCTCAGCCTTTGGATCTAGACTTTGGGACGTCTCTTGTACCACCATCTCTTCCCTCACTATCAGATATTCCGCTGCCCACTGTGTCACCATCCACTTTACCTTTTCGTGTATACTCTCGTCGTCCTCGCCCATCGCCTGAGGTGCCTGTACCGTCTTCCTTGTTGTGTCTTGATCCCGGTACATCAGGTAATTTAGATTCTTTACCTATTGCTCTTCGCAAAGGTACTCGTTCATGTGTTACTAATCATCCCATTGCTCATTTTGTTTCATATGATGTCTTATTTCCTGTCTTCTCTTATTTAAACTCTCAATTATCTACTATCTCTATTCCTAAGCGCTTATAGGATGCGTTATCTGATCCGGGTTGGAGGAAAACTATGGAGGAGGAGATAGATGTCTTACATCATAATGGGACTTGGGATCTTGTTTCTTTACCTCTTGGTAAACGAACTGTTAGTTGCCGTTGGGTGTATATTGTTAAATTTTATCCGAATGGTTCTATGGAGCGTCTCAAAGCTCAGCTTGTTGCAAGGTGTTTTACCTAGACTTATGGTGTTGATTATGAGGAGACTTTCTTTCCTATTGCCAAAATTTCCTCTGTTAGAATCTTAATTTCTTTGACCGCTAATCTTGATTGGCCTTTGTTTCACTTGGATGTCAAGAATGCCTTTCTTCATGGTGACTTGGTTGAAGAGGTATATATGGAGCAGCCACTTGGGTTTACTGCTCGGGGGAGTACGGAAGTGTATGTCGGTTAAAAAAATCTTCGTATGGTTTGAAGCAGTCACCGAAGGCATGGTTTAGTAAATTTTCAAATGTAATTTTAGAGTTTGGTCTTCTTCGATGTCAAACAGATCACTCTGTGTTTCATAGACAGACGGATGCTAGATATGTTCTATTGGTGGTCTATGTAGATGATATTGTGATTACTGGAAATGATTCTAAGGTGATTGCCAAGTTAAAAACCTTCCCGCAAGATCAATTTCATACGAAAGACTTGGAAAAACTTAGGTATTTCTTGGATATTTAAATGACTCGATCTAAACAGGGTATTTGTTTATCTCAGAGAAAATATGTAGTTAACATACTAGAGAAAGCAAGTTGGCTGGGTGACAGGCCGATTAATGTTCCTACAGATCCGAATCAGAAATTATTGATGGATGATGGTGCACTGTTTGAGCATCCAGGTCGGTATCGCAGATTAGTTGGAAAGCTCAATTACCTCACTATTACTCGACCAGATATTTCCTATGCAGTCAGTATAGTAAGTCAGTTTATAGTGTGCCCTAGAGTACCACACTGGGAGACAGTTACTCATACTCTGCGATATCTCAAACGTGCTCCTGGCCATGGATTGTTATATCGAGCTAATGGACATCTTAGAGTGGAAGATTTCTCAGATGCTGATTGGGNAGACTACTTGTGCGTACACCACTCCACAGAATGATGTTGCTGAACGCAAGAATCGTCATTTGTTGGAAATGACCCGTGCACTGTTATTCTAGATGAATATTCTCCGATAGTTTTAGAGTGATGTTGTTCTCGTTGCTTGTGATCTTATTAATCGTATGCCATCATCTGTGTTAAATGGACAAAGTCCATATTCTGTTCTTTTCCCTAGTCAGCCCTTATTCTCCGTAATTCTTAAGATTTTTGGGTGTATCTGTTATGTTCACAACTTGGGCCCTAGGTTTGATAAACTTGACCCTCCGGTTACTAAATGTGTATTTCTTGGATACTCTCGCACACAAAAAGGGCATCGTTGCTATAGTCCTTCCCTAAGACGGTACTTTACTAGTGTCGATGTCACATTTGAGGAATCTATTCCATATTTTCTAGCACCTGCTCAGCCTTTGGATCTAGACTTTGGGACGTCTCTTGTACCACCATCTCTTCCCTCACTATTAGATATTCCGCTGCCCACTGTGTCACCATCCACTTTACCTTTTCGTGTATACTCTCGTCGTCCTCGCCCATCGCCTGAGGTGCCTGTACCGTCTTCCTTGTTGTGTCTTGATCCCGGTACATCAGGTAATTTAGATTCTTTACCTATTGCTCTTCGCAAAGGTACTCGTTCATGTGTTACTAATCATCCCATTGCTCATTTTGTTTCATATGATGTCTTATTTCCTGTCTTCTCTTATTTAAACTCTCAATTATCTACTATCTCTATTCCTAAGCGCTTATAGGATGCGTTATCTGATCCGGGTTGGAGGAAAACTATGGAGGAGGAGATAGATGTCTTACATCATAATGGGACTTGGGATCTTGTTTCTTTACCTCTTGGTAAACGAACTGTTAGTTGCCGTTGGGTGTATATTGTTAAATTTTATCCGAATGGTTCTATGGAGCGTCTCAAAGCTCAGCTTGTTGCAAGGTGTTTTACCTAGACTTATGGTGTTGATTATGAGGAGACTTTCTTTCCTATTGCCAAAATTTCCTCTGTTAGAATCTTAATTTCTTTGACCGCTAATCTTGATTGGCCTTTGTTTCACTTGGATGTCAAGAATGCCTTTCTTCATGGTGACTTGGTTGAAGAGGTATATATGGAGCAGCCACTTGGGTTTACTGCTCGGGGGAGTACGGAAGTGTATGTCGGTTAAAAAAATCTTCGTATGGTTTGAAGCAGTCACCGAAGGCATGGTTTAGTAAATTTTCAAATGTAATTTTAGAGTTTGGTCTTCTTCGATGTCAAACAGATCACTCTGTGTTTCATAGACAGACGGATGCTAGATATGTTCTATTGGTGGTCTATGTAGATGATATTGTGATTACTGGAAATGATTCTAAGGTGATTGCCAAGTTAAAAACCTTCCCGCAAGATCAATTTCATACGAAAGACTTGGAAAAACTTAGGTATTTCTTGGATATTTAAATGACTCGATCTAAACAGGGTATTTGTTTATCTCAGAGAAAATATGTAGTTAACATACTAGAGAAAGCAAGTTTGCTGGGTGACAGGCCGATTAATGTTCCTACAGATCCGAATCAGAAATTATTGATGGATGATGGTGCACTGTTTGAGCATCCAGGTCGGTATCGCAGATTAGTTGGAAAGCTCAATTACCTCACTATTACTCGACCAGATATTTCCTATGCAGTCAGTATAGTAAGTCAGTTTATAGTGTGCCCTAGAGTACCACACTGGGAGACAGTTACTCATACTCTGCGATATCTCAAACGTGCTCCTGGCCATGGATTGTTATATCGAGCTAATGGACATCTTAGAGTGGAAGATTTCTCAGATGCTGATTGGGCTGGGTCTCCTTCTGTTCGGAGATCAACCACCGGTTATTGTACGTTCTTAGGAGGTAATGTTGTCTCATGGAAAAGTAAGAAACAACCGGTGGTTCCAAGATCTAGTGCTGAGACTAAGTATAGGACAATGACGCATACGATGAATAAGTTGACTTGGCTACTACACTTCCTCTAGGAAATTGGGTTTCCAGTTCAACTTCCTTTACAGTTATTCTGTGACAATCAGACTGCTATCCATATTACTGTCAATCTAGTGTTTCACGAGAGAACTAAACATATTGAGATTGATTGTCACTTTATTCAAGACAAGATAGTAGCTGGAAAGATTATGACTCCATTTGTAAAATCNCCACCATCTCTTCCCTCACTATTAGATATTCCGCTGCCCACTGTGTCACCATCCACTTTACCTTTTCGTGTATACTCTCGTCGTCCTCGCCCATCGCCTGAGGTGCCTGTACCGTCTTCCTTGTTGTGTCTTGATCCCGGTACATCAGGTAATTTAGATTCTTTACCTATTGCTCTTCGCAAAGGTACTCGTTCATGTGTTACTAATCATCCCATTGCTCATTTTGTTTCATATGATGTCTTATTTCCTGTCTTCTCTTATTTAAACTCTCAATTATCTACTATCTCTATTCCTAAGCGCTTATAGGATGCGTTATCTGATCCGGGTTGGAAGAAAACTATGGAGGAGGAGATAGATGTCTTACATCATAATGGGACTTGGGATCTTGTTTCTTTACCTCTTGGTAAACGAACTGTTAGTTGCCGTTGGGTGTATATTGTTAAATTTTATCCGAATGGTTCTATGGAGCGTCTCAAAGCTCAGCTTGTTGCAAGGTGTTTTACCTAGACTTATGGTGTTGATTATGAGGAGACTTTCTTTCCTATTGCCAAAATTTCCTCTGTTAGAATCTTAATTTCTTTGACCGCTAATCTTGATTGGCCTTTGTTTCACTTGGATGTCAAGAATGCCTTTCTTCATGGTGACTTGGTTGAAGAGGTATATATGGAGCAGCCACTTGGGTTTACTGCTCGGGGGAGTACGGAAGTGTATGTCGGTTAAAAAAATCTTCGTATGGTTTGAAGCAGTCACCGAAGGCATGGTTTAGTAAATTTTCAAATGTAATTTTAGAGTTTGGTCTTCTTCGATGTCAAACAGATCACTCTGTGTTTCATAGACAGACGGATGCTAGATATGTTCTATTGGTGGTCTATGTAGATGATATTGTGATTACTGGAAATGATTCTAAGGTGATTGCCAAGTTAAAAACCTTCCCGCAAGATCAATTTCATACGAAAGACTTGGAAAAACTTAGGTATTTCTTGGATATTTAAATGACTCGATCTAAACAGGGTATTTGTTTATCTCAGAGAAAATATGTAGTTAACATACTAGAGAAAGCAAGTTTGCTGGGTGACAGGCCGATTAATGTTCCTACAGATCCGAATCAGAAATTATTGATGGATGATGGTGCACTGTTTGAGCATCCAGGTCGGTATCGCAGATTAGTTGGAAAGCTCAATTACCTCACTATTACTCGACCAGATATTTCCTATGCAGTCAGTATAGTAAGTCAGTTTATAGTGTGCCCTAGAGTACCACACTGGGAGACAGTTACTCATACTCTGCGATATCTCAAACGTGCTCCTGGCCATGGATTGTTATATCGAGCTAATGGACATCTTAGAGTGGAAGATTTCTCAGATGCTGATTGGGCTGGGTCTCCTTCTGTTCGGAGATCAACCACCGGTTATTGTACGTTCTTAGGAGGTAATGTTGTCTCATGGAAAAGTAAGAAACAACCGGTGGTTCCAAGATCTAGTGCTGAGACTAAGTATAGGACAATGACGCATACGATGAATAAGTTGACTTGGCTACTACACTTCCTCTAGGAAATTGGGTTTCCAGTTCAACTTCCTTTACAGTTATTCTGTGACAATCAGACTGCTATCCATATTACTGTCAATCTAGTGTTTCACGAGAGAACTAAACATATTGAGATTGATTGTCACTTTATTCAAGACAAGATAGTAGCTGGAAAGANTGCTATCCATATTACTGTCAATCTAGTGTTTCACGAGAGAACTAAACATATTGAGATTGATTGTCACTTTATTCAAGACAAGATAGTAGCTGGAAAGATTATGACTCCATTTGTAAAATCTGAGGATCAGCTTGTAAACATGTTTACTAAAGCATTGAGTCGTACATGTCTTACAACAATTTGTTCCAAGCTTGGATTATATGATATATATAGTGGGAGTGTTAAGAGTATTGGGGTATTGCGTGTAGATTGTTAATAGTGTTAGAATACTATGTGTAAATACAAGAGGATATATGTGTAATTCTTATATTATGAGTTAACTATAGATACAAGTGATTTTGTGAGAGTAGGTTAAGTTTTGACCACTCTCCGTCTTTCTCTAATATTGAGTTTATTCTCTAAACTTAACAATGTCGATTATTCAGATAGATAGAGGTAAACTAATGAGTTCAGATATTAATGACTAGTATAGAAGAGTTATTTATCAGAACAATACTCTTGTCGATTCTATAATATAAAATAGGGTAGGCTTCAATAAATCCATCTGACGGTCTCAAATAAAATCATCTAACGGCAACCAACATCCCTTTCAAAAACCATTCACATTGATTTACATTGCATCGTGTCTTCAGGCACGAGCTACCCCTAGTCTATTAATAACCTAGCGGCTATAGTTAAACCATCTGCCTCCTTCGACTGGAGGTTAATAACGGTGGCCCAATCGATAGTTCTTGAGGGTATCTCTTACTTCATTGGAATGGGAGCTGCACATGTTCCTGGATCCGGCACCATTGTCTCTGAAAGACAAGAAATATTGGACTATAAGATTCCGATGTTAATGATTACAAATTGACCTATTATACTCCTGACTATGACACCAAAGATGCTGATAACTTCGTAATATTTCGGGTATCTCCTCAACCTCAAGTTCCACCTAAAGAAGATAGGGAGTGGGACATCTATCAGCGGCGGGAGTCTTACATCCGAGCGAGGTCAGACCAATCTGATTCATCCTAGTTTAATTCGAATGGATCTTGTTGAATGAATTACCTTTTTTCCTTCAACCTATGAGCTAAAGGTCTTATTCCCTTAAGTAGTCCGAAGGCGCTAGGTACTGCCACTAAGTGCCTCTTACAACCTCGACGATTCTCTTAGTGATGTTAATATCATTCTCTTGTCCTCAAAGAAGTACTAGAGTTAAATTGGAAATATTACCGGTACTTGAATACTAAAATCATCAGATCCAATCAAACCTAATCGTAGCTTCGAGCTCAGGTGCTACACTGCGGTCTGCAGCCAGTGGCTTGATCAGAAAGAGGGTGACAGTAAATCTCCGGCCAAAGTTAGGTAATTAGGAATGATTTTGACTCATTCCTAAAACCCTTCCTTGGATCCTATTGGAAATTAGAAAAAGCTATAAAGCTATTTATTTTTCTCAATCTTATGCACAAGATCTAAGAATAAGGTTGGTTGATGGAACAAGCTGGGGGTGCAAGTTTGAGGATCAATTGATAGCTAGCAAGAGAAAGGATCGCTTGTAGTTCTTTCAAAAATTGATCTATCAGATTGATGACTACCATTCTTCTACGAAACTAGGCCGAATACCCATCTACGTTATAAAAGGGGTCTTGGCAATCTGCCCAATTTCCTATAAAGTTGCTGCTACTTCAAATTTAAAACATGAATTTTCTACGATAGCTATAGAATGAGCACTGTGAACTACCTGTTTCAAAAAGATAGAGGTCAAAATGATCTAAGAAACTACTATTAGTCACGATAGCAGATCAAGAAAGAGTGATTTGTGTGACGCATCTATATCTGGAGATGATAAGGTAGAACTCAGGCTGTCAAGTGCCAATCAATGTATACTATAGTATACCAACGAAGGGAACTATTACAAATTAGAATAACTCAAGAAATTTTGATTGAATTCTGATCTAAAGACAAAAACAAAGATTGAATAATCATTCTATGATAAAAATAGAATAACTGCCTTTTGTGTTGTTCCTATAATCTCCTGCCATCCAAGCTACGATCCAATAGCCTCTCTCGATACTATAGTAAGAAGAATGCTCATACCACTCAAGATAGAACAGGTATAATCGGTGTAATCACGTAAGACATATTCTTGGGCAAAGTAAGCTTACTGCCTTAATTTATGAGTGAAAGAGCCCGAACAACTTTTATTGCACCAAGAGCGGGAGCTCAGACAGCGTATGAGTTGCTCGGATCTAGCCAGAGTGCTCGCTAGGCCCGTTGCCATAAGGTGGATAGTCTTTGTGAGCAAGGCCTGAGGTAGTCAATGCCCTTCTCTTTCTTTCTATGAGTCATTGACATAAGACTTTTGTCACCTAATCTTCCATTGCCAAGATGAGGAAGGAAGTCATGCGCTCTTTCCCCAGTTTAGGATAGCTCCCTTGGCTTTCCTATCCTCTATGTAAGGCTGGGGATTTTTTCCCAAAAGAGATAGATAGAACTAAACTAGTACTAGCTCTAACATCTTTCTCTTGTCCACGTCGAGACTCTGTTTCAAAAGTGAGATCACCACCGACTTTAAGAAGAGGGAAAGATCACTCCTAAAAGCAGTCATGATCGCACAATTTAGCATAAAAGTCGCTAAATGACTCCTCCTCTTGCATCCTCAATGTTTCAAAGGAGAGATATACCTTTGGAGACAGGACAACTTAGCCATTGTAGTTCCTTCGTGTGAAACCACAAGATTATATTATGATTACTTGGAGGTCTCGTAATTTGCGATTCTCCATAACACGTTTGGTATTAGAGCATTAAATATTACATTCAAGTCTTTCGAGTTCCACCTCATTGATTCGATCTCAGTCTTCGACCATGTCTTTGGGGATTCACTTCAACCACCACTTTATCACCGTCGACCTGTGTGGTTTTGATGGGAGGGCTCCAACACTATTGGACGATCAACCACACTCTCTCGTCAATGCATTTAAGAAATATGAAGATTGAAGAGTGAAGAATCCATTCAAGATTAACTACTAGTTATGATAGATTTCAAGAAGGACAACTAGGTATGTAAGCAAAAACACGAAATACCTACAAGTGTTTATGTACTCAAGGCAACTATGCTCTGATACCAATTGTTATTTCGAGAGGAAAAACCCAATGTGGATCTTCCCCTCATGATTATACACGTGGAGCAATAGACATTTTACCTAGGGAGGGGGTGAATAGGTTTTTTCATTTTAAGCTCAATTGATTATCAATTAAAACTTAATCGACCACAATTTCCTCTTCTCAATTAATATAGCAATTAATGATGAAAATCCCTTTCAATCACCACGATCCCTCAAACCATGAAGATTGATGTTAATTAATATTCAATTAATTCACATAAACATGAACTCTCACGGGGCTCCCAAAACCCTAATCCAATGCACAACTATGATCGATTATATATCAAGTATTCAAATCATTAAACGCACAGTGTGCGTATGTGTAAATAAGCAATATAGACACAAGCGAATTGTTGACGCGAAAAAACCCTCCTCACAAAAAACCACGAGGAGCCTTCTAAGTTCACTAAAATCTAATCTACTACTTACAAAGTCAATATACAAGTACCCTAGTCTTGTAAAATAAACAATATCATGGCCAAATACTCCTTTCTTTATTATTGTCTCTTCCACCAATGGCCCTCTTTCGACGTCTTGTGTAGCTTCACTTGGACTCCCTGCTGCACACTTAGTTTAGACCTCGAGCAATCATTGTCACGCCAATGATTTTCGGTATGCATACACCAATGAATGGGTTTGTCAAACTATCAAGATTTTCAACTCCAATTTATGAGGTTGAGTAGAATCTCTAATGGTAGCCTTGGATCTTAGGAATCTAGGTTAGTGGTAGAGCAACCATGAATGACCACTCGAGCGAGCTCTGTACTCCTCTGTGACCTTTTTCCATTTTATTCCCTAGGTCATAAAGAGACCGATCTAGTGAAGACTAGCAAGCATAGATCTGTCCCTACCGGTTTTTAAAGCATAAAACCACGTAAAAAACTTGTTCTCTTAGGCACTAAAGGATATTGCTCAAGAGGGGTCTGATAATGACTCAATATATATTTTCAATATACAAAATTGTTTAAGAAAACTTTTTTTTTTCAAAATACCTAGAATCCATACTCGGATTGCTTCTAATTCTATTTTCATCCTAATCAAGGTTCAAAGTATCGGTCGAGTCCATGTTTACTCAGCTGAGTCACATCTGTCTCGATCCACACCGAACGATACCAATACATGATACACTAAATCCACAATTCTCACTTGAATTAGATTTGAATTAGAGATGACTCAACAAAATCGATGCAACTCGAGTTCAACTCGGTTGACTCGAATCAACTTATCACCAATTCGGTCAAGTTGTAGTAGAATAACGGACCCACATGAAAAACCAACAAAAGAAAGGGGAAAAAAAAGGAAGAAAATCATAAAAGGAACAGTTAATCGAAACCTTACCAAGATAATGAAGCAACTGGCCTACGATGCCTCCTTTTTCTTTTTCTTTTTCTTCTTCTTCCTTCTAATGGAGACCCATCCCAAATCAAAGCTTGGACAAACCCTAGGCTTGCAGATTGAAGCTCCATCAGTTCACAAGCTTCACATATCTTAGTTTGCTCGCTCGCTCTCCCCCCTCTATGTTCGTCTCCCATTCTCTATTCGTCTATCTCTTTGACTAAGACCCACTATAAACACAAACCCATGCCTTTTGTTTTTTTATCTTTATTGCTTATGTATGTGTTGGTTGGGATTTTCCTTTTTCTTCTAATTGTTGTTTTTTTTCTATTATTTATTGTATAATCTAATTAAGAGTAAAACTTACTAAATTGACATGTTTATTGATAATAAATATTTTTGGTGACATTCAAGGATTAAAATATCGTTTCGGTGTATTGCTTCGGCCACATAAGAAACGGAAACGTTTCGACGTGTTTTGGAAACGTTTCGACCCGTTTCGGAAATATAATAAAAAAAATAAAAAATTTAAGAATTATTTTTTTGAAACATTGATTAAAGTATATCAAAAGTATCATGAAATACCTTGAAACATTCCAAAAAATAATTGTGCAAATGCATTGAAATATTATAATACATTTAACATTATGGAATAACTCAAAATATCATAATTTCGATTCCATTACTATTTCATTTTGTCTCCTTGGAAACGAAAATATTTCGGATGTTTCGACCGTTTCGAAATGATATTTTGATCCTTGGTAACACCCTTGTAATTCTTTTTTACTATGTTTAATGTGTTAACTAATATATTTTGGGAATATGATACATTGATGATAATATTTACATGCGTTAGAATTTTTCATTATTTTTTTCAATTTTTTTTGGACCTTCTATCTAGAATTTTGAGCGTATCGGCCGATACCGCACCGCAACCAATGTGTCTCAGTGCCCTCTGAGTCAATGATCGATACCGTGACCTTGAACTATGATCCTAATCATGCTAAGTTAAAATAACTAAAAGTTCATCTTAAGTGTCTAGGTCATTACATTTATTTTAAGTATGAAGGTGCATACAGAGTTTGAATGTTGCTGCTTTGATGCTTGATCAACTCCCTTTAATAACGCTTTCAGATCTTCAACTTAATAACATCATGATCATGAAAAAGGTTGCGATTTACAATGGACTTCACGAAATTAGTCAATTACAATATGTGATCTAACAATAGGATCTACTAAATTTGTGAATAACAGAAAAGAAAACCGCTTCACAATTATCATTCATTTTAAATCTGACAAATTTTGTTTTCTATACACGTAATCTCTTATGATTAACTAAGGGAGGGCATGAGATGGCAATTNCGTGATCTAACAATAGGATCTACTAAATTTGTGAATAACAGAAAAGAAAAATAAGGACAATGCATCTTTACTAACGAAAAAAGAAAACCGCTTCACAATTATCATTCATTTTAAATCTGACAAATTTAGTTTTCTATACACGTAATCTCTTATGATTAACTAAGGGAGGGCATGAGATGGCAATTTTCTTGCCTCCACATGATATATTATAATAACTCTGCTTTCTCTATGAACCAGCTATATCTTTCGCTCGGCTACGGACCTACAGCCAATATAGGTTTATCTTAGCTTGGTCTCTTTCCCACTCCATTTCTCTCCCTCTCTCACTAGAGTGAAATAGAATACCCCCTTCGTCCCACTATTATAGTCCATCTTTCCATTTTGATAAATACCAAAATTATTGTCCAGTTTGAAAAGCCGAAGTACTTTTCACGTAACATTCCCAATTGATCCTCATTTCAAATTTTTAATAAGTTTAAAAAGTGAAATTTCATGTTTGATAACCAATTTTAGCACTTGAAACTAAAGACATTCTGCACTTCTTGAATTAAGTGTGTTTGATAACCAAAATATACACCACTTAAAATTTTAAGCACCTTTAAAAAATAGGCTAAAATTTTAAGCACCTTTTAAAAATAAGCTAAAATTTTAAATACCAACTCACCCACTCATTACTTAATAATGAAAATATAAGTCACTAAGAATTTTATAAACTTCTTATAATAGACAAGTTTACCCTCAAATAATTTGATCTCAATCCATCTACACTTCAAAACTCATCATCCACCTGCCACCAATTGCCACTGTTGTCAACACCACCACTACCACGAACACAACCAACACCACTATTATTGTTGCCGCACCACCACAACTCCTGCCACCATTAACTCCACTGCCATCTCGTTACGCCCACCCATTTTTGCCCTCACCACCACCATGACAATCACTCCATTATATTTGCCACCACCCCACTGTTGCCAGCACTACCACTACTACTGCCAGCCTGCTGCCACCGCACTCACTGCCCTCACCACTACCATCACTACTAATATGAACGAAACAATCGCAAGTTGGAAAAGTATAGGCAATATCTCGGATGAACTCATAGGAATCGGCATAAATCGGATGAACTCAGTCAATTCGTCTTGAAATTGTTTCGGTATAATCAAATCTAGTTAAAAAATCCCCAAAAATCTGGGACGAAGGGCAAAAATCCAAAGCAAAAGGTAACGGGTCCAATGACTCACATCTGTAAAAGCCTAAAAAACACTCGATTAGTTGTGATACGACTGAACAAAAATCCAAAAAAAAGAAAAGGAGGATGTGAAGGAAAGTAAGGAATCAAAGACCCACTGCCACAAATTCAAAAACCTATATGAAAATTTATCCTAGATGACAAAAATCATATGAAAATTTGTAAGTTTACCCTAAGCATTCACAACATACTTTCTGAACCGAATACAGATCACACTCACAGAGATTCTTCCTTGCTTCATCTTCATCATCTTTTTTTCTTCTTCCTCTGTTCTTCTTTTTTTTCTTCTTGTTTGTCATGATTCTACGAACCAATGACGATAGGCTGAGAATAGCCAATGGTTTACTCAGTTACTCCCTCTCAACATGTCTCTCTCTCTTTCTCTTTGCCAGTGTGCAGTGGGTCTCTCTCTCTCGTCTGAGACACACGAAGCATNATGATTCTACGAACCAATGACGATAGGCTGAGAATAGCCAATGGTTTACTCAGTTACTCCCTCTCAACATGTCTCTCTCTTTTTCTCTTTGCCAGTGTGCAGTGGGTCTCTCTCTCTCGTCTGAGACACACGAAGCATCTAAAGGAAGCCAAGCCTGTAAAGGCTCCGTTATTTTATTTTTTGGTAAATAACGTCTTTAAAAGTTTGTTTTTTTCCAAAGACTCTTAAAGTCTGTTTTTTAAAAGTCTTATTAAAGACTCTGTGTTTTTTGGTAAAAAAAGTCCCAATGAGTAATTGGGGGTGATTGATTATGTTTTAGTGTGGTTAATTTATTTTTATGGGTAATTGATTTTTGGGTTTAGTTCTTACTGAAGCTTACTTGGATTAAATTTACTCTTTCATAAATCATTAAAATCTTTAATGTAATAATTAGATACATTAATATTTTACAAAAACAATAAAGATCAGTATTTTTTTAATTTTATGTAATGAGCGGACATATGTTCTATTTTAGATTATTTAAAATTAAATGTTACCATTACATTAGATTTATATTCAAATTACTTATTTATTGAATAAATATTTGAAGTATTGTCTTTTAATGATAAAAAAATTTATAAATCAACCAAAATAGAAGAAAGATAAATAGAACTACATATTTCTAAAATTTTTAAATCAATAAAAATGTTACTTATTTAATTATTTTGAATTTTTACGTTGTCGAATGACTCCTAAACAACACGATATGGGTTGGGAACACGCAACACTTGTCGGTGGTGATCGAAGAATTGCAAAGTGCAATTATTGTGGAAAAACAGTTCATGACGGTATTACCCGAATGAAGTATCATATTGCACATGTATCCGGCCAAGTGGAAAGATATCCACATGCACCAAAAGAAGTGTCACAACTTTTGAGACAACATCTCAGTAATTGTAGTAAGGAAAGGGCTGTTGTAAAAAGGAAAAAAGAACGAATTATGCAATCATTGCGAGATGAAGATCTTTCTAACTTGAATGATGATGATGAGAATCAAATTGAAGAGGATGCTAAAAATAATTTTGAAAGAAGACAGGTAGAGTAGGCAATGAAGGAAATACGTCAAATGGCTTGAATAGAGGAAGAGGTTCATCCTACTAAGAGTTATTTTTTTGGTTCCAAACCATCACAACCATCTAGCTCAGGAATGAAGCACGGACCACCACGTAACTATAGTGTAAAAGAAGGTGCCAACGTGCCTATGAGTGGCATCAATCCGTACATGTTCAAGTGAGAATTTGCAAACCTAGGAATAAAGGGTCCCACAGGATATCAAATTAGTAGCTCTTATATGGGGAATGAGGTTCAAGAGCTTGAAGTGTATATATCATCAATGAAGATAAAATGGCCACAATATGGTTGCACAATCATGTCTGATGGGTAAAATTCTAAAACAAAGAAGCCCTTTATCAATTTCATGATTTATTGTGCCCTCATCATAATTTACCATACTTCAGTAGATACCACCAACATATCAAAAACCGCCGACTATATTTTCTCCATGATGGATGAAGTTGCTGATGAAGTTGAGGAAGAAAATGTAGAATAGATAGTAACCGACAATAATGCAAGCTTAAAGGTAACTGGTAAGATGTTGATGAAGAAAATGAAGCATCTATTTTTGGTCTCCTTGTGCAACCCATGACATCGATGTGATGCTAGAAGATATTGGTTATATGAAATCAATCAAGAACACCATAGATGATGCGAAGATGATCACATCCTATATTTACAAGAGTCTCAAAGTGGTGAACTNGCATCGATGTGATGCTAGAAGATATTGGTTATATGAAATCAATCAAGAACACCGTAGATGATGCGAAGATGATCACATCCTATATTTACAAGAGTCTCAAAGTGGTGAACTTAATAAAACAATATACAAGAGACAGAAATTTATTGAGGTCAAGTATAACCCGATTTGCCACTGAATTCGTCGTCATTTAAGAAAGTCTTATCCGTTATGAATCAGACTTGAAAATAATGTGCATCACTGAGGAATGGCGTGATTACAACAAAAACAAGAAGAGGAGAAATACAAGAGATAAGGTCTCAAACCTTATTTTGACTGATCGAAAAGGTGAGAGAAGTTCAATCCATCATGGAGTAGCTTATTAGGGTCTTAAAAATAATGGATCAAGACAAAAAACCGCCTTTATCAATTGTCCATGAGGTAATGGATAGGGTTAAACTAGCCATACAACATTCAGTCAAAAATTTGAGAAAAAACTACGATGTGATTGACAAAAGATGGAAGACGCAATTGCACAGACACTTGCATNCAGGGTTAAACTAGTCATACAACATTCAGTCAAAAATTTGAGGAAAAACTACGATGTGATTGACAAAAGATGGAAGACGCAATTGCACAGACACTTGCATGCAGCAGGTAAAAGTATTTAAAAATATAAATTTTTCATTGGTTATTAGCTTGTAAAATATTATAATATTCAATTCACATACATTAAATTGTCAAAACTTTGCACTTTATTTCTTAAATCCAGTTTTTCAGCATTCTAATCAGTTTTTTAACCATCCTAAGGTGAGATATAGTGTGAAAGAGGTTATTAAAAGATTAGAACCAAATCTGAATAAACGAGGGCAATGAACGAGGTACGATAATTTTTGATAATTTGTATTATTATGTGAATATATATTGATCGCATACGTAATACATTACACATTAAATTATAGATCAAATTATATACTGATAGACATGGAGTTTGGGAATGCACTCCCTGAGAAAACTGTACATGGCTCCCTTTTAGGTTCGTTATTTAAACTATATGTATTTATTAAAGTATCATTTGTTACTCACAATCACAAATAATAATATTGTACAATTTTTTATAGTTGAATGGTGGATTAATTATGGTGAAGAAGTTCCCAATCTACAAAGAATTACAATCAAAGTCTTAAGCCAANATAATATTGTACAATTTTTTATAGTTGAATGGTGGATCAATTATGGTGAAGAAGTTCCCAATCTACAAAGAATTACAATCAAAGTCTTAAGCCAAACATGTTCATCATCTGGGTGTGAAAAAAATTAGAGTACATGATCGCTAATTCATACAAAACTTTGCAACTGATTGGCAATGAAGAAGCTATATAAGCTAGTTTTTGTGCATTATAATATGACATATCATCGTGAAAATGATGATTTTTATAATCCAATTGATTTAAACTACATTTTTAATGATGAGAACATATTAGATGAGTGGATAAGAGGGGAAGGAACCCATTTTAGCTGATAACTTGGATTTGCTAGATGACAATGTTCTTGACATTGAAGAGGGTGAAAATGGACGAGACATCTAGCACCTATGCCACCACCAGAAGACCTGGAAAAAATATGAGGCCAACCAATAAGGGTAAAAAGCCTATGAGAATTTTTGTTAATTTTAGTGATTCTTCTGATGATGCCGATGATACTTACGGCAGCGGTGGTGGTGGTAATAATGATGATGGTAGTAATCATGGTGGAGATAGTGATAAGGGCAACAAGAGTGATGGTGGAGAGACTACTGGAGATGGTTATGACACTCAACTAGCTGACGGTATGTCATGGGCACAAGGGCAAGAAAATTATTATGCCAGACAGGATACAGATCATGGATATCGATCGGGGATAATGAAAGACACCATCATTGTTTCACTTGGTTGACAGGGTATTGATGATCATATGCAAAGTTTGGATTGGTGGCTACTATGATCATGCTCTAAGGAGACATCATTATGGCTCTTCTAACACGACATCAAATAATGTCAACTTTTATGGTAATAATCAATACTAGTAGTGGTTGTGAATATCGTGGTTTTGGGTACTATCAACATGGGAACCAACCAGTACAACCTTCACAGTCATACTATTTTGATTATGGGTAATCTAGTCAATAAACTCAACTAACTCAATCAGACCAATATTCACACTTTTATTCTTATCCTTATAGTGGACATTATCCTACTTTGTAGTATCCTGGAGAAAATAATGATGATTTTGAGTCTCATCGTCATTCAGTATGGCAATGATTATATCTCAATATGCTCTAAAATTCCTACGTTGAACATTAATAATGATAATTATTTTTGGTAGCATCCTTGTGTTCCATTTTAATTATGTTTAATATGTTTTTAGATGTATTGTGGACATATGAAGCGTGAATAACAATGTTTTTTATTTTTTTAAATTTTTCATAACTTTTTCAAATTTTTTTGGAGCTTTTATCTAGCGTTTTGACCAAATTGGCCGATACCATGTCGTGACGCTACGAACAATGTGTATCAGTGCTCTCCGAGTCGATGGCCGATACCGTGACTTTGAACTATGACTACTGTCACCACCACCACCATCGCCGCTATCACTATTGCAGCCACCACCAACACCATAGCTACTACTACCACAACTACCACCACCACTGACCTTCATCCCGACCACCAACAACACAGTAAACTATAATCACCANTCACCACCACCATCGCCGCTATCACTATTGCAGCCACCACCAACACCATAGCTGCTACTACCACAACCACCACCACCACTGACCTTCATCCCGACCACCAACAACACAGTAAACTATAATCACCACCACCCACTGCCGCCACCCCTACCACCATCACCCATTGTTAGCACTGCCACCAATACTTTCACCATCCCCCACCTTCGCACTCATCATCACCACCACCACTCTTCCACCCTACCTCACCACCTATTCATCTCTATTATTGCCTTCAACATATGCCTATATACCACTTCACTACCTCCGCCACCGCCACCAACATAATTATTATTACCATCATCCTCTATTATCACTTTTCACTACCACATCGACGATGATGATTGGATGGTGGAATGGTAGCAGTGGCGACAATGATGAATGTAAGGTAGATGTGGTGATTGCAAAATAATAGTGATGGTGCTGATAGAGATAAGGTAGTTGCACTAAGAAGGTAAAAGNGCACTTCACTACCTCCGCCACCGCCACCAACATAATTATTATTACCATCATCCTCTATTATCACTTTTCACTACCACATCGACGGTGATGATTGGATGGTGGAATGGTGGCAGTGGCGACAATGATGAATGTAAGGTAGATGTGGTGATTACAAAATAATAGTGATGGTGCTGATAGAGATAAGGTAGTTGCACTAAGAAGGTAAAAGAAGAAAGGCAAGCTTAAAATAATAATAATTTTCAAACTTCAGCTGCTTCTATTTGTCAAACAATTTGACTTAATTTAGTACATTAAGTTTTGTGAATTCCAAATATTCAACATTTAGTTTTTAGTACTTTATTTTCAGTTTTATCAAATACTATCAAACTGTTATGTTGGAAATTAAAAGTTCATAATTTAAACATAGTTTTTAAAAAGTTCAATTTTTGAAAACAGACATCAACCCACATATTAATGGATCATTCGGTTCCAATTAGATTATGGAATCACTTACCCAACTCAAACTATCAAATAATTTTAAGGTCAAATCGATGCATGACAGAACTAATCGAAGCTATTCTCCATATAAGATACCTTGAGACTTTCTTCAGTCGCATCCAACGCTGTCGTTTTCTGCAAAAAACAAAGGATAATTATTTGCTCAAAATGCATCTTTGTGACGACAATATCAATACTAACATATAAAAATTGTTCGACACTATTCCAAGAGACGTTCTAGAATATACAAGATTGGATGCAAGTACTTAATAAACTTTCAATTACCAGCACTTAAAAATCCATTTCTCATAAACAATTACTCACAAAGCAATAAAATTTAATTTTACAAATTCAACTATGCCATAGATCTTATAGTACAAGCTTCAATATTTGGTGAATATTATTTAGGGTTATTAAAATTATTTAGTGTTAAGGTAGCGTAGTTGTTTGCAATATTTTTTGTTGCCCTACTGTATAAGGGTTTGCTGTATCTTGTCTATTATGTTGTTGCAAAAACTAATTGTGTTGTAATGATATTTTCTCTATCTCTCTTCTCTCCTCTTTCTTTGATCAAAATTTACATTATTATAGTTATTTAGTGGTAGGAGTAATTTAGTCCATTACATTATTTTGTAGATCCAAGTTGGCAAAATTTAATGCATTACCTTTCAATAAGAGTATTACTAGCTCTCTTGCACTTTTTAATATTTTTCATTCTGCTATTTGAGAATCAAATCCTATTTCTACATAAGGAGGGTCCAGATATTATCTCTCTTTCGTTGATGACTATACAAGGTATTGTTGGGTCTAATTATGAAACGTCAATCTGAATTATTTTCAACCTTCACTGCTTTTTGTGCTATAGTATGCACTAAATATTCTTGTTATTAAATGCTTTTGATGTGATCAACAAGGAGAAAATTCCTTTACTTCTTTTCGTAACTTGTTGAAATCTAAAGGTAATGTTTATCAAACCACTTGTAGTTACACACCTTAGCAGAATGCTGTGCCCAAGCACAAACATTGTCACATTATTGAAACAACTTGATCTTTTAATATGTCGATAAATGTTCCCAATTCCATTTGGGGGGAATCAATTCTTACAATAGTTCATTTGATTGACTGTATTCCTACTATTGTCACCTTTGGTGTCTCGCCATTTGAGAAATTGTGAAGCAAGCCATCCAATTATTTCTCCTCACCTGTGTCTGGTTGTACCTATTTTGCCTTGCTTCCTAATATTCTTTGCACCAAACTTTCTGCCCGCTCAACTTTATGTATTTTTCTTGGTTATAATGAGAGATAGAAGGGGTATCATTGCGAAGACCCTATTACACACAAATCTTATGTCTCTCGTCATGTTGTTTTTATGGAGCATATTCCTTTTTTTTCTATTTCATCTAGTTTTTCATATNATGAGAGATAGAAGGGGTATCATTGCGAAGACCCTATTACACACAAATCTTATGTCTCTTGCCATGTTGTTTTTATGGAGCATATTCCTTTTTTTTCTATTTCATCTAGTTTTTCATATGTGCCAAAATCTAATCTCATTTATATTGATCCCTTTCCAGCTAATGTTCCCCATGATACATATGTTGGTGATAGGCTATGTCTGATGTGTCCTCTGCTTCTTCAACACTTCTGATTTGACTTTTACCAATCCTCCAACTGTGCATACTTATTTTTAAGAAATTAATTATAATTAACCAAAACAAAAGATGACGAAGAAGCTCAAACTACATTGGAAAAGGAAGAAGAATTCTTGGATCCTATCAAGTTTAGGTGAGATAACCTAAATACCCACTACCCTAATTTGGCTTAACTTAGATTGTTAAAATGGATTTAGAGTGCATGTATTTAGGCCGTAACATGACTTTTGTGTATTTTATGTAAAAACATTTTTGAAACTTTGAGGGTTTGTTTTTAAAAATGTTTTTTTGAAATGTGACATGGTATGAAGCTTATTAGGTACCACCCCTTGGTACTTAGGAAGTTGAAAAAGACTCTTAATT
Source organism: Ilex paraguariensis (assembly GCA_963454935.2). NCBI lineage: Eukaryota > Viridiplantae > Streptophyta > Magnoliopsida > Aquifoliales > Aquifoliaceae > Ilex > Ilex paraguariensis. The sequence goes on from CAUOFW020005058.1 coordinate 1,492,964, forward strand.
TAAAAGAAAAACCAGTAGATAGCGCTCTCGAAAAGTTAAAAAATAGACTTGGTACGAAAAGAGAAAACATTGACCAACATTGTCTAGCACTGAAGCGGTCAACCGTTTATGGATGGCATAATTTTTGTCCAATGAGCAGCGCTTGAACAGTGCGTCACAGAAAGTCTTTTCTTGCATGCCAATTTAACTCTATTTTCCTATTCATATAAATAGGAGATGTGTTCTCTGACCTAATACAAATCTAAGGAGATGCAATAAAGGCTCTAGGGTTTAAGAAAAGCTACCAAGAAAAGAGAACTTACCATAGCTCCAAAAACCCCAATCTCTACATGATCTAACTTTGAATTCTTCATAGAATTTAAGCAAGAACCTTCAAAGATCTTGTAGACCACCAAAACCCACAACAAAAAGGATCCTAGGAGACTACCACGAATGAAAGAGAGGATTCCAAAGGAGAAGAAGCAAGATTCCAAGGACGGATTATGAAGTTCAATTTGTTGCCTATTGAAACTAGTTGTCAAAACTCTCATGGTGGATTTACGGAGTGAAGATTGAAGGGAGTAAGCTTCTAGCTATGGTATTGATTAAGGCACAAGTTTTCAAACTTGTAATTAAAACTTTGAAACTAGTAGATTAGGTTAGGTGGACTACGATTCCGTGATTTTTCCCGAGAGGGCTTCCACGTTTGAATTACCTGTCTTGTGTGACTGCAATAGTCTTTAAATTCTTGCAATTGTACATACCTCCAAGTGTTTGATAATTTACTTGACAGAATCCACTGTGTTGTTAGACTTAATCATTGAAACCAATTGTAAATTAGTGGAAATGATTGAAGAGATAAGGTTGGTAGATTGCGTCTGTTTTGCATTGAATTAAATTAGATGTTTGCATACATTCACTAAATTAGTCATTGGGTCAATACCATTGCGGGGTTAATTGGATTTATTGAATAATTAATTTGTAATTGAGTGGGATAGTTTTTATTTGGGCATAAATTCCACGTTAAAGTACATAAGACCTATTTAACCCCCCCAAGGTCAACTACTTTGTTCTAGTGTATCAAAATCTATCTATATTTCGCACTCCCAATTGGTTTCAGAGCCAGATTCCTCTTGTATTGTTGACCTGGGCACGTTTTAGCATCCTCAAGACTTTTGACCTAGTTGTTTGTGTTTGCTGAGATCTATTAGAAACCCTGGACTATTTGTATGAGTTGAAAATAAAAGAACAATTAATTAGAATTTAGAAGGAGAAGTGAAGAGACTGGGGGAATAATGGGATAAGATTGGTGTGTAGGATGTGTACACCCTATCACCTATTTATATCAATTTGACACTACAATGAGGAATGAAACTCATTAGAAAAGCAAACAATAGGAAACTCTAAAATAGAAAATTCTAACTATCCTAACACTCCCCCTCAAGCAGTAGCATAGAGATTAAATATACCCAACTTGGAGCACATACTACTAAAGATGGATCGCACCAATGATTTGGTAAGAATATCANTCTAACTATCCTAACACTCCCCCTCAAGCAGTAGCATAGAGATTAAATATACCAAACTTGGAGCACATACTACTAAAGATGGATCGCACCAATGATTTGGTAAGAATATCACCAAGTTGACACTAGATTTAACTTAAGGGGTGATAATCTCCTTTTACATCAAGAGATCTAGAATAAAATGGCAGTCAATTTCGATGTGTTTTATATGAGATTACTGACAATGAAAATAGTTGTTTGGTTGTTACAATACATCTGCATAAGAGATAGTACATCAACCCCCATCTCACGAAGTAGAAAACGAACCCATAACATTTCACGTGCAATATAAGTAGTGGCATGATACTCAACCTCTCCACTAAAACGAACCACCGCATTCTATTTCTTACTTCGCCAACTAACAAAATTACCACTAACAAAGGTACAACACTCATAAGTGGACTCAATATGACTATCGGCCTAGTCGGCATAAAAAATTCCAGTAACAGATAAGGAAGTGAATGGATGATATAACAAGTCTCTACATGGCGAGCCCTTCAAATACTGAAGGATTCGACAGACAACTTCCCAATGAGGCTGACAAGAACTATACATAAACTAACACCACCAACAACATAAGTAATGCCAAGGCATGTAACTGTGAAATAGATTAGCTTTTCAACCAACCTCCGATAATGCCCAACATCCTCAAAGATAGCTCCATTGTAAGTATCTAACTTAACAGTTGGATCAACGAAGGTCTAAATGAGACATGCACCAAGGGTACTAGTTTTAGAGAAAAAATCTAACACGCTTCCACTAGTATAAACTAATACCATCCTTGGAGCAAGCTAATTCAATACCAAGAAAGCATCGAAGGAAAACCAAGTCTATGGTATGGAACTATTAGCCAAATAAGTCTTAAAATGAGCAAAACTAGTAGAGTCGCAACTACTAATAATAATATCATCCACTTCGACGATGAGAACAATAACAACTGCAATAGTCTTGCGTGTAAACACAGAATGGTCCCAAGTAGAATGTTGGAAGTCATATGGAAGCATATCAAAGCACAACTGCACTAAATTTATCAAACCAAGCACGCAATGATTTCTTGAGACCATACGATGTTTTCTTCAATCGACATACTAATTATTCCTTCCCTAAGAAAACATAGCATGGTGGTTGAACCAAATAGACTTTCTACTATAGATCTCCATGTATAAAAGTATTATTTACATCCAACTAATATAAAGGTCAATCTAAATTCACTACAACAAAAAATAAACTCTAACAGAGTTAAGACGAATAACAAGAGAAAAAGTCTAACAATAATCCACACCATATTTTTGAGTATAACCTTTGGCAACCAATCGTGCCTTTAAACAACAATTAACAAGCAACCTTAAGAAAATGTGGGTTGACAAGAAATGCATATGCTGACTATGTGGGCGATTTAGAGCAATTAATGGCTGACTCATGTGACAGTTACTAAGGCACAACTGCTCCAACAACGCACGTATGTTTTTGATTGGTTCAAGTAGAATGGTAGTTTGTTCGAAAATCACCCCAGACCCTTGGGGCAAATCAAATTGGTGTTAGTAAATCCTAGCAATTGGGGATGTCAACTACATTGATTGATTTGTCTAAAGCCAGCTAAGGCCTGCAATGCCTGGCCAATTGGGTTGTAAGTGCTATTGTAGCCTTTAAATATTCATGCTAGCCTCGGTAGTCACCAAGGATCAACATTTCGTTTAGGTACATTGTTTCGGTCATCTACAAAATAGAAACGTTTCAATATGTTTCAGAATCGTTTCGATCCGTTTTAGAAACAAAATGAAAAAAAATAAAAAATTTTAATAATTATTTTTTCAAAACATTGGTCGAAATATATCAAAATATCTTAAAATATATTAAAACATTCCAAAATAATTCTGCAAATGCATTGAAATATTACAAAATACCTCGAAATATTATAATTTCAATTCCATCATTAATTCGTTTTGGTCTCCATGGAGACCAAAACGTTTCGACCGTTTTGAAACGAAATTTAAATCCTTGGCAGTCACTGAATATGGAAAGGAGATGTTTGTAAGCAACCCCTTAGTTGACTCCTACGTACTTTATTGGACAAAGTAAAAACATTGGGTCATTGACCTGTGACTCATGTGCTTGTTCCCTTTTCCATAAATTACCTGTGTGAGCCTCTTATTGGTTTGTTTGAGATTGATTATTAGATCTCAATGCCATGACAAGGCAAAAGTTTGTGTGCAAATCTAGCCTCTATGACAATCACCCTTGTGAGAAAAGACAAGCCCATATCTAGGCTTCATAAAAAGAGTTTAATTGAGCACCCAGAAAATACAAATTAGTGAGGGACCGCTCGTACTGCTCACACGTGGTTGTAAAGCATTGTCCACTACAATGTCAAGAAGACCAATTCCAGGGCACATCAACAAAGACTACTTGAGTGGTGATAAGGCCGCTCGAGCCGCTAACAAGTTGCTCGAGCGGTTAGCCACGGGTAGTCGCTATTCAGCCTTTTCTCTTTTTCAACATTCTCCCTAACTCTTCAGATACCACTCGAATTCTAGGTCAATGAACTTCCAATGGTCCCTACTTGTTTTTTAGCCTAAAATGCAGCAAAAACTTGTCCAATTGAGCACCAAGAAATGTTGCTTAACAAGGGTCCGTTCCATGACTCAAAATGGGTTTTCAAAACAACATTTAAGTTTCAAAATGCCTTTTCAATAACAAGAGCATGAGTTATGTACGTAACATCCTAAATCCATTTTTCATTAATCTAAATAAACCAAAGTAAAAATACTAAGGCAACTAGTTATTTAGGTCATATATCTTTCGTAATCTTTAGAAGTATTCTGGAAAGTCTTCAAATATGACTTTGTAGCTTGGACTTTATCTTCCTTCCTTCCTTTCTGATATAGGACAACTTTGTAAAATAAAAATAGGTACTGTTTAGGGGCTACAGTACCCATTAACAGTAATGGGGCTGGGAATAGTAACGTGAACAGCAACTTTGACTAGGAATCACTCCTAGGGTTCCTTAGGCATCACACCTAGGGTTAGAATTGTATCACACAATTCAAGAAGCATGTAATTGCTAATATTTATGAATAACTCTCTCTATCTTATTAAAAATAATACTAACTATATATAGAGTTTTAAATAATCCTAATCCCAAAATAGAATTTCAAAGTCTCTAGCACTCCAAAAACTCTAGGTCTCTAAAAATTAGAAAACTAAAATTAACTAGAACTAGAACTTTAAATTCTAGAATATTCAACACTAGAATTTGACCCAAAAAATATAACCTGTTCCAGAAATTTTGGAAGTTATAAAAATACCCCTAACACTAAAAACTATTAAAATGACATATAAAATATTAATATTAGCAAATTGACTTAAAATAAGACTGCAAGGTTCCATATAAATCTTTGTCTTGATGGAAAGTCAATTCTATTATCTTTTACATCTTCGAATTTGCATTTTCTTGAGCATCTTATGGATTGCATCATTCTCCCCTAGTTGGAGAAAACTCGACCTCGAGTTTTAAAGTGTTGTAGTGTGAAAGTCCAAAAACTTTAAACTTGTGTATGTAGCTGTCTCTGAGAAGCTTTAAGATGATGCCTCATTTTTTTCTCTAATTGAGGGAAAAAGAAAAGATTTGGAAATTGATTCCCTTGATTGTGTAGTTCAAGATTTCTAGAATGATAAAATCAATTGGTGGAGCAAAGTGGAGAGAAAGAAGCATTGGTGACTCTTCATGTAGATCCTTAAAAGATGCAAACAAATCAAGCTCTTGGGACATCATTGTTGCTGGTTGAAAGTCATTAATGGGAACAATTTCACAGGACAACACTTTTGGTACTATTTTAGAGCTCTTAGATAGTAACGTACTCATCTCTAAAAGCACATTTGATTCAACACTTGTTGCTAGATTTTCTATCTTGTTAGCGTCCACAACAAAAAAAATTGTTTAGATATTCACTTTTTACCTTAGCCTCTGGACAAGTAAGTAGCGTAGTAACTTGGGATTGTGTTGATTTTTCTACTTGATTTCATTCATCTTGAATTATTCGATCAGTCAGTTGTTGCTTTGCACTGCTTTTGATGAATCTTCTCTAGTTGCACAGTAGAATCTAAATAACTTTTGAGTTTTAACCCTTTGCGAAGAAAAAACTCTTGATGTACTTACAAAATTTAGTTACATCTCCATACCAAATACCACTTGGAATGCATGATCTACGTTATATAGTAGCTGCCCAAGTATTTTTGCCTTTATATTTGCTCTTAAACTAGCCTTGAATCGAACAATTGTTTGACAAGATTCTTCTACGATACGATTTTTGAACATTAGTTTTTCAAATCTTTGAATATACTCTATGACAGATAGGTTACCTTATTGCAGATTAACAAGTTATTTGCACAACTTGCTATGATAGTNGATTAGAATTTCAAAGTCTCTAGCACTCCAAAAACTCTAGGTCTCTAAAAATTAGAAAACTAAAATTAACTAGAACTAGGACTTTAAATTCTAGAATATTCAACACTAGAATTTGACCCAAAAAATATAACCTGTTCCAGAAATTTTGGAAGTTATAAAAATACCCCTAACACTAAAAACTATTAAAATGACATATAAAATATTAATATTAGCAAATTGACTTAAAATAAGACTGCAAGGTTCCATATAAATCTTTGTCTTGATGGAAAGTCAATTCTATTATCTTTTACATCTTCGAATTTGCATTTTCTTGAGCATCTTATGGATTGCATCATTCTCCCCTAGTTGGAGAAAACTCGACCTCGAGTTTTAAAGTGTTGTAGTGTGAAAGTCCAAAAACTTTAAACTTGTGTATGTAGCTGTCTCTGAGAAGCTTTAAGATGATGCCTCATTTTTTTCTCTAATTGAGGGAAAAAGAAAAGATTTGGAAATTGATTCCCTTGATTGTGTAGTTCAAGATTTCTAGAATGATAAAATCAATTGGTGGAGCAAAGTGGAGAGAAAGAAGCATTGGTGACTCTTCATGTAGATCCTTAAAAGATGCAAACAAATCAAGCTCTTGGGACATCATTGTTGCTGGTTGAAAGTCATTAATGGGAACAATTTCACAGGACAACACTTTTGGTACTATTTTAGAGCTCTTAGATAGTAACGTACTCATCTCTAAAAGCACATTTGATTCAACACTTGTTGCTAGATTTTCTATCTTGTTAGCGTCCACAACAAAAAAAATTGTTTAGATATTCACTTTTTACCTTAGCCTCTGGACAAGTAAGTAGCGTAGTAACTTGGGATTGTGTTGATTTTTCTACTTGATTTCATTCATCTTGAATTATTCGATCAGTCAGTTGTTGCTTTGCACTGCTTTTGATGAATCTTCTCTAGTTGCACAGTAGAATCTAAATAACTTTTGAGTTTTAACCCTTTGCGAAGAAAAAACTCTTGATGTACTTACAAAATTTAGTTACATCTCCATACCAAATACCACTTGGAATGCATGATCTACGTTATATAGTAGCTGCCCAAGTATTTTTGCCTTTATATTTGCTCTTAAACTAGCCTTGAATCGAACAATTGTTTGACAAGATTCTTCTACGATACGATTTTTGAACATTAGTTTTTCAAATCTTTGAATATACTCTATGACAGATAGGTTACCTTATTGCAGATTAACAAGTTATTTGCACAACTTGCTATGATAGTTTGAGGGCATATACTTCTGTTGAAGTTTAGTTTTCATCTCTTACCATGTGTTGACCGACAACAATCACAATCTTCTTAAATCTCCTTCAACATCAAACAACCAAATTTTTGCCATGCCTATAAGTTTTATCTTGACAAACCTTATTCTCCACTCGTCTAAAAAATAATACTTAGTAAAATATTCCTTAATAAAAGTAAGCCAACCAATGAATATTGTAATATCATTCCTTCAATCAAAATATTGTATCTCCATTCTCGTGTCAATATTTAAGCTACATAACATAGGATTTTTCAGCTTTGATACCAAAACTGATGTAGGATAACTTTGTAAAATAAAAATAGAGACTGTTTAGGGGCTGTGAACAGTACCCGTGAACAATAATGGGGCTGGGTACAGTAATGTGAACAGCAACTTTGACTAGGAATCACTCCTAGCGTTCCTTAAGCATCACACCTAGAGTTAGAATTGCATCACACAACTCAAGAAGCATGTAATTGCTAAAATTTTTGAGTAACTCTTTCTATCTTATTAAAAGTAACACTAATTATATATAGAATTCTAAATAATCCTAATCCCAAAAGATTAGAATTTCAAAGTCTCTAGGACTCCAAAAACTCTAGGTCCCTAAATATTAGAAAACTAAAATTAACTAGAATTAGAACTTTAAATTCTAGAATATTCAAAACTACAATTTGACCCAAAAAATATGACCTATTTCAAAAATTCTAGAAATTATAAAAATACTTCTGAGACTAAAAAATATTAAAAGGGCATATAAAATACTAATACTAGCAAATTGACTTAAAATAAGAATGCAATGTTTTATATGGATCCTTGTCTTGATGGAAAGTCAATTCTATTATCTTTCACATCTTCGAATTTTTGTTTTCTTGAGCACCTTATGGATTGCATCACTTTCTGTCTTCATCTTTCTAATTTCATGACCATGGATTTAGTTGATATTTATATGTACCATCACGAAATTAGCCAATTACAATAATCATTTTCCTAACACTGGCTCTAACTGTTAGAGAGTTTAACTTATTAGTAGTATTAGTATTAAGAACAGTTTAGTCATTCTCTTTATTTATGTTATCCTACTAAATAAAGGTGCTTCCATGTATCTTAGCTATTCGAAAGATTATTGTAGCTCTACTATATTTTTATCCTTTTCTCTCTTCTCTCTCCTTTGTTTTGATCAATATTATTATGGTACCAGAGCAATTAAGATCCTAAACACAAAAATTAGTACAATAATGTTCATTAGAGGAAGAAACTGAAGGCAGTTAGAACTGACGTCATCGGTCGGAATGTTGATGTTAGCAACAAGAAGCCACCAAGACACCCATCGGCTCAAATTTTCATGGGTAACATCATCGTACCACTTGTTTTCTATTTTGCGTTCAGATTGTTGAACTTTTGTTTTTTCGAAGATTTTTGCAATTTTTCTTGTAACTACTACGATTTGAAACCACGTTTGGCTTTCTTTTGAGTTTTTTTATCCGAATTCCTTCCACAAGGTTCAATTTAGGGTTTGTGGGTGTTTGGCACAAATATCTGAAGCTTGGTGAAGTATATTTGGGTGGAGATCTTGCTCCAGTGTTCCCCGCAGAACCGGTTGCTGCACAGAAGCATCAAACTTTTGTTTTTGTTCTTCGTTTCTTTTGTTGGTTCTGTTTTGTTCTTCGCTGCGCGAAAGATCTAGCTTCTTCTCGTTTGGTGCTTCTCAAATCTAGGTTGGTGGTTCTGNTCGCAGAACCGGTCGCTGCACAGAAGCATCAAACTTTTGTTTTTGTTCTTCGTTTCTTTTGTTGGTTCTGTTTTGTTCTTCGCTGAGCGAAAGATCTAGCTTCTTCTCGTTTGGTGCTTCTCAAATCTAGGTTGGTGGTTCTGGTTTGCTCCTCCTTGTATATCTGGTTCCCAAATCTCGTTTGAATGCAGTTCATTAGTTTACAATTTGATTAATTTGTCTGCCTATATCCTGCTTTAATCAATTGTGCCTTTGATTTGTTTGTTTGGAGAATTGCTTATTTTATTTGGCTGATTGGATATCAGTTAATCAAACAACCTTGCTTTTGATTTTGACTTTGTGTGATCTGGTCATGGCGAGTGAGAGTTCAAATTCTCTTCAAGCTATTGGTGTAAAATTAACCGATGGAAATTATACTTATTAGACCTATGTAATGAAAAATTTTCTACGTGGTAAAGAGACGTGGAATTATGTTGATGGAGATTTGATAGCTCTAACGGACACAAAAGTAGAAAAATATGTTGACTTGAAGAGCAAATGGGATGTCAATAATGACAAGATTATTACTTGGATTAACAACTCTACTGACCAAACAATTAATGTTCATTTGGCTAAGTTTACTATTACCAAGAAAATTTGGGATTATTTAGCCAGATTGTTCGTACATTCAAATTTTGCGAAAAGATATCAACTTGAGCTTGAAATTAGAGCTGCACATCAAGGCGATAGGCCTATACATGAGTTTTACTTAGTTATGACTAGATACTAGGATCAATTGGCACTTACTAAACCTGCTGAACTGAGTACTATAAGGCATACCGCACTTTTAGTGAGCAACAGAGGTTGGTGAGAGGCTTTGTGGTTCAATTCTCCATCGTCATCCATTACCATCAGAGTTGATGTAGTGGTTAATGCGCTTCTAGTAGAAGAGGTTCGTCTTAAGACTCTTTCTTCAAAAGATCTTCTTTCATTATCTAATCAGACTGTATTGGTTGTATCCCCAAAGTTGTCTTCTACTTCTCAAGGTAAGTATCAAGGTCGAGTAGCTTCAGATGAATGTAGCTTCTATCACAAGAAGGGCCACTGGAAGGCCCAGTGTCCAAAATTAGCAAATAAGAATGTCAGGGGATCATTGAACCAATCCTTCAATCCTAAAGATCGTCATACAACAGCAATTGCACCACCAGTAAATAAGTTTGTTCATCAACTTCTAACATGTGTACAATTACTGATCAATTACAGAAGCTACTTTCTTTCCATCAGCCTAGTGCTCTAACAGTCTCACCCTCAGAACTTCATTCANCAGATGAATGTAGCTTCTATCACAAGAAGGGCCACTGGAAGGCCCAGTGTCCAAAATTAGCGAATAAGAATGTCAGGGGATCATTGAACCAATCCTTCAATCCTAAAGATCGTCATACAACAGCAATTGCACCACCAGTAAATAAGTTTGTTCATCAACTTCTAACATGTGTACAATTACTGATCAATTACAGAAGCTACTTTCTTTCCATCAGCCTAGTGCTCTAACAGTCTCACCCTCAGAACTTCATTCACTTGAGGCACTTCAGGAATATCTTGAACCGCTTGGGTCTTTGACTCAAGTGCGACACATCATATGACTAGTGATTTCTCTTCATTTGTGTCTATTATTTTTCCTCCATCTGTATCTGTACTAGCAGCCATGGCACCCAAATGTCTTTGGCAAGTATTAGGACAGTTATTTTTACCCATCTTAGACCTCCTAATGTCTATTACATTCATCAGCTCACTTTAAATTTATTCTCAGTCCATTAATTATTTGATTCAAGGTTTTTGGTTCATTTCTCCTCTTATGGTTGTGTTGTGCAAGATCCATAGTTGAAGCTGATTGTGTAAAACCAGAAAAAAAATTAAAATTTTATAAAAAGGATAAAATGGTAATTAGATATTACGATATAGGTTAAAAATCTAAATTTTTTTAGAACTCGGATGAAGAAACGGACCTCACCGTTGGATTCGTCTCACGAAACCAAGCTACCCAATCAATTTTCATCGAGTTTCGAGACATTCAAATATTTTGCGTTTCACGAGGTAATCGAGTTTCAAGACATTCAGATAGACGCGATTAGATTTTATTCTCGAAACCCCAAAAAATAATGTAAAGTTAGTTCAATAAAAATACACTAAACTTAACGCGAGATGAAATCTAATTGATTCGGGATAAAATCGGATCAGAAAATAGGGACGTATAGCGCAACGAGGACCAAATGTTTGAAAAGTATATAAATGGAAGAAAATCAATATTTTTCCCCATTTTTCAGCCATTTCGATAGGAAGAGAGAAAGAGAAGAGAGAGAAAAAAAAACCCACGCTCTCTCACCTTCTTCCTCTGATCTATGNAAGAGAGAAAGAGAAGAGAAGAGAGAGAAAAAAAAACCCACGCTCTCTCACCTTCTTCCTCTGATCTATGACAATCCAACCACTGGATTGCTTCAGGCCAAGAATTAAAATCGTTCTACGCGACGAGAGCTATGCAACCATACCAACGATTGTGGTTTTCTTCAAAATATTAAAGACGGGATTTTTGGGACCAAGCATGGGTGGCTTGATTTGGAGTCTTTGGGGCTTCTTCTACACAAATATAAGCTACAATAGGTAGGGTTCGTTTCCTATCTAGGTTTATTTTCAACCTATGGTTGAAATATGAAATAGGTAAGGTGTTAGAGATGAATTCTCATGTATAACACATACCTAGTGTTGTTAGAATATGAAAAATGGGTATGAGAATATGTTAAAACTAATTCTTGTACGATTTGGGTTGATGAAATTGCTTGATATGAATTTCATGGATAATGTGTTGTTTGGACATGATATGTGTTTACATAATATTGCCTACCAAGTGTTTGATAAAATGTTTAGGAACCCAATTATGTTATTTGGATTAAAAATGCTATAACATGCTTAGTGATGTTATGAAATGCTATTATATGCTTCGTGATACAATTGACATTTAAGGAAATTTGAGAATGTTTGTGAAAATTAGATATGTTCATTATATGCTCATGATATGAGGAACATGATATTGGAAATTACAATTGTACATTATATTTGTATATGCATGGGTAACATCACATTCATTGATATTCGACATGAGTGTGGATGTGTGTGTATGTTTTTGATCAAACACCATCTTGGTGGGTTGATAAGTAAGCTCGGGAAATTGAACCTAGGTTCGACTGAGTTACACGGATTTGCATTTATAANAAATTACAATTGTACATTATATTTGTATATGCATGGGTAGCATCACATTCATTGATATTCGACATGAGTGTGGATGTGTGTGTATGTTTTTGATCAAACACCATCTTGGTGGGTTGATACGTAAGCTCGGGAAATTGAACCTAGGTTCGACTGAGTTACACGGATTTGCATTTATAAATTTGTTGGAGTTAGTAAGAAGGATAGATTCTTCCTCGAGTGCGAGATTTCAAATACGCACTCCCGTTGGTATTGACCCCATAAAGTGTGTCGGTGTACGAGGAACCGTTGGCAGAAGTCTATAGATGTCGTGTCGATTAAGTGACCGTTACTGTAAGTCCATAAATACCTACCGCAAGAAAGACACAATTTTATAAAATAGTCATTAAATGTCTAACATCAATGGCAGAGACTTGAAATAACCGGATGCATATGCATGGCATGTATTATGGGAGCTGGTGGAGAGCTCGGATTTGCATTGCATGCATGAGTTCCATCTCATGACACGGCATGAATGAATAGCATTCATTATGAAATGTATGTATTCAAATGGGTGGTTGATATGATGACTTGCATATGACATTTCATATGCATCTGGGCTGGAGAGTAGCCTCCTTAGGAGATACCCTATTGAGCATGACTCACCCTTTATGGGGATATATTTCAGGTGTTGGACAAGCTCCAGCGGATGGCCCTCACTTGGACCCATGTTGATGATAGAGCCGAGTTATGGCTCTTAAATTACCTTTTGTAATCTCCTGTCTAATTTGATTTAGCCTTGTGTAAATTATGTACAAAGCTTGTATTTTTTACAAAGGCATATAATGGGACATTATTCTTTTGTAAAACAAATGAATGGAATGAGTGTTGTATAAGTTATTGGGTTAAAAGTTAGATTTTAAAAATTTTGGGAGAAATCTGGGATCTACCTCACAGGTACCTGGCATCCAGAGAGCTCAGGTACTGGTACCTAAACTCGCAGGTACTAGTACTCCGCTGACAGTGGACTCAGGTAGTGGTACTCAAGCTCACAAGTACTAGTACCACACTATCGGGGGGCCAGGTACAAGTACCACAACTTATAAGTACCGATACCTAACAACCAGAAGGCTCAGGTACTGGCATCACTTACCCAAGGTATCGGTACCTCTTCCTAAAAAACTAAAATTTTAAATGTAACTTTGTCGAGCCTTCACATCTTGAGCCCTTTCATTTGGATGATGTAATTGGTTGAATATTATGCCTATACTTTAGGATGTGGACCTTAAAATGGTCATATGATTATTGTATGAACAGGGTTACATATTGGATAGTGCTCCCGTGCAAAGGAGATTCTACCAGGATTTTTATTTTGTTATGATCCTGGTAAATGGGGTGTAACGACATAGTATCAGGTTATACGGTATCCGCAGGTTGATGGGTGATCAAAGAGTTGAGAAAGGACTCTCAGATTTTGAGGCGTCACAGATTAGGACAAGCCGTAGAAAGGGATGGATGTATGTGTTGCAGGAGCTCCATATTCTAGAAGTTACTGCCTCTACTGTTGATTTATCTTCTTTTCGCTTGAATTCACAGTTTTCTAATTTTTATTTGTAGCATTCTCATTGTGGTCATATTTCTCATTTTCATTTGAAATTTTTAACTTCTACTAGTAGTTTGGGCAGTTTAGATAGTCATGATATTTTTTATTATAGTACATGTAAGTTGGCTAAATTTACTGCATTACCTTTCAATAAAAATTTTTACTTGTTCTCTTGCACCATTTGATTTTGTTCATTCTAATATATGGGGACTGACTTCTATTACTACACAAGGAGAGTCTAGATATTATGTTTCTTTTATTGATGATTATACTAGGTAATGTTGGATATACTTGTTGAAGCGTCGATCTGAATTCTTTTCTATCTTCCTTGCTTTTTGTAACATAATTTGTAGTCAATATTCCATTGTTATTAAATATTTTCGTTGTGATCAAGGAAGTGAATAAAATCTTACTTTGTTCCTTGATTTGTTGAAATCTGATGGTACACTTTATCAATCCTCTTGCACTGACACACATGAGCAAAATGGTGTTGCCGAACGCAAACACCTTCATATTCTAAAGATAGCACGCTTTCTTCTATTATCAGCACATGTTCTCAGCTCCTTTTAGGGAAAAACAGTTCTTGCAGAAGTTTATTTGATTGTGTCCAATCTATTTGAGTTAGTATATTTTGATGTATAAGGTCCAATAAAGAATATTTTATTTAATAAATATCCTATTTTGTGTCATTTGTGGATGATTATTCTCGTATGACCTAATTGTTTCTTATGAAAGCTCGTTTTGACTTATTTTCTATATTTAAGACTTTTCGTAAAGAAATAAAAATTCAATATGGTTATCATATTTGTATTTTACATTCTGCTCATGAATATGAATCTGATCCATTTTCAGTTTATCTTAGTAAAACTGACATTATTTATCAGATTTCTTGTACTTACACCTCTCAGCAGTATGATGTTACTGAGCGCAAGAGCTGTCATCTGTTGAAAGTTACTCGTACACTATTATTCCACATGAATGTTCTCCATTATTTTTGGAGTGATTCTATTCTTACCGCCTATTCCCTTATTAATCATATGTCATCTTCTATGTTAAATGGGCAAAGTCCATATTCTATTTTTTTCGCTGATAAGTCCTTATTTTCCTTAACCCCCAAGGTTTTTGGGTATGTCTTTCTTAAATACTGCAACACATAGAAGAGGTGTCGTTGCTAGAGTTCTCTCCTTCGTCGGTACTTCACTAGTGCTAATGTCACTTTTGATAAATCTATTCTATATTTTCCGACACTTACTCAGCCTCGGGATCTTNCCTAATTGTTTCTTATGAAAGCTCGTTTTGACTTATTTTCTATATTTAAGACTTTTCGTAAAGAAATAAAAATTCAATATGGTTATCATATTTGTATTTTACATTCTGCTCATGAATATGAATCTGATCCATTTTCAGTTTATCTTAGTAAAACTGACATTATTTATCAGATTTCTTGTACTTACACCTCTCAGCAGTATGATGTTACTGAGCGCAAGAGCTGTCATCTGTTGAAAGTTACTCGTACACTATTATTCCACATGAATGTTCTCCATTATTTTTGGAGTGATTCTATTCTCACCGCCTATTCCCTTATTAATCATATGTCATCTTCTATGTTAAATGGGCAAAGTCCATATTCTATTTTTTTCGCTGATAAGTCCTTATTTTCCTTAACCCCCAAGGTTTTTGGGTATGTCTTTCTTAAATACTGCAACACATAGAAGAGGTGTCGTTGCTAGAGTTCTCTCCTTCGTCGGTACTTCACTAGTGCTAATGTCACTTTTGATAAATCTATTCTATATTTTCCAACACTTACTCAGCCTCGGGATCTAGACTTGGGGTCATCCGTTACACCACCGCCTCTTCCTATACCATCAGATATTCCGCTGTATACTGTACTACCATCTACTTCTCCGCTCCGTGTATACTCGCATCGTCCTCCATCATCGACTGAGGTGCCCATATCGTCTTCTTTGCCGTCCCCTAATCCTGGTCCCTTAGATAATTTTGATGCTTTACCTATCACTCTTCGAAAAGGTACTCAATCGTGTGTTACTAATCATCCCATTGTTCATTTTGTTTCTTATGATGCCTTGTCCACTGTCTTCTCTTATTTTACCTCTCAACTGTCTACTATCTCTATTCCTAAGCACTTACTGGGTGCGTTGTCTAATTCGAGTTGGAGGAAAGTTATGGAAGTAGAAATAGATAGCTTACATCATAATGGGACTTGGGATCTTATTCTTTTACCCCTTAGTAAACGATTGTGGGTGTACACTATTAAATTTAATTCAGATGATTCTGTTGCTAAGGACTTTACTCAAACATATGGTGTTGATTATGAGGAGACTTTTTCTATTATTGCCAAAATCTCTTTTATTCTATACTGATTTGTTTGTCTGCTAATCTTAATTGACCGTTGTTTCATTTAGATGTTAAGAATGTCTTCTTACATGGTTGACTTAGTTGAAGAGGTCTACATGGAGTAGCCACCACTTGGATTTACTACTCAAAGGGAGTGTCGTAAGAGTGTGTATAGGTTAAAGAAATCTCTGTATGGTTTGAAGCAGTCACCGAAGGCATGGTTTGGTAAGTTTTCAGATGCAGTTTTATAATTTGGTCTTCTTTGATGTCAAACAGACCACTCTGCGTTTCATAGACAGACGGATGCTGGATATATTCTATTAATGGTTTATGTAGATGATATTGTAATTATTAGAAACAATTCTAAGGGTATTGTCAAGTTAAAAACCTTCCTATATGACCGATTTCAAATTAAGAACCTAGGAAAACTCAGGTATTTCTTAGGTATTGATGTTGCTATATCTAAACGGAATATTTGTTTATCCCAGAAAATATATGTACTTGATATGTTAGAAGAAGCTGATTTGTTGGGTGGCAAACCAACTAATATTCTTATGAATTTGAATAAAAAATTGTTAATGGATGATGGTGCACTATTTGAGAATTTGGGTCGGTATCGCAGGTTGGTTAGTAAGTTAGTTTATAGAATGCCCTAAAGTACCATATTAGGAGGTAGTCACTCATATTCTTCGATATCTCAAACATGATCCTGGTCTTGAGTTGTTATATCGAGCTAATAGATATCTTAGAGCAGAGGATTTTTCAGATGCTGATTGGGCTAGCTCTCTTTCTGATCGGAGATCAACCACTAGTTATTATACTTTCTTGGGAGGTAACGTTGTATCATGGAAGAATAAAAAAAAATTCAGTGTTGAGGCTGAGTATAGAGCAATGACACATACAATACAACTAGTAAGTTGATGTAGTTGCTACACTTTCTCTGAGAAATTTATTTTCCAGTTAAACCTCCTTTACAGCAGTTCGAGACAAGATAATAGCTGTAGATATTATAACTCAATTTGTGAGATCTGAAAATCAACTTATAGATATGTTTAACAAAGCATTGAATCGTATGCGTCATACAGCCATTTGTTCTAAGCTTGGATTCTATGATATATATAGTTCAGCTTGAGGGTGAGTGTTAAGAGTATTAGGGTATTATGCAAATACTGGTTATAATAAATATACCACTAAAGGATATACACATCTTTTGCAAGATTACAAGTTAACTATAAATATAAGTGATTTGTGAGAGGTAGGTTATGTTTTTTTACCACTCTTCGTCTTTTTCTAATATTGTGTTAATTCTCTAAACTTAACAATTATGATGAGACTTTTGCGCTTAAGGTAAAAATGACCATTGTTCACGCTGTGATTACAATTGTTGCTATTCGCCAATGGAGTTTGTCTCAAATGAATGTGAAAAATACTTTTCTTCATGGAGATTTAAGTGAAAAGATTTTTATGACTCCTCCTCCAGGATTATCTCATAATCATGGTCAAGTATATCGACTTCACAAAGGTTTATATGACCTTAAACAGGCTCCTAGGGCATAATTTGCCAAATTTTCTTCAATTATCTGTGACTTAAGTTTTCACACTAGTGACCATGATTCTACTCTCTTCTTATAGTTTTCTTCCTCCAATTCTATTATTCTCTTATTTTATGTTGATGACATAATTAATACTGGTGATGATCCTGCTAGTATACACTTACTAAAAACCTAGTTGCAAGATCATTTTAAGATGAAGGATTTGGGGCAGCTTTGGAATTTCTTAGACATTGAGGTTGCTTTCTCTTCTAAAGGCTATCTCCTTTCTCAGTGTAAGCATGCATCAGATGTTATTTAGTGAGCTCGTTTATTAGATAATCGGACAGTTGAAATACCTTTGGAACTCAATGTTTATTACTCTTCTTCTGATGATACTCCCTTTCGTGACCCTACCATCTTTCACACTATTGTTGAAAGTTTGGTATACCTTACAATCACTCGTCTAGATATTTTTTATATTGTTCATGTTGTCAGTCAATTGGTTGCCTCACTTACCACTGTTCACTGGGTTGTTCTTCGTATTTTTCGGTATCTTCAAAGTACTCTGCATTAGAGTTTATTATTTTTCTCNGACACTTACTCAGCCTCGGGATCTTCGTATTTTTCGGTATCTTCAAAGTACTCTGCATTAGAGTTTATTATTTTTCTCCTACTCCCTTATGG
Organism: Ilex paraguariensis; assembly: GCA_963454935.2. Classification (NCBI taxonomy): domain Eukaryota; kingdom Viridiplantae; phylum Streptophyta; class Magnoliopsida; order Aquifoliales; family Aquifoliaceae; genus Ilex; species Ilex paraguariensis. The sequence goes on from CAUOFW020005058.1 coordinate 1,511,323, forward strand.
AACTCAGGACTTATTCTGATGCTGATTGGGTCGATAACTTCATGGACCGTGTAAACGCATAGAGAGGGAGAGATAAACAAACATAAGAAAGAATTAGAAGAAGTTAACCTATCTTTCCTGTCAACTCATATATATATGTATCTCAATATGACTAAAGACTACTATATCCTTCTTGGGATATAATTATTACATAAATGCTACTCTATATATTCTAACACTCCACCTCAAGCTGGTGAATATATATCATATAATTCCAGCTTGAAACAAATATTTCTCAATCAAGCACTACTCAACGACTAGTAAACATATCAATAAGTTGATCCTTATATTTGACAAAGGGTGTAACAATGTCTCTACACAACACTTTTTCTCGAACGAAATGACAATCAACTTCAATATAATTTGTTCGCTCATAAAACACAGGATTAGAAGCAATATGGACAGCAGCTTGATTATCACAAAAAAACTCAACCGGAGTCTTAACTGGGAAACCAATTTCCTCAAGAAAGTGTTTCACTCATGTTAACTCACTACTCGTGTGAGCTATTGCTATGTATTTAGCTTCTGCACTAGACCTTGCCACCATTGTATGTTCCTTACTCTTCCATGTAATTAAATTGCCCCTTAAGAAGGTACAATAACCTGTAGTAGATCATCTATCTGAGGAGGAACATGCCCAATCAGCATCTGTGAACACTTCTAATCTAAGAGGTCCATGAGATTTATACAACAATCCAAGTCCAAGAGTTCGTTTGAGATATCTAACAATACAGAGAACTGCATCCCAATGTGATACTCAAGAAACTTCCATAAATTAACTTACTACGCTCATTGCATCTGATATATCTGGTCGGGTAATGGTAAGGTAATTTAGTTTCCCAACCAGTCGATGATACCTTCCAAGATCTAAGAAACAATTACTTCCATCCACTGAGAGTTTATGGTTTGGATCCATAGGAACATCAATTGATCGACCACCAAGAAAACTTATTTCCTCCAAAAGATCAAGAACATATTTCTTTGTGATAAACTAATGCCTTCTTTCGATCTAGCGACTTCAATACCAAGGAAATAATGAAATTTGCCTAAATCTTTGGTGTGAAATCAGTGCTGCGGAAATTGTTTCAACTTACCAATACCAACTGAGTCACTACCAGTAAATACAATATCATCTACATAAACAACGAGGAAGATATTACCTGCACTAGTATGTAAGTAAAACACAGAATGATCTGTCGGACATCTATGAAGACCAAAGTTCAACACTGCATCGAAGAACTTTCGAAACCATGTTCGTGGAGATTATTTCAGCCTATACAATGCTTTCTGTAACTTGCATATAGTCCCCTGATACTCCCCCAAAGCAACAAACTCTGGCAGTTGTTCCATATAAACCTCTTCTACTAAATCATATATATATATATATGACTAAAGACTACTATATCCCTCTTAGGATATACTTATTACATAAATGTCACTATGTATTTTGACAGACGGTAAGTCCACCACTGGCTTCTATCTTTTCGTTGGTGATTTTCTTATTTCCTACAAAAGCAAGAAACAAATTGGTATTGTTTATTCCTTTGCTGAAGTTGAATATCGTGCTATAACGGCTACTATAGCTGAGATAGTTTGGTTATGATAGCTCCTTACTGATCTTGGCATCTTATTATCTGCGCCGCCTCCTATGTATTGTGACAACACCAATGCAATTCAGATTGCTTATTACTTAGCCTTTCTTGAGCGCACCGAGTATATTGAGATTGATGGTCATTTTGTGCGTCATCATCTTTATCTAGACACTATCTCTCTTCCTTTTCTACCGTCAACTCCACAGTTAGTGGATTTCTTAACGAAATCTCATACGATTGCATATTTTCACTTTCTTCTTAGCAAACTCTTGATGTTCTCTCCTATCACATCATAAGTTTGAGAAAATGTGTTAAAGAGTTTAACTTGTTATTAATATTAGTATTAAGAACAGTTTAGTCATTCTCTTTATTTATGTTACTATATAAAGGTGTTTTGTGTATCTTATTAGTTGTTCTAACAGATTATTGTAGCTCTAATATCTTTTCATCATTTTCTCTCTTCCCTCTCCTTTGTTTTGATCAATATTGTTAATTTTAGAGAGTTAATACAATATTAGAGAAAGACGGAGAGTGGTCGAAAACTTGACCTACGTCTCATAAACCACTTGTATTTATATTTAAACCGTAACCATACAAAAGACGTGTAACCCTCTAATGGTATACTTATTACAACTAACTAATATTTACATAATACCCTACTATTCTTAACACTCCTCAAGCTGGACCATATATATCATATAATCTAAGCTTGGAACAAATAGTTGGAAGACGTGTATACTCAATGCTTTGGTAATATATCCGCAAGTTGATCCTCATATCTCACAAATGGAGTCGTAATATCTCCGATTACTATCATGTCTCGAATAAAGTTATAATTAACCTCAATATATTTGATTCGCTCATGAAATCTTGGATTAGTAGCAATATGAATAACTATGTGGTTGTCGCATAATAACTATAAAAGAGGTTGAACTGGAAAGCCAATTTCCTGAAAAAAGTGTAGTAGCCACGTCAACTCACTAGTTGTATGTGTCATTGCTCTATACTCAGCCTCAGCATTAGACCTTGCTATCGATATAACATCCCAAGGTCAGTAGCACATTTGAGATATCACAGAATACGAGTAACTGCCTCCCACTGTGGTACTTTAGGGCAACCCATAAACGGCCTTACAATACTAACTACATAAGAAATATCCGGTTGGGTGATAGTGAAATAATTGAGCTTCCCAACTAACTTGTAATACTGACCCAGATTCTCAAACAGTACACCATCATCCATCAATAATTTATGATTCAAATCTATAGGAACATCAATTTGTCTGTCACCTAGCAAACCTGCTTCCTCTAGCATATTAAGTACATACTTCCTCTAGGATAAACAAATATCCTATTTAGATCTCGCAACCTCAATACCCAAAAAATACCTACATTTTTTTAAGTCCTTAGTATGAAATTGGTCTTGTAGAAAAGTTTTCAACTTTGCAATCCCCTCATAATCATTTTCAATAATCATAATATCTACATAAATTACCAATAGAACATATTCGGTATCCGTCTATTNTGGTCTTGTAGAAAAGTTTTCAACTTTGCAATCCCCTCATAATCATTTCCAATAATCATAATATCTACATAAATTACCAATAGAACATATTCGGTATCCGTCTATTTATGAAACACAGAATGATCTGTCTGACATCGAAGACGGCCAAACTCTAAAACTGTATCCGAAAATTTACCAAACCATGCCCTCGGTGACTGCATCAACCCATATAAGGATTTTTTTAATCGACATATATGCTTACTGTACTCCCCCTAAGCAGTAAACTCAAGCAGTTGTTCCATGTAGACCTCTTCAACCAAGTCACCATACAAGAAGGCATTCTTGACATCTAACTAAAATAATGGTCAATCAAGATTAACGGCCAAAGAAATCAAGATAAGCAACTCAATTTTTATCCTTATACATACTTGTATATTACTGGGTCAAGAATAGTTTAGTAAAAATAGAAAACATAAAATACGTTTCAAAATTCAAAACCATCATTTACACATGGGCATGTATGCCCACCTTTTTTTCCAATCACGTGGACCTCTCTCTTTCTCATAGTTAAAACCCCTCACTTGAAACCCAAACACTTCATTTCCTTCAATTTCATTTCTCTTTCTTAGTTCCCTCTTTCTCTCTCCTTTCTTTCACAAAGTCATCCCTCATCTCTCTCTTTCTCCTTCCATTATGTTGCATCTATGGAGTTGCTTTCTCTTCTCCCTCCTTACCCACTATACGAACATCATTTTTCCCAATCCAAACCCTAAAATTAACATTCATCCATCTTACCCAATAACTAATATTGCAATATATATATGCATGGCTATAGTCTATTTAATTTATATGTTCTGTTGTGATTTAGAGGATTTTGGTGTTAATATTGGTGTTTAGATTTAGAATTGTGTTTTATATGGCATTTAGAGATTGTGGATTTAGATTTTTTTTTTGTCAATGGCTCGTTTTGGGCTCGAGTTCGATTCAAGCCAAGCTTGAGCAATAGTTTGAGCTCAGCAACCGAGCTCGAGCTAAGCTTGACTATCATTTGAAGAGTCCGAGGCGATTATGAGCATAGCCAAGCTCAAGAAGTTCGACTCAATTACTGAATCTACTAAATTAAGTGCTAATAAGATGCACAGAGAGGAGCAGAGATTGGTACAAATTTTTACGACAATCCAAGATGATTTTAAGGTACTTCGTGGCTCCAATCCCCATTGTCACCCACTTCCTTCAGTTGATGTTGTCGTCAATGAACTCTTTCTTGAGGAGGTACATCTTAAAATTCTTTCTAAAAAAGATCTTTCTTTACCGAATCAAACTATTTTGGTTGTCCCTCCCAAGGTGATCTCCAACTCACAAAACAAAGGAGGTCATGTTGCTCTGAATGAGTGCAATTTTTGTCATAAAAAACAGCACTAGAAGGCTCAATGCCCTAAATTGACGAATAATAATGCTCAAGGATCATAACACCAATCATGTAAGGCTAAAGATTGTCATACAACAACTGTTGCACCATCGGTGGATGACCCACCCTCATTGACTCCCAATTTGATTATGATTGTTGATCAAGTACAAAAGTGCTCTCCGCCTAGAAGCCTAATGCTCTCTTAGGCTCTTAATTCATAGGTTCATTCTGTTGGGTCCTTTAAGTATATCTCGAACTGCACGAGTCTTTTAACTCAAGTGCTACACATCAAATGAATAATGACTCTTCCCTATTTTCATCTACTAACAAACATAACCTTGTTAAGGTTAATGAATTAGTTACTCCAGAGGAAACTTAAACATAGAACATGCAGTTATTTCAGGATCGTCACAAATATATCTTAGGTTCAGCATAGAAGTTAATAAGTGCAACATCTAGAGATTCTAGAATGTCATAATATGAAAGAAAATTGGTGGATGAAATCTTAATGTCATAATGCCTTTCAAATCCTCCTAGCCTATTCTTGAGCTTATTAATAAATGTTGTTATATGCGTATATGTGCAAACAAAAGCCATCAAAAAACTTCAACGTGCAAGGTTAAAGGGCACAGTAATAATCTTTTGGTCAGATGTGCACTCAGAAAACTACAAAAGGGGTTTAAGGTACTGTCTCCCCCTACCAGCCACCACTTCAAAACATCCAAATAGAGGGGTGAAGACAGAAAATAGCATGCCGATTATTAGTTGGAAAAACTTACATTTATAGGATCTAGGGGGACCAAATCAAAAATATTTGTACTTTAGAGGTGCCAGCTTAGTAATATCAAAAAAATAAAACCAAAATATAATGCCAAATGTGCAACTAAGGGGTCCACGGCCACCCTTGGTCTTGACGTAGCCTTGCCTCAGGCCAAATAAGAGGGGACAGGGTAGGGGACACCATCGCCTTCCACATGCCACAAAACAAGAAGAAGAATCAGGCTAGGGTCTTTGATTTTCTTCAGATAGATGGGAATTAAATAATTTTTTGTGTATGTAGGGGGTCCACACTATTCTCATAAACAATATGTAGATGTTGGCATGCTTTTTTGGCATATTTGTCCATAACTGTGTTCATTATCAGAATAATCATCAACTTACAGGCCGCTCATAGGCTGCATTATGGATCAAATAATCCACACCAGCAGCCGCAAAAAAGGATTCAGCTTTCAGTACAGCCTCTCTAAGAAAATCTTCCCCAGATGTCAAATCTAAAGGTAAAATCATCACTTCATCCGGTGCATGTTTTCCTGCAAGCACACATTACCAAAATAAGGAATTGAAAAGAGAATCAACAAGAAAATATGTAAGAAATCAAACACAAGCATGGTCTTTGATTGGTGGCTATCGTGGGTGTATGGGCCTAATAAACCTCGGTTGAGGGTGTCTTTGTGGGAAGAGAGCAGGGTTGTTTGGAATGTGTAGTCCGAAGTAGTTTTTCGTTGGGAATTTTAATGTTATTAGGTATTCTAGGGAAAGTCTTAATGGACGAAGAGTCACAAAAAGTATGAGTGAGTTTGATACATTTATTAGGGAAACTAAACTTAATGATCCGCCCTAGCCAAGGTGTCTTTACGTGGTCCACTTTAGAGAGGTTGTAGTGTGTAAGAGACTAGATATTTTTTTATTCACAGTAGGTTGGGAGGAGTGTTTTCCAAGTTGTAGACAATAGGTGTTACCTAGGGTTATGTCTGACCATTATCCTATTATTCTTAACAACTCTAGCATCAAATGAGATCTGGGTCCCTTTAGATTTGAGAATATGTGGCTTGAACATCATACTTTTAGGGGAAATTTTAATGGTGGAATGAGGGTTGTTTTGATGGCTGAGAGGGATAAAAGTCTATGAAAAAGACGGACTCTGTTAAGAGAAAAATCAAGGTGCGGAATAATGAGATATTTGGTGATATTCGTGTAATTAAGAGTGGTATTTTGGATAGGATTGTTGATATAGATAAGAGTGAAGAGAGAGGGAGTTTGGATGAAGGGTTGAGTACAAAAAAATTGTAACTTAAGAATAAATTTGAGAAGATCGTTTTTGGGGAAGAGATTAGTTGGACATAAAAATCTAAGGTGAAGTGGGTGAAGGAAGGTTATAATAATTCAAAGTTCTTTTATAGAATTGCAAATGGAAATAGGAAAAAAAAGTTATTAATAAACTGGAAGTTGGGGGAGGTGTTTTTGTTGAGGATGAGGAACAAATTGAACAAGAGGTTTGAGTTTTTTTTCTAATTTATACAAGAATTCTAATGAATGTAGCCCTAGACGGGAAGGGCTTGAGTGGTGCCCCATTGAGGTGAGGTTGTCAAGATGGGATGGAGAGACTTTCTGAGGAGATTGAGACGCGGAGGGATAAAGAACCTAGGCCGGATGGTTTCATTATGATTATTTTTCAAGAAGGTTGGGAGTTAATAAAAGTGATGGGGATCGTGTAGAAATTGGATAGATATTATAAGTATCTAAATAACTGTCATAATTAATCTATAATATCTATCCAATTCCTACACGATCCCCATCAAAAAGTTTTTTCTGAATTTTTTTTCAGAGTGGTGTGGTGAATGATATAACCAATGCAACATTTATTTGTCTTATCCCGAAGAAGGAGAATTCCATTAGAGTTAGGGATTTTAGGTCAATTAGTCTTGTTACAAGTCTTTACAAGATCATTGCAAAAGTTTTGTCAATTAGGCTTAGGGAGAGCTTAAGTGATACCATTTCAGGGTTTTAGGGGACTTTATCTAAAGGAAGGCAAATCATGGATGTTGCTTTGGTGGCTAATGAGGTGGTTGAGGATTGTAAAGCTAGAGGAAAGGAAGGAATTGGCTTCAAAATTGATTTTGAAAAAGCTTATGATCATATGGATTGGAATTTCCTAGATTTTGTGATGGAAAAGAAGGGGTATGGGCAAAGATGAAGGAATTGGATTAGGGGTGCTTAAAATCTATAAAACTTTTTGTCATTATTAATGAAAGTCCAAGGGAAAGATTTAAGACATCAAGAGGACTAGACAATGGATACTTTGTCCTTTTTTTTTGTTTACAATGGTTGTGGATGGGTTCAGTAGGTTAATGATAAGGGCGGAACAGTGTAATATGGTGGAAGATTTTAGTGTTGGCAGGGAGATGGTACCAATGTCACATTTATAGTTTGGAGATAATGCTATTTTTCACTCTTTTGGAGATGAGGGAAAGTTTTTGAATATCAAGAAGATTGTTGATGTCTTTGGGGTCGTGTCAAGACTTAAGGTCAATAGGGAAAAGAGTGTGGTTGTGGGCATTAACGTTAACCAAGAAAAAATTCCTAGTTTGGGTGGCCTCTAAAATATTTGGGTCTTCCTTTAGGTGATAATACTTTGTCTTTGGGTTTTTGAGATTCGGTTATTGAGAAGATAGGTAGGAGTTTAGATGTATGGAAGAAAGCTTTAATTTCAAGTGGGGGTAGACTTAGTTCAATCGGTTTTGGCTAGTATACCCATATATTATATGTCTCTCTTTAAAATACCTGGTGTTGTGAAAAAAGATTGAAGGGGTGATGAGGGAGTTTTTATGGGAGGGTAGTAGAGAAGGTAGAAAAGACTACTTGATTAGTTGGGATGTGGTTTTGAGGCCTAGAGTTAAAGGTGGGTTAGCTGTCGGTAATTTGAAGGCTAGAAATATAGTTCTTGTTAGGAAATGGATTTGGAGGTTTCCGTTGGAGCAAAAATCTTGGTGGCATATGGTTATTAGAATCTAAGATGGGTTACAAGCCAATGAATAGGATACTAATGGGGTTGAAATAGGTAATTTTTTAAACCCATGGAAATTCATTTCCTAAGGATTTCCATCTTTTTCTTAAAGGGTTAAATTTCTTGTGGATAATGAGGAAAGAGTCAGATTTTGGGAGGATTTATGAATTGAGAATGTATCGTTGGCCCGTTTGTTTCCTCGGCTTTATAGCCTTTCTTGCCATCATTATGCTCATATTGATTCAATGGTTAAGTATTATTCTTTCCCGGTAGAATTTTAGGTTTCGTAGGAATCTTAGTGATAGGGAATTAGTGCAGATAGTTTGTCTTCTTTCTTTGCTTGATCATGTTACTTTGAACCAAGAGTCTATTGATAGAAGGAGTTGGATCATTGATTCAACCGGGTTGTTTTCATCCAAGTCTTATTTTGATTCTTTGATAAATGACACAACTCACCTAATTTTTTATCCATCATTGAAGACCTAAAAAGCAAAGGTGCCTTTGAAAGTGCAAGTTTGTGCATGTATGATTGTCTATGGGAGAATTAATACCAATGATATGATCTAATGGAACTTTGGTCCAATGGTTCTCCTAGGCTTGTGAAGGCTTTGCCTTCTTGAGGTCAAGAGTTCAAGTCCCCCTTCCCCTTACCCTTCCCCCTCCCCCCTCCCCCAACAAAAAAAAAAATTAGTCTTTGCCACAATGGTGTGTTATGTGTACAGAGGATAGTGAGAATGCAAACCATTTATTTTTGAATTGTCCAGTTGCATTGAAGTTATGGAATAATTGAATAAGTTGTTTAAGTTGGTTGGGATATCTTGGGTAGCTCTAGGTTCTATTTTATCTATGTTTTGTGAGGATTATAATGGGCTTAGTAGAAAAGGTAAAGTTGTTACTCTTTGGGAATGTGCAATCTTAGCTACTATTTGGGTGATTTGGTTAGAAAGAAATGCAAAAATCTTTGAAGGCAAATATGAGGTGGTTGATGGATTATGGAACTCTTATCTTTTTTTAGAAACTTTTTTGCGCAATTTGGCAAGCTGGAATGTTGTAAGTGAATAATTGTTTTTTGCTTGTCTTTTTTTAGTTTTGTTTTTGTTAAAGTATAAATACTTATATTACATCATCTCCAACAATTTAAACTTTTGAAATAGATAGTTGTTTAACATGGTATCAACGCAAGAAGTCCTGTGTTCAAATCTCGCCACCACCCTAATTATTAAAAAAATTTCCACATGCTACNATTACATCATCTCCAACAATTTAAACTTTTGAAATAGATAGTTGTTTAACATGGTATCAACGCAAGAGTATCAACGCAAGAGGTCCTGTGTTCAAATCTCGCCACCACCCTAATTATTAAAAAAATTTCCACATGCTACGCCCAAAATCTATACTGCACTTGAGGGGACGTGTTGAAGTATAAATATTTAGTCACAGCCTCTCCAATAGTTTAATTGTTTGGAGTAGATGGTTGTTTAACAGTTTTGTAAGTGTTTTGATGTACGGATAAGTACGAACCAAGAATCTATTGAACCATGAGTTTATTGATGTATGGACCACCTGTCCCTACTTTTTATGTACCATTTCTCTTTTTTCTATTAATATGTAAGAAATCAAAGGGCTTACTAAAGCTTCTGATGGAAGAACATACCAGTAAGTTGTTTCTTGACTCTCTCCAATTCAGCTTCATTTCGAGCAGAAATAATAAGTTTGGCCCCTAAACTTGCAAGTTGTCTAGCAAGAATCTCCCCTACACATCCAAATATCATAAATTTTTAGAGAACATGTTAAACAACATTTGCTCTCAATTGGCAATCCCACAAAAAGAAAATGGGTGGTGATGGTCAATAAAGAAGATGGAAGAAACAAACACTAAATCCCATCAAACCAAATAAAGAACTGTTTTAATCATCCAAACATTTACAGACTACATAAGAAACACATCTGCAACTGCGTTTATATGGCCTTAATCCAACTAAAAATTGAAAAAGAAAGCCACCACCATTGAATATGCCAATAACATGAGGTCCATCCTGCCAACTCAAAGTGGAAAACTTTATTCTGAACCAGAAGCAAACAATTTGTTCGTTTTTTATTCTTTGAAAGTGATCTTAGTAAATCTAAAAATGAAGAACCTGACTATCTTAAATAGACTCTTTCTAAAATTTAAATGTCCATGTAAGGAAAATACCAGATTCTATTAAAGTCATGGAGTTCAGCTTCTAGAGAAGGCTATCAGTTCAGAAAAGGATCCAACTTGAAATCAATTAGATGGTTTAGGAATCCAAACAACATAATATAAATATTAGTATCAAAACTCAGTCAATTCTTAAATATTAGTATGGCATTATCAACATAATTAAGGGAAGAGGTACGAAACAGTTTCAAGTAGTCAAATAGTGAGTTATAATAACACTCAAACGATAATTCTATTGCATGGCATTCTTAAGTTCCTAGTCCAACTACGATTTGATGTGCTACAAGTTAAATTTTTAGAAGTACAACAAAGTATGTGGATTAGCATATGCAGTGAAATACACTGAGGATTGAGTTAGGAATGCAGAAGATGGCGTTAGAAGAGAACTTTAATTACACGTACTATCCTAATTGTTTTGCCTTTGGTTAAGCAGCACTTTTATGCACGTAAACGACAAGCAATGAAGCAGTTGGACAAGAAGAAGAATACAAATAAGGAGAACCATTAGAAGAGAAGCAAATTTGGTGATAACATAATTAAAAAGTAAAGACTATAATATTATGTTAGGAGAAAGGGAGAAGAAGAGAGAAATAGAAAAAAAGAGGAAGGAATGAGAGAATAATCTATGTGTGAGTAGTGTTGTCCTACACTCTTTATTTATACTGCACCCTATCTTAGGTAATTAACATCATATGTCTGGGTGTACCCTTTGACAATCAACTGAGCCTTTAAACACACGACTGCCATCAGGAAGATATTTCATAGTGTAGACTCAATGACAACTAGTGCAATGCTTCCCAAAAGGAAGTGAAGTGAGATCCCAAGTCTAATTTTCTTGAAGACCTTTCATTTTCTCATCCATAGCTAGTTTCCATCTAGGAAATGCCCAATCCCGTGTCAAGGAACTAGGAACAACCACGTATGATAAAGTAGATGCAAAACAACGGAATGATGAGAAAAGCCAATATAAAGAATCAAAATTAGAAATGAGAAGTCGGGTACAATTACGAGTACCTTTCCTCAAAGCAATAGACAAATCGAAAAAGGATGAACTTAGGTGGTGGCTCAAAAGGTTGGACCTCAATAGAATTAGGTGATAGCTATGGAGCTTGAGCATATGGAACAATACGTCTATCCTTGGAACGATGATAAACCTGTAAAGGAGGTGTAGTAGTATGGTACAACAACTAACAAGGGCTCTTTTGGCCAAGAAAGATTAAATTTGGTGAAAGCGTATGTCCAGATACAGAAAAGAAAGATGATAACTCAAAGAAAGTAACATCAGCACTAACGCCGTATCGGCGAAAGATACGATCATAGTACCGATAACCTTTCTGAGTACGAAAATATCTCAAAAAGACACACTTAACTAAGTAAGACGAAAATTTATCTCAACCCAAACCCAACAAAATAAACAAATGCATCGTAACCAAAGACACGAGTAGTGAGTCCAAATGGCAGTCTATCAGGATAAAACAATTTGAAAGGGGACTTGTCCAAAATGGGGAAACACGTGCAATCAACAAGATAAACTGAAGCAAGAACTGGATTAGCCCAATATAGTTTTGACCAGTGTTATTTAAGGCGTAAAACGAACCGAAGCGACCAAAGCTCCTAATGCCTAAGCGAGAAGCGAAGCGAAACGATTTACCGAAGCAAAGCGAATAATTAAAAAAATAAATAAATATTTTAGTTTAATTAATTATACACATCTAAGTTCTAATTTTATATATACTAAATATTTAAATACAAGTACAACCATAAACATTTAAATTAAAACAAACACTAATAATATCTCAAATCTTAATAACAGTCATAGTTTAAACATTTAAATTCAAACAAACACTAATAATATTCCAAATCCTAATATTTAAAAACATAAGACACATAATTCAAACAATTAAAGAAACTATCTTAAGGACTTAGAAATCAATCCAGCGAGCAACAAGTTGTGCTTAAAAAAAAAAAGTAATATTGTTCACATTCACATGACTTTTGTGTGGGATCTTTATATGGACTAGACAGCAATACAAGGAAAAAAAAATATTGTTCGAAGCATTGCTTATCAGAAAAAAAAAATGTGATCAAAANTATATGGACTAAACAGCAATACAAGGAAAAAAAAATATTGTTCGAAGCATTGCTTATCAGAAAAAAAAAATGTGATCAAAAAAATTAAAAAAAAAAAAAGATTTGGTGAGGAAGAAGCAAAAGACAGAACATGTGATCAGGAAAAAAAAAAAACAGTAGAATCGATGAGGAAGGAGACTAACAAGGAGACTAACAGATAGAAGAAAAAGAGAGAAGAAGAAGAAGACTAACCTGTAGATCCTGTAGGAGCAACGAGCTTCTGTCGATCGATCGAGTCTAGCAAGCAGCGACAGAGCCTCTGTCGATCAATCGAGTCCGACGAGCAGCGACAGAGAGCCTCTGTCGATCAAGTCNTAGAAGAAAAAGAGAGAAGAAGAAGAAGACTAACATGTCGATCCTGTAAGAGCAACGAGCTTCTGTCGATCGATCGAGTCTAGCAAGCAGCGACAGAGGCTCTGTCGATCAATCGAGTCCGACGAGCAGCGACAGAGAGCCTCTGTCGATCAAGTCCAGGGAGCAACGAGCTTCTATGTAGCAGCAAGCAACGAGCTTTGAGCTTCTGTGTAGTCCTCCTCCTGAGCAACGAGCAGCTAAGGGCATAAATTAGGGGATAAATTAGGGTTTGTGGTTTTATTTATTAGATAAGGGGATAATTCGGTGTATCTCATCTTATAATTTTTTTTTTCAATCGCCCAATCCAACGGTTCAAATTAAAAATTAAATATTTCTCGCTTTTTATAATAAAGCGAACACTTTTTTGCTTTTTTCGTTTTTTTGTTTTTTCTCGCTTTGTTCACGTTCGCTTCGCCTGGGGTCCTCCAGGCGAGATATGCTCGCCTCGCCTCGCTTCTCGCCTAGGCGAGCTTTTCACAACACTGGTTTTGACACATGAAAGTTAAACATCAAGGTGCGAACAACATCCAATAAATGACGATATTTACATTGGACAACGCCATTTTGTTGGGAGGTATTAAGATATGTAGTTTGATGGATAAGGCCATGATCTGCACAAAAGTTTTTCATAAATGATTGAATATACTCCAGGACATTGTCAAACCAAAGAACCTTAATACGGGTTGGTCACCTCTGACAACCTCTTAGCAAAAAAAAAAGGTAAAATTCATCCAAAACTAACTGGGCAACTCACCAACAACCTTCAATACTCTAGTTGCATCTCTCTGATAGGGATTGAAGCATCAAAAACACTTGCAATGGTTGGAATCACTGTCCGTCAAGTTAATATTCATCGGTCACTATTCACAAAGTTACTGTTTACACAACACAATTCATCAATTTAAAAAAAAAAAATACTTGAATTACTGCTTTGATACCAAGTTAAAAATTTACGATTACAATATTATGTGAGGAGAAAGGGCCAAGAANTAATATTCATCGGTCACTATTCACAAAGTTACTGTTTACACAACACAATTCATCAATTTAAAAAAAAAAATACTTGAATTACTGCTCTGATACCAAGTTAAAAATTTACGATTACAATATTATGTGAGGAGAAAGGGCCAAGAAGAGAGAAAAAGAAAGAGAGAGGAAGAGAATGAGAGAATAATCTGTGTGCGAGCAGTGTTGACCTACACTCTCTTATTTATCTTGAACCCTATCTTAGGTAATTACAATATTATCCTATATAAATATAAAACATAAAAATAAAAACTCTAACAAACATATTCACACATCCAAGCAAACAATTAATAAGCAACCAAATCTCGAAAGAACTTACTAATTCAAGAAAGATAATTGTAAACCTCTTTGTGGACTTTCAAACCATAAACCTTAATCAAATTAATTAAAAACTCATAAAAATCAAAGTAAGACAAAACTTAGAAGACCAAAGGATCAACACTAGGTTCCAATATCATGACCAATACTTGATTGCAATTAAATGAATAGTATATTTGGATGTTAGTACGAATTATGAACAAGGCACCAAACCACTGCAGTGCCATTATTATGAATTCAATCATATCTAACTACAGCAACAAAGCAAGGTTATTGTTTATGGAAACACCGGCCACTGACATATAGATGAACTAGGACTAATTTCATTTTCTAGCTTTATTTTGCAGATGAAATGTAAAGTGCCCCTCAAGAATGCTTAACCTATTGTAACATGGAGTCATACATGTTATTATGATGCTTCAGTTCTCGGTAATGTAGTTTCAAGCTGATAAGAACTTAATAAAGCTATGACCACATATATGACATTATACTTACTTTATCCCATTATGCAAATCCTTATCTTTTAAATTTGGCCCTTGAATTTCTGATGAGGCCCAAAAACAAATGTCTGCACTGATATTTCATTGCTTTAATTTTTTTCTTGTATAACATTAAAGAACATCATACTTCAAAATTTTAATATCAAATAAATTACCATTAAAACTAGCAGAGCATTTCTAAGCATTGTTAATCTTAAAGAAACAAACAAATACAAAGGTAGCAGCAATCTCAAATTCATTGAACCTCATTAAGTGCCCACATCCCACAATTAAGTATCTTTGCAATATAATTCACCACTTCAACGAATGAATATCAGAAATCAATGTTGAAATAAGAGCTATTCATTAACGTGCAAGATAAGAAAGCAAGTAAACTACCATAAAATTACTGTGTCAATAACATACCTTTCTAACAAGTTTTACATAAAAAACATTTCTACAACCTAAAAGAGGGGGAGAGGGAGAGGGAGAGAGAGAGAGAATTAGAAGAAATAAAACTGTATTGTTTCTATTCTTTTTCTGGCTGGAACTGTAGAATTTAAGGAAAAAAAGAGTAAAGAAAGAGATTAAGAGAAGAGGAAAACAAAGAAAAGTGAGAAAAATTACATTAATACCCAATTATGATCCTTCTACTGAAAATGACTGAAGGCAAATACCACTTATGACCACTTTTCCACCTCTAGATACAAAGACAGCCCCAAAGACTTTGATTCTTATAGCTTCCAACTTAATTAAGCATTTATGATATATATCCACTACCAAATTTATAAATTGTGTCCCAAATTTTTGTGCATGGACCACATCCCCTTAAACAAGTTTGGAACAAGATTACGTGGATCGTGGGTCGGTTAGGTATGTGGTATAGATACGGAGTACGTTACTTTTTCCGGTGCGTGGTACGGTGAGGGGTTAGCTGGTAAGCTATTTTCGGTCATTGTTCGCTTTGAATGATTATCCGGATCGTTTTTATTATTACAAAGAATTATATAAATTTATACATTATACATAAAATCAGTTGCTACTTGTTTTAAACCTATAATATTTTGCACTCTTATTTTATTTATATTTATAAACTATCCTTTAATTAACATTTATTTTGTGTTTGTTGTACGAATATCAAGGCAAATCGGGACCAACAACAATAAATCAACTAATAATCGTGAATAAAAAAGTAATGGTTGCATATTTTACTATCAAAAAATAAAATCACAAAAAGACAGAATATAAATTTAAAAGCTTAAAATTTTAAAAATAACATTCTAGAAAACGATTAAATCATGGTTCAAAGTCGCGGTATCGGTCATCGACTCGGAGGGCACTAAGACACATCGGTCGCGGTGTCGCAGCGTAGTATCGGCCGATACGCGCAAAACGCTGCATAGAAAACCCAAAAAAATATAAAAAATCATGAAAAATTTTTAAAATATGTAAATATCATCATTCATGCATTATATCCCAAAAATACATTGTTTAACATATTAAACATAATAAAAATGAATTATAAGGACGCTACCGAAAATATTTACCGTCATTTAGGTTGAATGTTTTTATTTAAAAACACACTAAACTTTAAACATATGTTATTAGAAATTTTTTTAACTTACTAGTACCTAATTTTTAAAAAAATAAAAATAAAAATAAAAACAACAAATATGTATCCATCAATTATAAATTTGATAAGTATGAGTAGATCTCAATATTTTACATGAATGTGTTCAATTAATAGATTAATGAGTCATTGTTCTAATTTAATTTTATTTTTTCTCCTAATTATTTTTTCCAATAATTTATTAATTGAATTAGAGATTTTTGATACATAAGGAGTAAGGGTCAATAAAATATAAACACACGTGTAAGGACAAAAAGCAAACGAAGGGTGAGTGGCCCATAAAATATAAACACTGTGTGTGGTCTGTGTCTTCTCCTTGCCTCTCGATCGCGAGAGAGAGAGAGACAGAGACAGAGAGAGCGCGCGAGCGAGAAGCGAAGGAAAGTTTCTGCTATGGGCCTCCACCGAAAGAAGCAAACAGTAAGGAATAATTGAAGATTTTTGATCAGTAAACTTAGGGTTTCTGCTATGGGTCTCCACCGAAAGAAGAAGAAGATCTGATCAAGGTGATTCTTCAATTTTCTAGGTCTTTTTATACTTCATCTCTTCCTTTTTTTTTTTTTTTTTTGGAATTTCCTCCATATTGGTGGTCTATTCTATGCCAATTAGCCAAGTTGTGCTGAGTTGGAGTCGACTCATTGTGAGTCTCACCCANTCTGATCAAGGTGATTCTTCAATTTTCTAGGTCTTTTTATACTTCATCTCTTCCTTTTTTTTTTTTTTTTTGGAATTTCCTCCATATTGGTGGTCTATTCTATGCCAATTAGCCAAGTTGTGCTGAGTTGGAGTCGACTCATTGTGAGTCTCACCCAATTTCTTCTTCCTTGCTTTGTTTTTTTTTTGGGGGGTTTTGCAGCCCAGATTTTCCAAATGTGATTGCACCATAGCGGTCTGACTCGGTTCAACTCGGCCGAGTCTAACCGATTTAGTTCCGAGTTGGTCTGATACCACCGAGTTGTAACCGAGTCAATACCGATTCAGTTGAATCTCGTTATATTGATGTACCGTGTATTGTTATCAGATCGGCAACTGCTGAGACAGATACAACTCGGCCGAGTTGACTCGGACTCGGCCGATACTTTGAACCATGGATTAAATAGCTTCCTACTTGAAGCACAAATCAAAATAACACTCTTAAACGTCTAACAAGTATCAAATAAATATTACTTAATAATAAAAAAAAAAATTTGAAGCACAGATGTTAATTGTCAACTCTTTTCCTTTTATCTTCGTAATATTCCCTCCTTTTACAAAGTTACTAATTTGAGCCCGATGTAATCCAAAATGACGAAATCATGGCTCGCTAGAACTAGTAGGCGACTTGTCAATAGAGACAGGCATAGAAGCATGTAGGGGTGAATCTTCTCAATCTTCCTCTCTAGCAATGGTAGAACTATCTGTACTGTCATCCCCCAAGGATTTCTATTGCAAATCCTCCAATCTCACACTAGAATCATCTATATATGTATTGTAATTCCCTAATGACATTCCTTCTCTTCCTACCAGTTGCCATTTTATAAAAAAACCTAGTATTACAGTCACCTTCCTTAACCCATTTGATTCTCATATTTTGCCTCCAATAAACACTTATTTTATTTTTCACTTATTGTTTTCCTTGTAAACACCAAGTAAGGGGCGAACTTAATATGTTTGGCATTGTTATATCAATAGGTTCTCAAGTATATGGAACAAATTAGTTCTTAAAATATTGATTCGATTCTTTTTGTGTGACCGGATTTATATTATACACCCAAATATAAGTGGTCGAATTGTAATTTTCTTGGTTTAAGTCTAAGATCGATCCCACGAAGAGTTTTAATAATTGGAAAATAAAATGAAAATAATGCAGTTGTTTAAAATTAACTTTCATGGTACTGGAAAGTCAACCGGTAGGTCTGATGTATATAAACCATCACCTAGTAACTTCTTAGGTTAGCTAGTGGTATACGTGTGTCAATTGACTAACCCTAATAACCCAAAAGGACAAATCATTCATGAGGGATATTTGAGTTACTCAGTTGATCATATAATAGTAAGTAGGTGCATAATAAACCATAACACATCAACTTCTTAGGTTAGCTGGTAGTATTAATAGGCTATAACACAGCAACTTTTTAAGTTAGTTGGTCGTATACATGTGTTAATTGACTAACCCTAGTAACCCAGAAGGACAAACCATACATAAGAATCATTTGAATTACTCAATTTACAATATAATATGTACGTACATAATAAACCATAACACAGCAACTTCTTAGGTTAGCTGGTTATAATATGTACCCGTTAAACAATCCTAGTAATCCAGAAGGACAAGTCGTTCATAAGGATCATTTAGATCGTTAGTCTGATGATTATACCATGCTACAGTAAAACATCCTCAGTGCTCCTTTGGAGGTCAAGCCATACCGGTGGAACACCGTAGATATTCAACTGACAATATTATTATATATAACAGTTAAACGACCTTAGCAATCCAGAAGGACAAGTCGTTCATGAGGATCACTTAAGTCATTAATCTGATAGTTTTATATATCATGCAACTGTTAAAACATCCTCAGTGTTCCTTTGGAGATCAAGCCATACCGGTAGAACACCGTAGATATTCAACTGGCAGGTTGATGATTCATTGATATCATACTTCCGGGCGTAATACCCAATTACGTATATTAATGTATCATGCATGAAGTTTATAATATATATATATATATTTAGTACTTAATAAAATATTAGCATTTCTAGAAATTAACCAATACTATACATATGTTTACCCTTCACTGAAGGATATAAGTAACTACTCACACTCCATTACTATAGACAAGCAAGGAGTGCGGGTAGTTTTCATTACAACAGTAATTAAAATATAGACTCGGACACTTCTTTCACAAAGAACAACTGAAAAACAACCACCTTTCTTTTCAATTAAGACAAAAAGGTGGCGACAGTTCAACTATCCGAATATAAAGATAACACAAAAATGTAGAATTACAGAGTTGCGGCTTGTGAGTAGGACGGAACGGATTGGGTATTACTTTCTCTTTTTCTCTTTGGATTTCTCTTTGGAGCTCCCCTCTCTGGCCGGCTCTCCTTCAGAAGGCTATGCATGGCTTATATATAGAGGAAATGAAAGAAACATGAGGTGGAAGATAAAGCTCAGCCGCCAAGGGCAACCGTCCGGACGCCAACCACCACCATCCAGACGGTGGTGCCTTGCTAGATGTTGATCTTCTATTGTGTTGTCTTTTCTTGGTTGATTTATACTTTGATCCCTTGATCTTTCAAGCTTTGTCAGATTTTTCCTTGTATTTTCCGGCAATTCCATATAAAACCCTTGTTTCCGCACAAACCTTAATTGATAGTTTTTAGTTATTTTATCTTACCAATTTGACTTATTTANCATATAAAACCCTTGTTTCTGCACAAACCTTAATTGATAGTTTTTAGTTATTTTATCTTACCAATTTGACTTATTTAATGATTCTAATTCATATACTAATTAGAGTTAATCAAATATTACATATTTGCACTTGCATAATGTATGCATAAATATGCCCTATGCTTAACTTGGTGCTTATCGTACCAATGATTGTGTTATTTAATTGTCTAACATATGATGCTCTTCACAAGATTTTGGTTTGAGTGGTCTAAGAGACAAATTTAGGACGTGTGCATGAGTGTTGAAATTAGATTTACAATTCATTTTGTTCAGTGATTTGTGAGTTTTAATCTTAATTTCTTGTGTGTTTGTCACCAAATTGCTAAATGAGGAGATTGTAAGATATATGTTTGTAATTGGATAATTTTGTGAAATTCATTGTAAATCTCAACCTATTATATAGTCATGATACTATAGAGATAGCAAATCCAAAAGCGTCATTGAATGGATGATATCAAGCATCAAATCTATATCATTCGGACTCTAGTTGCACTTTTAAGCTTAGGATAAAGGTAATGACTTAGATACGTAAAATGATCCCTTAGTTTAATAGACTTAAGAAATTAGAGTTAAAATGGAATTAGAAATTAGTCTGTGAATGAGCCCTTAAAGGACCACTCTTGAGCAACATCTTTTAGCGCTCAATGGTCCCCTCTTGAAAAACCAGTAAAGAGCGTTCTATGCTCGCTAACCTTCACTAGAGCGGTCTCTTTATGGCTTAAGGAAGAAAAAAAAAAGACCATGGAGGAGATCAGGGCTTGCTTGATGAGCTCGCTCGAGCGATCTGTTCTCCTTGGCCAAGTTTGAAATGTAATTTTTATTTCCATGACCATCACCCTATGACCACCTTCCCACCAATCGAGTGGTCGTTTGTGAATCTGAGTTTTTTTGTTCACCAAGATTACTCTTCCAGACCTATAAATAGAGATTCTTTTCTTCAACTAGGATGAGCCTCTTGTAAGCCTTTTGAGAGTAAAAAACTTATTTTCTACCTAAATAACTTTCACCACAACCCTAGATCCCTAAGACGCAAGGTTACCTTTTAGAGATTCTACTCAACCTCACAATTTGGAGTAAAGATCTTGAATGAATTGAAACCAAACTCATTGGTATGTGCATACCGGAAATCGTTGGCATGCACATGATTGCTTGAGACCTAGAGGATCCTTTGCAGAGGTGCATCTAAGTGAAGTTACACATAACGTCGGAGAAGCACTTCCAGCAAAGAGATATATTGAAGGGGGGAGCATCTACCCATACTATTTGTTGAGGTATAAGACTCGAGTTATTTTATATTGACTTTAACGTAGTAGATTAGGTTTTGATCAACCGATAAAGGTTCCCGCGATTTTTTTTTAGGAGGATTTTTTGCGTCAATAAATCACTTGTGTTTGTTATTGCTTATGCTCATACACTTGTGATTATTTGCACACACGCACACTGTGTGTTTGTATGAATGATTGATTGATAATTATTTCATCCATAGTTGCATTTAGGTTTTGGAACCATTGTGAGATTGAGTGTTTGAGGGAATTAATTGAATATTAATCAACATCAATCTTCATGAGTGTATAGGATCATGGTGATTAAAACGGGTTCTCATTAATTAATTGACCAATCATTGTGAGAAGAGGTAATTACAGTAGATTAAGTTTTAATTTCTAATTAATTGCGCTTAAAATCGAAAAATAATTTGTCTTGAAAGTATTATTTTTTTATCTATTAATTATGATGAATTGCATTATTTTTGAGTTATTAGATTAAATATTCTTTGATATAATATCTTTTATGAGATTTGTAATGTTTTGATGATTTTCAAGTTAAATGTGCGAAAATAAGTGATTTGGAGAAGTGACCAGTCAAGAGGAGAATAAAGTAAAGATAAGGGGGAGCAAAGTGTAATAAAGTGGTGACATAAGAATAGAAAAATACTTATCTGTGAAGAAATTAGAGGAAAAGTCATAGCATGACTGATCAAGGAGGGGACCGTTCGAACGGAAGAATGCTTATAAGGAGCAAAGGAGAGAATTCTAGTGGAATTGAACCATTCAAACGAGTCCCAACCGTTGAGCACCCAAATGACAATGCGAAGTGCCACCATTCGAAATGGTGAGCCTCCATTCGAACACCCAAGCTAAGATGCAAATTCCAGTGGTTTTTAATCATCCGAACGCCATTTGACAATACGTCCTTACTCCGTTTGAACGCTTCCTCTCCGTTCGAATGCATTGTGATATGATGTCACTGTTTGAACAGCTGGTCACAGTTTGAATGCGCTTCCCAAGTTGGGGAACGTCAATTTAGCCCTGGCAGATTTCTTTATTAATTTTAATTCTAGTTTTTCATTATTTTAGAAAATATATAAGTAGGGGGAGTTAACCTCTGGTGCAGCGAAGAACAGGGATGCCAAATCTCTTTGGTGGCCAAAATCAAGCCAAAAATTCCTCAAAAAGCTTTGGGTCTCTCAAGAGATGATCATGGAAGCTTTGTCACACCTCCTAGAGAAGATTTGAACCAAAAATTGTAGCAAAAAATCCTAGTTATAGATTGAAGAATTTTGACATTTTTTGTTAACAATATTCAAAAAATAGAAACACCTATCAAATGAGTTCAAAATCAAAAACAAAGTATACTAGTAGAAATCCCATGAAATTTCAAATCTAATGGTGGTCTTCATGATTGGAAAAGGATAACATCAGGATGACATCATCACCGGCGATATTGACATCATTCTCTGATGCTGGCAGAATTTTTTTTTTTTTTTTTTTACCTTTCTGCTTTCTGTAATTCAAAGTCTTAAATTATAACTACTCTGATACCATGATAGAATTGATCACAAAAGAAAAGAGAAAGAAGAGAAAAAAAAGAGAAAAATATTATTAGGTCTAAACCAGTCAGTTATATACAATTACATTGAATACTAAAATGTAAAAGCCCTTATATAGTAGGACAACACAAAGTAAAGAAAATGACTAAACTAACCCTAATACTAGAAAATACTAGACTACTCTAACCTTTATGACTGTACTTTGAATATTAGATTGAATGCAATTATATTTTCTTGTTCTTGAATGATTTATCTTTTCAAATAATTCCAGACTGAATGAATGATTTTATTAAAGTAATGTACTTTGTAAACTTATTTGATTAATTATTAAGAGGATTGAGTTCTTGGTATAATTAATACTTATAATTCCCTACGAGTATACATCAGTAGTTCTTAATTCTTATATTCGTTTCAATCAAAGATTGGTTTTCAAAGCTAAACTTTCCGGTTGTTTTGCACCGATGTTGGAAGGAATGATCAAAATTTCGTTTTGGTGCATTATTTCGGTCATCTAGGAAGCGAAAACGTTTTGACCCTTTTCAAAAACAGAATGAAAAAATATAAAAAATTTAAGAATTATTTTTTTAAAACATTGGTCAAAATATACCAAAATATCTTAAAATACTTTGAAACATTTCGAAATAATTGTGCAAATATATTGAAATATAACAAAACATTTCGAAACATTATGAAACACCTTAAAGTATTAGAATTTCGATTCCATCACTGATTCGTTTTCGTCTCATTAGAAACGAAAATATTTAGATGTTTCGACCATTTCGGAATGATATTTTGATCTTTGGTTGGAAGTCAACTAAGATAACTATACTATAATTGCATACATATAATATTTGACTTACATTAATGAGACTTAATCTCAAAACCAAAGATCAAAATTTCATTTCGGTGCATTATTTCGGTCACCTAAGAAACGAAAAAGTTTCAACGTGTTTTAAAAACGTTTCAACCTGTTTCAAAATCAGAATAAAAAAAATAAAAAATTTAAGAATTATTTTTCAAAACATTGATTAAAATACTAAACTATCTTAAAATGCCTTAAAATATTCCGAAATAATTATGCAAATGCATTGAAATATAACAAAATATTTCGAAACATTATGAAACACCTTCATATATTAGAATTTCGATTTCATCACTAATTCGTTTTGGTCTCCTTGGAAACGAAAAAGTTTCGAATGTTTCGACCATTTCGAAACGATATTTTGATTCTTGCCCGAAACTAAAGAATAATTTTCTTTCATAGCAAATTCCTTTAAAGCTATTCAAATCACTTAAGCCAAACTCCTTTTCATAGTTCCTTCTTTTTACCTTCCAGATTCCAAAATCAATTCCCTAAGGATTGACCTCGAATTACCGAGTTGTTACTACTGCTGACCACAAGCCCTTGGGTGCGCCTTTTTGGAGTCAAGCAAAAAATCTATTCACCCCCCTCTTAGCAGTGTCAAGCGCTTCACATGTATCATTGTGAGATAAAATCCACTTCATTTTTTCCCCCTCCGGGAAAAAAACCTACTATCGTTCATATTCAGCTAGTTCCCATGTTTGTGAGGCAACATTTAGCTTCTACATTCCAAAGTACAAATGGGATCATGCAAACCGACGAACCTAAGTAATATTCATTTTTTCTCTCCTCAATGTTTAGTTTCAAGAATTTCCTTTGGCCGGACAGTTGCAAATTATACAAATGAATCGTTATTGATATCAATGATGGATTGGATAGGACAAACAACATGTCCTATCTACTAAAAAAGGTTAATAAGATTCTAACCTTCCACTATTTGCCTGCAAGAATATAATAATCCCCATAACAAAAAGGTAAGAATGAATACAAAAAGATATTCAACTCCTGGATTGTGCTAAAGGTTCATCGGCCAATTCTAATTTAGAATTTTTTAGGCAATGGGACTCAAATTATATTTTTTGGACAAGAAACAACCATTTTATTAATAAAAAGGAAAATGTATTACAAGAACCAAAAACCAAGGTAAACAAGTTGTCCAACCCAAAAAGATATAAAAAAAACGCATAAAAGTAAGACCAAATAGAAAAAATTACACTCCAATGATCGTTGTCTATCTTGAAGAAATCAAAAAAGAAAAATATTTTCAAAATTCTTTGTAACAGAAGCCCAAAAAAATGTATTCGGACCCTTAAAGATTCAGCCTCTTGTTTATCTTCGAAAATTCTTGCATTCCTCTCCATCCATAAAACCCATATAAGAGCAAACAAACCACAATGCCAAAGAGTTTTCCCTTTTTCTACTTCCACCAAATCCTCTAAAATCCACACAAAACATAGATTCAATCATACTCAGAGCAACCCCAGATATTCCAAAAAAATCAAACAATTTATTCCAAAGTGAAAGTGCCAAAGGGCAAAGCAAGAACAAATGATTCGCACTCTTAGAATCACCTTTACACATCACACACCACAATGGTGAAAAACAATTTATCAGTCTCCTTCTTTGAAGCAAAGCATTGGTATTTCTCTTACCATAGGCAACTATCCATTTATAAACTTGCACCTTTAATGACACTTTAGTCTTCCAAATCTTCAAGGATGAAAGAAATAATGTAAATAAAGAATCATCAACTAAAGATTCAAGATAAGATTTGCATGAGAATATGCCCAAAGAGTCACAAATCCAAACTTTTTAGTCTGAAGAATTTGAATTCAATGAAACACCATTGAACATAGAAAGAAGTAATAACAACTCAAAATAATCTCTACCATTTAGATTCCTTCAAAACCCAAAATCTCAAGTGATCGGAAAAGATGACGATAATGCTAATGCTAATGCTAATGATNAGTAATAACAACTCAGAATAATCTCTACCATTTAGATTCCTTCAAAACCCAAAATCTCAAGTGATCGGAAAAGNGAAAGAAGTAATAACAACTCAAAATAATCTCTACCATTTAGATTCCTTCAAAACCCAAAATCTCAAGTGATCGGAAAAGATGACGATAATGCTAATGCTAATGCTAATGATGCATGGTCTTCTCACGACAGGTAGAGAGATGATAAAGACGAGCAAAAATACTCATAAAAAAAATGCTCCTCCCTCCAAATATCCTCCCAAAATCAAACTTTAGCCCCATCTCCCACAATGAACTTGACCCGTTGAGAAAAACTAAGAATTTCCTGAGAAATGAATTTCCAAGGACTCCAAAATGTACCCCTTTCAACCCCATTAGAATCTCACCCATANGCACTAACAACTTTGATCTCACCCATTAACTTATAATTCATATTTGCTTCTCATAACTACATGCCACAATGAATATTGCTCCAAAGGAAACTTCCATAGCCATTTCCCAACAACAGATATATTCCTTTTCAACAAATTCCCCACCAATAAACCAAACTTACTCTTAGCCTAGACATAACCTCACAACTAATCAAGTGGTCTTTCTTTAAAATCTCTCATCATCCCTTCAATCCTCCTTGCAACCAAACAAGGCATTTTGAAGAGAGACAAGAAATAAATAGGGATACCAGCTAACACAAATTGAATTAACATTAACCTACCACCCCTAGAAATAAAAGTTTTCTTCCATCCATGAAGACTTTCTCCAATTCTCTCAACTACTAGATCCCAAAAAAAATATTCAACATTGGATTACCATCTAAAGGAAAACCTAAATACTTTAACGGTCATCCACCCACAAGACACCCAATCTCTCTAGCCAATCCCCAATTTTTCCTTATCTGGTATTGATCCCCACAATTTGACTTTTTTCCATATTAATTTTCAGACCAAAAATCAAACAAAACACATCAACAATCTTATTACAATTCCTAAATTTCTCTTCATCCCCGGAGAAAAATAAAATCGTATCATCTGCGAATTGCAAATGAGACACAGATTCTTTCCCTACCAACCACAAAATGCTCTACCAAATTATAAATTTATGCCCTTTCCATTAACCTACTCAACCCATCAACCACCAATGTAAACAAAAAAATAGACAAAGGATCCCCTTGTCTAAGCCCTT
Source organism: Ilex paraguariensis (assembly GCA_963454935.2). NCBI lineage: Eukaryota > Viridiplantae > Streptophyta > Magnoliopsida > Aquifoliales > Aquifoliaceae > Ilex > Ilex paraguariensis. The sequence continues at coordinate 1,538,066 of CAUOFW020005058.1, forward strand.
GGATGCTTATATTGCAACTACTCTCTTTACATATATGTCAAGGTTTTAAGTACAAAATTTGATGATGAAAGTAGCATAATATAAATCAAACCCAGTCCAGAAATATACTGCAAAAATTAAAAAATCACAATTCATGCTTTGGCTCATCCATTTTATATGTGCAGGCGCAAATTACATGATAGAAACAACTACTCAACAGAAGACCGTAAACCACTAAAACACCCAAATGTCATTCTATAAATAGATATCTTGAACCACATCACAATCTTGGATCAAAAAAAAAAAACCATATCACCATCAACATACTGCGCCATATTTAAGTTCAGGAACAAACCCAAGGCTATTAATCACCTACCTATTCCACGGCTGGCCCCAGTAATCCAAACAACCTATTCATTTGGAAAAAAAAACAGCCATCAAAATGAAATTAGATAAATGAATGTACTTAAATAATGAAAATTCTATTGACAAACGTGTTATGTCCGCCGTCATTGGCATACCTTATCTTCAATCTCTTCACGATTTACATGCCCTTTTGACAACAATGTAAAATCCCCTGGACAAAACATAAAAAGCAATCCAATAAGTTTGGGTGAGCTGAGACGAATCTATGTAAATTCCTAGAGGGTGAGAGATGGATTTGTCTGACAGTACCATCGGCAGTGAGGAATTTGTAGAACAGTGCGATAAATAAAGCGATAACTAACAAGGTGGAGATAAGGATCAGCATTTTTAGTTTCAGCGTCAATTACACAGTGCTGGCTTCGGAAGTAGTGTAACACTACCAGCTAAGTTAAATTTATTCTTTAATACTAAGGTCTACCCGATGGATACTCAAAATTTCATTTTCCTTTAAATATTCAATAGTTAAATTTTATCTCTTTTTAAATTTACATTCATCTTCTTTTCAATTTAGGTTCATCTTTATTTAAATTTAGGTTTTTCGTCTTTAAATTTGGCGTATATATCAAATTAAATTTTTTACTTAAATTTAAATTTCCGTTGGAGTTGGGTTAGACTATACATTTCAATCGTCACCATTTCATTGGCATATTTTTTTTTCAAGTATTCACAGTAATGAACAGACCAATTTTCTTTTTTAATAAATGGACCAGGCCGATTCACTAAAGAGAATATGCAAATTCAATCCGAAACTTTAATCATAATCTTGTTAGTAAAATAGTAGATTTACTATTTCTTTCTTTTTGGCCATGATATAGTCTTAGGAGTTGTCTATAGTACTAAAAATAATAATAATTGGTATAATATCGATTTCATCATATTTTTGGGTATTTTTATTATTATTGTGGTAATTATTTTGACAATTTTTTCGGTATCACAATAATGATAAAAACACTCACAAACGTGTTAAGTCACCCAAAAAATAATTTTTTTGTACATAATAAAAATGATAAAAATAATTACTATAACAGTAGTAAAAACACTCACAACAATCATAAAATTATCTACAAAAGTGATAATTTTTTAATTATAAAATGACCCACAAAAATTAGGGGTACAATTTGGATGAGTTGAGAGATCAACCCTAGCGTAACCCTACGAATAAAATCTCTAACTCTAACCCTAACTCTAAGTCTACCTCAACCTGAGTATTGCCCTAGTTGATTTTGGGCAAACTCGGATTAAAATCGGGTTAACCAATTCAAGCCTAATTCGGGCTCAACAAACAATAATTCTAAATTAAGTGTGAACCTTTACATAATGTTGGACTATTACATAGGTCTACATGACTCACTAAGATGAAACCCACCAGACAACTTATTAAGGGTCTAAAGATGAGCATGGCACCAGTACCTGATTACTTAGGCACCAGTAACTAGGCCTAGATTTTTCCCAATTCTTTCCAATCTTCAACCTTTAACCTTCCAATCTCTTTTCCAACACATTCATACATTCATTAACACCCATTATAGTCCATAAGAGTCAGCTACAAAACTCTTTACACAAATTTTAAAGTTCCAAACGAATTACACAATTGATTAACAAAAGGTAATTCAAAGTCTCATCTTAGCTTCTTCTCAACAAGGACCAATGTTAGGGACCTTCACCGACACTTGTCCCACACCTGAAATATTGTTCTCATAAAGAGTGAGCCACACTCAATAAGGTATCTCCTAAAGAGGCTACTCCTAAAGAGGCTACTCCTCAACCTAGATGCATATGAAATATTCACATGTCATACAATAATTAAACAAACTTACATTCAAGAATATGCAATTTATAATAGAATTCACAATGTCATGTAATGTCATGAGATGATACTCACATGGTGGCCATCGGAGGGCTCTAACCCTCTATCACACAAAACCAAACACGTTCATCAATCAAATTTAGAAACACCCTCATTCAAGCTTTCCAATATGCATAGTTTGTACCATCAAAGAGTGGTGGTTGTGCTATTAAACCTTATTCTTTTTGAGAATCCATTAATAACCAACCAGTAGTTATAATGAATCTAAAATCACAAAAACTAGGTTAATTAGGAATATATGCAATCAATGACTACACTAAGTGCAATTCAAGGAAAACCTTGCTCTGACACCAATTGTGGAGAAAAATACAACACTTCACATGTAGAATCTTTTCACTAGATTATACATGAGGAATTGCATGCTAGACCTAGAGAGGGTGAATAGGTTATTTAAAATTTTGCATAGACAAATACTAATTTTAACCCAATTCAATCAAAATTACCTCTTCTCACAATGATATGATAATCTAAGGAAAAATCCCTTTTTAACCTCCATAACTCAAAATACCCATGAACATTAGTGTATTGATTTTGTCAATTTGTTGATTAACAATCAATCTTACAAGCTGGTCCTAACCAAGGCAACTCAAACGCAATCAAGCAACTATATGTGATATCTAGATTCAAACAATTAATTCATCAAACACATAGTACGTGTGTGCACTTCAAATCACAAATGTATATGTAAAACCGATAAATAACACAAATAATTTGTTGGCATGGAAACCCTTCTTGGGAAAAATTGTGAGGAATTTTCTTAATTCACCAAAGACAAATCCACTAAAATCAAAGTCAATCTACAAGTACTCGAGACTTAGACCTCAACCAATTCACATGGCTAGATGTTCCTTTCCATTATAGATCTCTCTATTGAAAGTCCCTCTTCGATGTTACAGCTAACTTTACTTGAACTCCCTGCACACTATTTGTTTAGGCCTAGAGAAATCTTCAAGGCTTCACACCAAGACTCGTGGTTTGTACAGTTCAATGGGTTTTCTATTCACCCAAACAAGTTCTTCTTCTTCAAGTTTTGAGGTAAGATAGGAATCACAAGAGGGTAGCCTTTGGGGTTAGGGCACTAGGGTTGTGGTTGAATCACTCTACAAAGGGTTTTGGTATTTTTTTTCNATCTTACAAGCTGGTCCCAACCAAGGCAACTCAAACGCAATCAAGCAACTATATGTGATATCTAGATTCAAACAATTAATTCATCAAACACATAGTACGTGTGTGCACTTCAAATCACAAATGTATATGTAAAACCGATAAATAACACAAATAATTTGTTGGCATAGAAACCCTTCTTGGGAAAAATTGTGAGGAATTTTCTTAATTCACCAAAGACAAATCCACTAAAATCAAAGTCAATTTACAAGTACTCGAGACTTAGACCTCAACCAATTCACATGGCTAGATGTTCCTTTCCATTATAGATCTCTATATTGAAAGTCCCTCTTCGATGTTACAGCTAACTTTACTTGAACTCCCTGCACACTATTTGTTTAGGCCTAGAGAAATCTTCAAGGCTTCACACCAAGACTCGTGGTTTGTACAGTTCAATGGGTTTTCTATTCACCCAAACAAGTTCTTCTTCTTCAAGTTTTGAGGTAAGATAGGAATCACAAGAGGGTAGCCTTTGGGGTTAGGGCACTAGGGTTGTGGTTGAATCACTCTACAAAGGGTTTTGGTATTTTTTTACCTCCTAGAGGCTTACCCTAGGTGTAGGAAGGGCCCTCCTTATTTATAGACTCAGAAGAAGGGCAATCTTGGTAGGGCATATCGGTATGACGATGTCCAGTAGGCCCTACCGGTAGGCCTTCCAAAAATTTGAAAATTTAAAAATTGTGTTTGTCATGCTTTTGGACTTTGAGTTATTTCGTTCCAATGATAGAAATTGACATAAAATAAAGATAAATTGTGATATGCTGGACCCGGTTGGGTCAAATGTGTAACGCCCCAAAACACACCCTAGACGACATTACATTCTAAAATCATGAGAGCACTAATATAATCCCATAAGAAACAAGACTTCATTTGTCATCCACAAATATTTATAACATNTCATGCTTTTGGACTTTGAGTTATTTCGTTCCAATGATAGAAATTGACATCAAATAAAGATAAATTGTGATATGTTGGACCCGGTTGGGTCAAATGTGTAACGCCCCAAAACACACCCTAGACGACATTACATTCTAAAATCATGAGAGCACTAATATAATCCCATAAGAAACAAGACTTCATTTGTCATCCACAAATATTTATAACATTATCCAAAAGAATAAACTCAAGTCATGGCTATTACATTTCAAAAATTAATTAAAGAAGCGCAGTGGAATAAACAAAATAAGCTAGATTAGACAATGTTCCAAAAGAATGTCCTAGTCTAGTACAAAAGGAAATGAGGTCGCTCTATGNTAAGCTAGATTAGACAATGTTCCAAAAGAATGTCCTAGTCTAGTACAAAAGGAAAGGAGTTCGCTCTATGTGTTCACCTCGGGATTCACACTCCCGTCCAGTGGAGTCTCCCAAGTAGCGGGTTCCTCGACCCTTACATCGTCATCCTCAAGCGGGCAATCTGAAAAATGGTAGCGATAGGGGGTGAGCACGAACCTCTGTAGAAAAATTATTCCAAATCCATACAAGGTTTAGAAAAGTATTTAAAATGGTCGGTCTCAATTTTAACATNTCACCTCGGGATTCACACTCCCGTCCAGTGGAGTCTCCCAAGTAGCGGGTTCCTCGACCCTTACGTCGTCATCCTCAAGCGGGCAATCTGAAAAATGGTAGCGATAGGGGGTGAGCACGAACCTCTGTAGAAAAATTATTCCAAACCCATACAAGGTTTAGAAAAGTATTTAAAATGGTCGGTCTCAATTTTAACATAACATAGATACATAATTTGAAATAAAGCAGTGACATTTAAAAAGGAATCTCAAGTTTATTTAAAAACATTACTTAAATGAATAAACAAGCACCACATATAAATAATAACTATTAATTGCCATAACCAATTTTCAACAATTCTTTCAGTAGGTGGCATACTTTGTGGTAATCTCCACCCCACTTTAGGTCACCTTTAATTCTCAAGCATCCTTACCGGGAACCTCTTGAAAATAGATGAGCATCCTTACATGCAACCTCTCACCAATCACTACATTATTTCCCAAGCATCCTTACCGGTAACCTCTTGGGAAGGGGTGAGCATCCTTACAAGGAACCTCTCACTCATGTGCATCACAAACAACCCAACCAAGCATACAATTCCAACATTTATCTCAATTTACAAGCATCTATCCAAAATC
>CAUOFW020005058.1:1543787-1738621 GCA_963454935.2 Ilex paraguariensis
AAATGCATCACTCTCCAAAAATTAGAGTTTTAAAACTAGAAAGGAGATTTCATGGGTATTAAACCCTACTTTGTTCAAAACATGTAATCCTTGCAAAAAGCCTAAGAGAGGATGATTTCATAGCATATATATACCATTGATAGCCAAAACATACATATATAAATACCCTAGCCTCAACGTAAGTGAATGAGAGAAAAACCCTACCTTGAATCCTTAGCTTTGGTGTGAAGAATAAGAATATTTGATCTTGAATCACCCTTGAATCTCTTGTTTTTCCCTTCCTTTCTTCTTCTCTAATGCTCTCTAGGGTTTCAAGAGGTGTGGGGGTGTGAGGGGTACTTCTACGGGTTGATAGGTGATTAATAGGTTGAAATGACCCCCGAATTTTGGGGCATCACATAAACTAATTTTTTTTTCCTCACATATAACTTATAAGTGAAACAATCACTATAATTAGAAGTATTTTGTTTTGAGAGTGCAACCTTGGTGAGCTTTGCTTCAAAACTAACATTGGATAGATAATATATATATGGGCTTTACTTGATAAATTTGTTAAATTGCATAATCATCTCATACACACATATGAGTTTCTGTCGTTAATGTTAATGTGCTTACTTTTACATAGCCTTTAAATCTATAGTTTGAATAAATTATTTTTAAATTCATTGTTAATTAGGGAATAATAATATGTTCTAAATTTGTGGATGAATAAAAGGAAGTTTGTAGGTACTTTCTCTAGAAACCTTCATGAGAGAAAATTCATCCACTAGGGGTAAATTAGGGGTTTAATGGCTTGTTGCATACACTAAATACAATCGTGATGACTTTATATTTATATTTATATTTTTAGCTTGCTAGGGACTAGCAAAGACTAAGTTGCGGGGTGTTATGAGTGCATAAAATTGCATGATTTTATATCTGAAATCATTTAACTTAGCTTTTTTTATTAGTTATATATTTAGTATTAATTTAGTTTTGTATTTTATAGAAAATTTTGGTGTTTGCAAAAAATTGATGTAAAGATGAGGTTTTACATTCATTTTGATGCCTTGGAGAAGTTTGGAAGTAAGATGCGATGGAACCAGGAACATTGCAGTTAAAATTTAAAAAAACACTAGTTCTATCGTTAGGTCTTCTACCGGTTCAACAAGTAGAATTGATATCTACCAGTATTAGTTCATTACTACTGATAGAAGTAAAATAGAGACCCTTTCTACTAGTTGGTCCAAAATAGAGAACAATTATACTAGTAGATGTGAAGAGCTACCAGTTCATGTGAAGCAGAATACTTTGTCGGGACCTGCTTGCTACCGGCTCATCAATGTTAAACTTCAGCGAAGTCTACTTCTTCTAGTCATTGACTTGCTAAATATTCAAAAATCTTTATTTGAGAAGAATGAGATAAGATAGGAAAAAGACTTTAACTGACCATATATTTGGAGATATTTTTGGAGATTTTCTAGGAGTAAGAGTTATACATAAAAGAAAAAAGGATCTCTAAAAAATAGCCATATCTCTCTCTCTCTCTCTCTCTTTCTCTTTCTCTCCCATTTTTCCTATAAATAACGAAGCACTGGATGATCCAAGGCATCATTTCTTACACATCTTCATCAGTTGGGCTCTCTTCATGGAAGCGAAACTTCTAGGGCAGATGAGGATCAATATCATTTTCTTTACTGGTATTTCTAGATTAGTTTTACTTTTCTTGTTTAGTTTAATTACAAAGTGCTTTCAATTTCTTGTTCTTTACATTAATTTTCTATTCTTGTTTTAAATACAGAGTCTTGAATTTAATTTTGTTTTCAATATTAGTTTTATCTTCTTTAGTTGCTATGTCCTTCATTCTCACTTTTAATTTTTTTCATTATGTTTGAGTAGTTAATTCTGGTATAATCGGATGAGGGATTCTCATATGTGAATGGGTAGTTTGAACCACATAGGTTTTTTTTCTAAAGAATAAGTTATTTTGTTGATTGAAGGATTAAAGTTGANTGTATAATCGGATGAGGGATTCTCATATGTGAATGGGTAGTTTGAACTACATAGGTTTTTTTTCTAAAGAATAAGTTATTTTGTTGATTGAAGGATTAAAGTTGAAAAAACTTAGACTTGGTACATATAATTCTTGGAATCACTGCAATCAACTTGAAAGTAATTCTTTCAAAGTTAAGTCAATCAATTTGAATACACCTTTGTCACTTTTCTTGATTTTAAGTTGAATATTTTCCTTTGAAGGGTGTTTGATTACAATCTTGAACAAGTTATAAATTTGGTCAAAATTCCTATTTACAGTGAGATAAAATCTAGTAATTAATCGATTTATTTTAATATTGTTTATCAGTTTTATTCAATTGTAACAACTTTCCAAAAACTAAAAGATTTTTATTTTTATTTTTTACTTTTGGTCACCTTTTGAATCTGTCCTTCGTTTTGCCTAAGGAGACGACCTTGGTAATCGACTGAGTTACTGAACAATACATTCCTGCACTTGTGAACCGTTTTATTATCTACCCACTTTTGATGTCAAGCAANGTCACCTTTTGAAGCTGTCCTTCGTTTTGCCTGAGGAGACGACCTTGGTAATCGACTGAGTTACTGAACTATACATTCCTGCACTTGTGAACCGTTTTATTATCTACCCACTTTTGATGTCAAGCAACATCTATGCCAAATAAGATAAGAATATGATAGGTGGCTTGATTCTATACCATGTTTATTGCATGTTTTCATTTGGTTGGTATTTGTGAGAAAAGGGGAGAATATTTTTGGTAAATATGAGAGTAATCGGGGAGATTTTCTCTTAACTATGCTAGATATGTTGCATGTGAATATAGGAAAGGGAGAGTTTGTAGTTCAAATACTCAAGAGAAGTAGATTTACAAACTTGACATGAAGTCACATTTTTATTTGTTTATTTGTCACTTGTTATTTTACTTATGAACACCAACTAAAGGGAAGAACTAGATATGTTTTGCATTGATAAATCAATTGGTTCACAAGCATATGAAGAAAATTAGTTCAAAAATGTTATATATTTTCACTTTCATGTTGTATACATACTTATGCCTTATGCTTCTCTTGGTGTTTTCCATATATGTGATTATGCGATTTATTTGTCTAACATATGATGCATTTCACGAGGTTTTGGTTTGAGTGGTGATTTGCAGGACTACGATCTTCAAGTTTCATCAAAATAAGTAGATCCTTGTACTAGATAGAGATTTAGGATGTGTGTATGAGTGTTGAGAATTGATTTATAATTCATTTTGTTCAATGGTTTATGGGTTGTAATCTTAATTTTTAACTTGTGTATTTTGTCATGAAATTTCCAAAAGAGGAGATTGTTAGATTATGTTTTTGTAATTGGCTAATTTCGTGGAGTCCATTGTAAATCTCAACCAAATTCCATGGTCATCAAGCTTCAAAGATCAAGATCCATAAGAGACAAAGGAAGGGAAGGAGATCAAACTACAATGCTACATCAAGACTACTCCATTGCACCTTCAAGCTAATAACCTAAATACCTAAGATGATCCTTTGGTTTAATAGACTTAGGAGGATTAGTGTTAAAATGGAATTAGGGATTAATCCGTGTATGACTCCTAGGTGTTTTTAAATGAAAATATTTTCTAAACCGTTTTGTGTTTTGAAAACATAGTTTGAGCTATTAGTGAACCCCTCTTGAACAACACCTTTTAGTGCTCAAGTGCTCAAGTTTTTTGGTTGGTTTTATGCTTTAAAAACTGGTAGGGACCAATCTATGCTCATTAGGCTTTGCTATAGCGGTCTCTTTATTACTTAGGAAAAAAACAGGCAATGGCTAAATGGAGGAGGAGCAGGGATTGCCCTTGAGGCCACTCGAGCGGTCTCAAAAGTCGTTTGAGCGGTCCCAAGGTCACTCGAGCAGTCTGCTCTTCCTAGGTTAGTGTGGAATTCATTTTTCATTCCCAAAACCTCTGCCCTCTCACTAATCGAGCGATCGTTCATGAATCTGAGTTTTCTTGCTAACCAAGGTTGCCCTTATTCCAAGCCTATAAATAGGGAGTGCCTTTCCTACACTTAGGGTAAACCTCTAAGAGGTAGAAAAGACCAAAACCCTTTTTAGAGAGCTTCAGCCATAACCCTAGTGCCCTAATCCCAAAGGCTACCATCTTGTGATTCTTATCCAACCTCACCACATGGAAAAGAAGAACTAGATTGGGTGAACTCCAAACCCATTGGAGTGTGCAAACTGAGAGTCTTGGGTGCTAAGTCTCAAAGATTGCTCGAGACCTAAATGAACCATGTGGTGAGGAGTTCAAGTGAAGTTAGCCATAACATCAAAGAGGGACTTTTCACAAAGAGATCTATGAAGGAAAGGAACATATAACCAAGTGGATTGGTTGATTTTGATTACTTGTGGATTGACTATGGTTTTAGTGGATTAGGCTTTGGTGAACTAAGAANTGAGGAGTTCAAGTGAAGTTAGCCATAACATCAAAGAGGGACTTTTCACAAAGAGATCTATGAAGGAAAGGAGCATCTAACCAAGTGGATTGGTTGATCTTGATTACTTGTGGATTGACTATGGTTTTAGTGGATTAGGCTTTGGTGAACTAAGAAGGTTCCCTGTGATTTTTCCCAAGAAGAGTTTCTGTGTTAACAAATCACTTGTGTTATTTATCGATTTACATATGCACTTGTGATTTGATGCACACATGTGCACTATGCGTTTGATGAATTAATTTTTTGAATCTACATATCACTTATAGTTTCTTGATTGGGTTTGGGTTAACTTGTTTGGGGTCATCTTGTAAGATTGAGTTTTAATCAACAAATTGATAAAATCAATATACTAATCTTCATGCATGTTTTGGGTTGTGGTGGTTTAAAAAGGGTTTTCACTTAGATTACCATATCATTGTGAGAAGATGTAATTGTGGTCGAATTGGGTTAAAATTGGTGTTTGTCTAAGCAAAATTTTAATAACCTATTCACCTCCTTTAGGTCTAGTGTGAGATTTCTTGTGTATAATTGAGTGAAAAGATTCTGCACGTGAAGTGTTGCATTTTTCCCACACAATGGCTAAAAGGATCGATCCATTGTGCATGATAGATAAAAGGCAGAAGTATAGAAATCTTGGGGATCAATCCGTTGAACAAAAGAATTGATCCATTTGTGTGAAGTCCAGAAAAGACAGACAAAGAAGTAGTAGGGATCGATCCAAAATTTATTGGGTTTGATCCCTTGTTCAAGAAAGGAACAAAGATTCAATTGGATCGATCCCTTGGGCTTGTTAGAGGTTCGAGAGAAACTAACATTTCAAAGGGACTGATCCTTATTTATTTGGGATCGATCCTGATGCTTCTAAGATTATGAATTTGAGTCCATTTCTACAATTTGGATTGAGGTCAATGTTATAGGGATTGGTTCGGATGACAAAATTTAGCCTAGATTCAGAGTTTATTAACCCTAATTAATGCATAATTTAATTAAGTTAATAGGTTAGTTAAACAAAGTTAAACTAGTGAAAATAAATCAAATTAGGGTTAGTGTGTGAATTAGGGATAATGCATTGATTGTTGTTCTTTTCAGGGTTTTGTGCGTCAAAGCTAACAACTACTGAAGAATCAATTGTGTTAAAGCTACAAACTATAGGGTGCCAATTATTAAAGCTACAAACTATAGGGTTCCAATTATCAAAAGCTCAAAACAAGNAAGAGTCAATTGTGTTAAAGCTACAAACTATAGGGTGCCAATTATTAAAGCTACAAACTATAGGGTTCCAATTATCAAAAGCTCAAAACAAGGGGGATCAAAGTGTAATTCAAGCCCTCCCTTTTTGCCTATAAATACCACCCCTTGGGTCTTGTAAAGATCATCTTTTTTCTTGTATCATCTGTCATGTAAAGAGCATCTTTTAGTAGTGAAAAACCCTCCAAAAGTTATTGTTGCTTTCTTGTATTATCTTTCTTGTAAAGAGTATCTTTTGGTAGTGGAAAACCCTCCAAAAGTCATTATTGCTTTCTTGTATCATTGTCTTTTGTATCTTTGCTTTCTTGAAAAGAGCACTATTTGGTAGTGGAAAATCCTTCAAATGTCATTATTGCTTTCTTATTATGACTTTCTTTTAATATATTGCTTTATTTTATTTCCATTGCTTTGAGCTTCCTTCTTCCCTTAGAGGAGTGAAAATCTTCCACTTTTCTAGAGCTTTACCAAATATGTGAAGGGTAGAACGTGCTTCACTCATTCTTTATTGAAGATTGGCTCCATGTGTAATATGTTTTACCTTGCAACTCCTCTACTTGGAAGGATGAGTATCACTCACTTTTCTAACTTTACCAAAACCATGAAGAGTGAGTAGTTTCTCATCCAATCTTTAGTAAGAGGTAATGAACATGTATAATTATTCGAAAGTTATATTTATGCATTTCGTTTATGCTTAGCTCCAATCTTCATTTCTTCATAATGTATTCTCATTACGTTGTTGTCATTACCTTAAGCATGAGTAGCTAAGTCTTTAAGTTGGCTAATCCAAGAGAGACCTCCTCTTGGATATGCCATTTCAACTCATCTTCTTTTCTCCCCTCGGTGTACGATGGTTCGATTTGACTGAGTTGAGTAAGGACATGGTGTGAGTCTTTGATATCCTATAGACTTGTCATGGGTTATACTTAGATCCTCACTTCCACCTCCTCCCTTGCTTTCCACGAATCAATCGTTCATCTATGCACCATTAGAGGAAGGTTTTGAGTTGACTTGACATTCCCATTGGAGTGAACCCTTCGGATTAGCCAACACTTGTTTCCCATTTCAATTTCATTACAACACAAATAACAAACCAACTTGAAACAACAAAAGATTTTACACTTTTCTTTCACCAAAAGTACCTTCTACACGATTCACCTCCTTCCTTGAGGAGACGACCTTGGAATACAGTTCTAAGTAAAACACGACACACAAAAGTCTTCTTGCGCTTGGGAAGCATTTTTGTTCACACACACACACATTTCATTCCACCATTCTGTTGCTCTTTCTTTTGACATCATTCCAAGGGAGAGTGATACTCCCCTCCACACATAAACTATACACATTGAGGGATGATGTTTAGAGGTTAGGATATACTACAACGGAAATGATCAAGCATTTTTGGCGCCGTTGCCTGGGAAGGCAAGTGTCGAATCAAGAAGGTGATTTCTAGACAACGGAGGTAAGTCTCGCGATGTTCATCATGGGCTGAGGTACGTTGATCCTTGTATATAGTTTTGTTTACATTTTTATTTGTAGATAGTTCTGTTATATGTGGGGTCGAGACGAACAAAACTGACTAGTTAGACAACCCTTGGACCCTAATATAAACATTGACCAAGACCCACCCGAGGATGCGGATGATAATTTTGAGAATATAGGTGCCAATCCAAACATACAATGGGGTGGGGGAGGACAAGAACCTAGAATGCCCAATCCATGAATGAAATTTCCCCCTCCCATGAATGAAGGGAATAACATCCACATTGAGCCTCCGGTAAGGTCAATGAGGGATTTTCTTTAAGCCACACGAAGCACCACACCCTTATGCATCCTCCTTCTAGTCCAAACTTATCTCTTCCTAGTTAAGCCGAGGTGTTGCAACTACTTCCCACTTTCCACGAAATTGAAAAGGAAAACCCCTATTTGCACATAAAGGATTTTGAGGAAATAGTTACAACCTTCCTCAGCACTCATGGTATGAAAGACATAGCTAGGCTAAAATTGTTCCCTTTTTCCCTAAGAGATAAGGCAAAAAATTGGCTTAATTCCTTGAGGCCTCGATCCATAACATCTTGGAACCATATGCTCTCTGAGTTTTTAAATTGTTTTTTCCAGTGCATAAAACCACCACTTTAAAAAAGTAAATTCAAAACTTTTCGGAGAAGCCCAATGAGCAGTTCTACCAATGTTGGGATCGGTACAAGGAGTTCCTACAATCCATTCCACACCATGGCTTCGAACTATGGCATTTAGTGAGTTTCTTCTATGAGGAAATCACATCGGGCCATCGACAGTTTATAGATATGATGTGTAATGGGGATTTTTTGAGTAAAGACCCCGATGAGGCCTTAGACTACTTTGATACATTGGCTCAAAATGCACAATTATAGGACATTATGGATCCCACCGATGTACCAAGGTCTTCTCCTCAAGGGAATAGCCAAACTCATGGGGGAGGAATTTATGACTTAAGAGACCGAGAAGACTTGCTTTCCAAAATTGCCAAGTTGTCTAGGAAGGTTGAGAGTCTTGAGGTAAATAGGAGACACGAGGTGTCATATGTTTCAAAGATGGAGGAGGGCTACTCAATTTGTGAGAGTGTAGATCATTCCATATCGGAGTGTTCTAACATTCCGACACTTAAGGAAGTGTATCACGAGTAAGTCAATGCCTTTAACCAAACAAGGCAATCATTCTCTCCACATTCAAACACTTACAATCCGGGTTGGAGCAATCACCTGAACTTTAATTGGAGAAATGAGATTCCCACTCCTCATGGTTCAAATGCATACACACCTCTCGTGCCTCCTAGGAAAAATCAATTTCAATCCCAAGGTCAAACGTCTAGCTCCCAATACCCCCGGACCAATCCACAAGGGTATTCGTCAAACCCACCACAACAAAATTTTTCACCAAGTCCACCTCCACAATCACACTTCAACTGGTAGACCGTAGTGTCCGGACACCAAGGGGAGTAGTTGAAGATGTTTTAGTGCAAGTCGATAAATTTTACTTTTCTGTTAATTTTATTGTGCTTGACACTCACCCGATTGTAAATCTTAACTCCCAAATCCCTATTATACTTGGTAGACCTTTTCTTGCTACATCTAATGCTGTGATTAATTGCAGGAATGGTCTTATAAAGCTAGTATTTGGGAACATGACTATAGATATCAATATGTTCAATTTGTCCAAGCAACCAGGGAATGACAAGGGGGCACATAAGATTAACCGAATCGACACCTTGGTAGAGGAGCACTTGGAGCAAATGAGCACCTTCAAGTTGGAAGAAGAGAGAATTGTTGATATAAAAGAGGTTGATGAGCAAGATGATTTGGAGAGTTTGAAAGGGGTGGAGAGATGGAGTCCTTCATTTGAGAAACTTTCACATCGAGAAAAGAAAATATTTCCATCAGATGTACAAAAACCCGTGCTGGAATTGAAGCCACTACCATCCCACTTGAAGTATGCATATCTTGGAGAGGAAAAAACTTTTTCGGTGGTTATTTCCTTAACCTTGGATCCAAAGCAAGAAGATGTCTTGGAATTGTTAAGGAGACATAAGGAGGCGATTGGTTGGACAATTGCTACATAAAGGGGATAAGCCCCCTCATTTGTACTCACCACATCTATCTTGAGGATGGCTCTAAACTGTCTCGACAACCACAAAGAAGGTTAAACCCAATTATGAAGGATGTGGTGAGAGACGAGGTCTTAAAGCTANACTTAGATCCTCACTTCCACCTCCTCCCTTGCTTTCCACGAATCAATCGCTCATCTATGCACCATTAGAGGAAGGTTTTGAGTTGACTTGACATTCCCATTGGAGTGAACCCTTCGGATTAGCCAACACTTGTTTCCCATTTCAATTTCATTACAACACAAATAACAAACCAACTTGAAACAACAAAAGATTTTACACTTTTCTTTCACCAAAAGTACCTTCTACACGATTCACCTCCTTCCTTGAGGAGACGACCTTGGAATACAGTTCTAAGTAAAACACGACACACAAAAGTCTTCTTGCGCTTGGGAAGCATTTTTGTTCACACACACACACATTTCATTCCACCATTCTGTTGCTCTTTCTTTTGACATCATTCCAAGGGAGAGTGATACTCCCCTCCACACATAAACTATACACATTGAGGGATGATGTTTAGAGGTTAGGATATACTACAACGGAAATGATCAAGCATTTTTGGCGCCGTTGCCTGGGAAGGCAAGTGTCGAATCAAGAAGGTGATTTCTAGACAACGGAGGTAAGTCTCGCGATGTTCATCATGGGCTGAGGTACGTTGATCCTTGTATATAGTTTTGTTTACATTTTTATTTGTAGATAGTTCTGTTATATGTGGGGTCGAGACGAACAAAACTGACTAGTTAGACAACCCTTGGGCCCTAATATAAACATTGACCAAGACCCACCTGAGGATGCGGATGATAATTTTGAGAATATAGGTGCCAATCCAAACATACAATGGGGTGGGGGAGGACAAGAACCTAGAATGCCCAATCCATGAATGAAATTTCCCCCTCCCATGAATGAAGGGAATAACATCCACATTGAGCCTCCGGTAAGGTCAATGAGGGATTTTCTTTAACCCACACGAAGCACCACACCCTTATGCATCCTCCTTCTAGTCCAAACTTATCTCTTCCTAGTTAAGCCGAGGTGTTGCAACTACTTCCCACTTTCCACGGAATTGAAAAGGAAAACCCCTATTTGCACATAAAGGATTTTGAGGAAATAGTTACAACCTTCCTCAGCACTCATGGTATGGAAGACATAGCTAGGCTAAAATTGTTCCCTTTTTCCCTAAGAGATAAGGCAAAAAATTGGCTTAATTCCTTGAGGCCTCGATCCATAACATCNTGAGGAAATAGTTACAACCTTCCTCAGCACTCATGGTATGAAAGACATAGCTAGGCTAAAATTGTTCCCTTTTTCCCTAAGAGATAAGGCAAAAAATTGGCTTAATTCCTTGAGGCCTCGATCCATAACATCTTGGAACCATATGCTCTCTGAGTTTTTAAATTGTTTTTTCCAGTGCATAAAACCACCACTTTAAAAAAGTAAATTCAAAACTTTTCGGAGAAGCCCAATGAGCAGTTCTACCAATGTTGGGATCGGTACAAGGAGTTCCTACAATCCATTCCACACCATGGCTTCGAACTATGGCATTTAGTGAGTTTCTTCTATGAGGAAATCACATCGGGCCATCGACAGTTTATAGATATGATGTGTAATGGGGATTTTTTGAGTAAAGACCCCGATGAGGCCTTAGACTACTTTGATACATTGGCTCAAAATGCACAATTATAGGACATTATGGATCCCACCGATGTACCAAGGTCTTCTCCTCAAGGGAATAGCCAAACTCATGGGGGAGGAATTTATGACTTAAGAGACCGAGAAGACTTGCTTTCCAAAATTGCCAAGTTGTCTAGGAAGGTTGAGAGTCTTGAGGTAAATAGGAGACACGAGGTGTCATATGTTTCAAAGATGGAGGAGGGCTACTCAATTTGTGAGAGTGTAGATCATTCCATATCGGAGTGTCCTAACATTCCGACACTTAAGGAAGTGTATCACGAGTAAGTCAATGCCTTTAACCAAACAAGGCAATCATTCTCTCCACATTCAAACACTTACAATCCGGGTTGGAGCAATCACCTGAACTTTAATTGGAGAAATGAGATTCCCACTCCTCATGGTTCAAATGCATACACANACACTTAAGGAAGTGTATCACGAGTAAGTCAATGCCTTTAACCAAACAAGACAATCATTCTCTCCACATTCAAACACTTACAATCCGGGTTGGAGCAATCACCTGAACTTTAATTGGAGAAATGAGATTCCCACTCCTCATGGTTCAAATGCATACACACCTCTCGTGCCTCCTAGGAAAAATCAATTTCAATCCCAAGGTCAAACGTCTAGCTCCCAATACCCCCGGACCAATCCACAAGGGTATTCGTCAAACCCACCACAACAAAATTTTTCACCAAGTCCACCTCCACAATCACACTTCAACTGGTAGACCGTAGTGTCCGGACACCAAGGGGAGTAGTTGAAGATGTTTTAGTGCAAGTCGATAAATTTTACTTTTCTGTTAATTTTATTGTGCTTGACACTCACCCGATTGTAAATCTTAACTCCCAAATCCCTATTATACTTGGTAGACCTTTTCTTGCTACATCTAATGCTGTGATTAATTGCAGGAATGGTCTTATAAAGCTAGTATTTGGGAACATGACTATAGATATCAATATGTTCAATTTGTCCAAGCAACCAGGGAATGACAAGGGGGCACATAAGATTAACCGGATCGACACCTTGGTAGAGGAGCACTTGGAGCAAATGAGCACCTTCAAGTTGGAAGAAGAGAGAATTGTTGATATAAAAGAGGTTGATGAGCAAGATGATTTGGAGAGTTTGAAAGGGGTGGAGAGATGGAGTCCTTCATTTGAGAAACTTTCACATCGAGAAAAGAAAATATTTCCATCAGATGTACAAAAACCCGTGCTGGAATTGAAGCCACTACCATCCCACTTGAAGTATGCATATCTTGGAGAGGAAAAAACTTTTTCGGTGGTTATTTCCTTAACCTTGGATCCAAAGCAAGAAGATGTCTTGGAATTGTTAAGGAGACATAAGGAGGCGATTGGTTGGACAATTGCTACATAAAGGGGATAAGCCCCCTCATTTGTACTCACCACATCTATCTTGAGGATGGCTCTAAACTGTCTCGACAACCACAAAGAAGGTTAAACCCAATTATGAAGGATGTGGTGAGAGACGAGGTCTTAAAGCTACTTGACGTGGGCATCATCTTTACAATTGCTGATAGTAAGTGGGTTAGCCCCATGCAAGTAGTCCCCAAAAAGTCGGGAGTTACCATGGTGGCAAACGATGATAATAAGCTTATTCTAACGAGGGTGATCACCAGATGGAGAATGTGCATTGAATACCGCAAGCTCAATGCATGCACAAGAAAATACCACTTTTCATTGCCATTTCTTGACCAAGTATTGGAACGAGTAGCGGGGTATCTATTCTATTGCTTTTTAGATGGATATTCTAACTACAATCAAACCGAGATTGCATTGGAAGATCAAGATAAGACCACCTTCACTTGTCCCTATGGTACTTTTGTCTATCGTCGCATGCCTTTTGGGCTATGTAATGTCCCGGGAACCTTTCAACGTTGCATGATGGGGATCTTCAATGACATGGTGGAGAAGATAGTAGAGGTCTTTATGGATGAATTTTCAGTGTTTAAGGATTCATTTGAAGGATGTTTGAAAAATTTAGAGAAAGTTCTAGAGAGATGCAAGGAAAAGAACTTAGTCATCAATTGAGAGAAGTGTCACTTCATGGTGACGAAGGGAATTGTTCTCAGCCATATAGTTTTGGCAAGGGATATCGAAGTTGACAAATCAAAGGTGGAGGCCATCTCCAACCTCTCTACGCCAAGAGTCGTCAAGAATATCAGGTCGTTTCTAGGCCATGTTGGTTTTTACCGTCGCTTTATAAAAAATTTTAGTGTATTGGCCCGACTCTTGACCAACTTATTGTCTAAGGATATCCCATTCAAGTGGTCGGATGATTGTGAGATAGCTTTTAAAAAACTCAAAATCATGCTTGTCACACCTCCGATTATGCGACCACCCAAGTGGGATTTACCTTTTGAGCTTATGTGCAACGCAAGTGATAATGCGGTTGGTGCAGTGCTCGGTGGGGCAGCCATAGACATACCTTGTCCCTCCCTACCCCACCANAAGTGATAATGCGGTTGGTACAGTGCTCGGTGGGGCAGCCATAGACATACCTTGTCCCTCCCTACCCCACCATGGGCCAGGGAAGTTAGTACCAGTTCCAGGGTGTTGCACAAACCCCTACTACTTCATGAGCAAGGACTCCGTAATTAGGCCAGATGGGCCAGAGCATGGATGGAGGTCGAGTACAGGGCTTATAAGCTGGGACTTCAGCGACCTATGGGCATGTCTACGCTATTATGCCTCAGACTAAGCCAATAGATCAGTCGGTTATTCAGGGTACATTTCTACTCTCTCGCTTATGGGCAAGGGTTTTATTTGACTATGATGCATCTTATTCTTTTATTACTGCTTCATGTATGAAAGATTTGGGCTTAGAGGTTGAGACCTTGGAAGAGCCCTTGCATGTGAGTTCTCCCCTAGGAGCTAGGGTGAATATTGATCAGATATGTCGGGGATGTGAGTTAGAAATCTCGAGGATTCTACTCACCATGGACCTTAGGGTCATGGACATGTCGGAGTTTGATGTCATCCTTGGGATGGATTGGTTGACGGTACATCGAGTCGTCATTGATTGTGATTGGAAGAAGGTCACCCCCTACACACCGGAGGGTGTTTGTTTCAAGTTCTAGGGGAAAAAAGCAAGACGCTTTACCCCAAGTAGTGTATGACTCTTGTTGGCACGGTTAGTTGATGGATTGGTTAGCAAGCCTTACCTTGGAGGACGAGGCTAGAAAGGAGTTGGGTCTACCTCAGGTGATTTTTGAGTATGAGGATGTTTGTTCGGATGAACTACTGAGATTACCTCCACATAGGGATGTAGACATCACCATTGAGTTGCAGCCTGGTACATCGCCCATTTCTATGACTCCACATAGGATGACGCCTGCTGAGTTACAAGAACTCAAGGTTCAATTACAAGAATTATTGGACAGGGGCTTTATTAGACCAAGTACTTCACCGTGGGGAGCTCTAGTGTTGCTTGCCAAGAAGAAGGACAAGACCCTTCGACTATGCATAGACTACCGGCAGTTAAATAAGGTTATTATCAAGAATAGGTATCCTTTACTGAAGATTGATGATTTGTTTGATCAGCTGAGAGGAGTGCGGGTTTACTCCAAGATAGTTCTTTGCACTGGTTACCATCAGTTGAGAATTAGGGAGGTAGATATCCCTAAGACGGCATTCAAAATGCGGTATGGGCATTTCAAGTTCACCATGATGCCATTTGGGTTGACGAATGCCCTGACGACATTCATGGATCTCATGCATATGGTGTTCTAACCCTACCTAGATCAGTTCGTCGTGGTTTTTGTTGACAATATCTTGATCTACTCCAAGTTTGAGGAGGATCATGAGGGTCACTTGAGGATTATTCTCCAGATCTTGAGAGATCATCAGTTGTGTGCCAAGTTAAGCAAGTGTGAATTTTAGCTAATCGAGGTAAAATTCTTGGGGCATGTGGTGTCGGCTTCAGGTATATCCATGGACCCGAAGAAGGTTGAGGCTGTCATGAGTTGAGAGAGGTCGAAGTCAGTCTTCTAGATACGCAGTTTCTTAGGATTGATAGGGTACTACCAGATGTTCATTGAAGACTTCTCTCAATTAGTTGCATGTATGACGAGATTGACCCAGAAGGAGGTCAAGTTTGAGTGGAATGATTCGTGTGAGAAGGCATTCCAGGAGTTGAAAAGGAGGCTTACTTTAGCTACAATTCTGATAGTTCCAGAGAGGGGACAGACGTACACAATGTTATGTGATGCCTCCAAGGACGGATTTGGTTGTGTTTTGATGTAGTCCGGGAGGGTCGTGGCTTATGATTCTCAGCAGTTAAAGAACCATGAGCAAAATTACCCTACACACGACATGGAGTTGGGGCCATAGTTTTTGCCTTGAAGGCTTGGCGCCATTATCTGTCTGGTGAGCAATTCGAGGTGTTTTTGAACCACAAAAATCTGAAGTATATCTTTACACAGCAGGACTCAATATGAGGCAATGCAAGTGGATGGAATATTTGGAAGACTATGACTTTACTTTGCATTACCATCCCGGTAAGGCAAATGTGGTGGCTAATGCACTTAGTCAGAAGTCACGGAGTGTCTTGGCTAATGTGGCTTGTAGGGAGTGGTAGATGCTCGAAACTGTGGGACAGTTCGGGCTACACTATATGAGTCAGGCTCAGGGTACATTGGGGAGTTTGGTGGCTACGCCTTCCCAACTGGGTAGAGTGATCATGTCCTAGGCACATGACACGGAGATATTATCCATCAGGGATTGGGTATGGTCAGGAGTAGGCGACGTGGGCTGGACTATGCATACGAATGATAGTCTTTGGTTTAGGGGAATGATTGTGGTTCCCTAATTTGCAGAGCTAAGAGAGGAGATTCTTAGGGAGTTCCATTGCTCCCGATTTTTAGTGCATCCAGGTGGCATGAAGATGTACTATGATCTTCGTCGCCAGTATTATTGCAGCGGGATGAAGAGAGACATTGGGCATTTTGTTAGCCGATGTCTCACGTGTCAGCAGGTGAAGGCTGAATACTAGAGACTAGTAGGGTTACTCTAGCCCTTGGAGGTGGCTGAGTGAAAGTGGGAGTATGTCACGATGGATTTTATGACCCACTTGCCACGAACATCGCGGGGACATGATGCGGTATGGGTGATAGTGGACCGACTTACCAAGTCGGCACACTTTTTGACTGTGTTGATGAGCTTCACACTGGAGGAATTTTACAAATTGTATATACGAGAGATTATCCGATTGCATGGGGTGCCCGTATCTATAGTATCAGATCGGGATCCTAGGTTTACAGCTCATTTTTGGGAGAATTTCCAGTAAGCCATGGGGACACAGTTGATGATAAATACTGCTTTTTATTCCCAGACGAACGGTCAGTCGGAGAGGACCATTCAGACTTTAGAGGACATGCTACGGGCATGCGTTCTAAATCTCAAGGGTAGCTGGGAAGAACACCAACCCTTAGTGGAGTTCGCTTACAACAACAGTTATCAGGCGAGCATACAGATGACACCCTATAAGGCACTATATGGGAGGCCTTATCGTTCTCCAGTTTGTTGGACGGAGGTAGGAGAGAGACCCTCTACGGGTCCAAAATTGGTTAGAGACACCTCGAAGAAGGTGGAATTGATACAAAAGTGTCTTCTCAAGGCTCAGAGCCGATAGACGGCGGCGACCTTTAGAGTTTGAGGTGGGAAATCATGTCTTCTTGAAGGTGATACCTAAGAGAGGAATGGTTAGGTTCGACAAGCGGGGAAAGTTGTCGTTGAGATATATCGGGCCCTTCAAAGTACTTGAGAGAGTTGATACAGTTGCTTACTGGTTGGCGTTACCGCCAAATCTAGCGGGTATTCATGCGGTATTCCATGTCTCCATGCTTCGGAAATACACCCCAAATCCGACTCATGTGGTGGATTGGGGCGAACTTGTTGTTGATGCGGATGGGACCTTCGAGGAGAGACTGGTGCGCGTTATGGATAGCCGAAACCAGGTTTTGTGAGGCAAGCCTATGAGGCTAGTGAAGGTGCTGTGGCAGCACCAAGGAGTGGAGGAGGCGACATAGGAGCGCGGGGACACTATCCGTACCAAATATCCTTTCTTATTCAAGGATGGAGGTACATTTTTGTAGTTATGAGTATATAATACTTGTCGCATATACATGTGGTTGAATGTGCATATGTGTGTGAATTTCAGGGACGAAATTCTTTTATTAAGGGGGGAAGAATGTTAAATCCGGGTAAATTTGAACTTTTTCTAAAAAAGGGCAAATCGATTATTTACCACCATAATCTGAATTTAAAATCTGTATTTTTCTACAGCTCGGATGATGCAACAGATCTTACCGTTGGATTCGTCTCGTGAAATCTAGTTATACTGTCAGTTTTGGTCAAATTTCAAGATAGTCAGATTTTTTATGTTTTACGAGAAAATAGGGTGTCGGGTGACCTCAAAAACGTCCCTAAAAATAAAATTTATAAAATTTTCTTATAATTGAAGGAAACTTCAAATAAAATTAATTTGAACTTAAATCGGGATGAAATTAATTCATTTTGGGACAAAACGGACTCGAAAATGGAAAACATGCGGTCCAACGTGAACTACACAATTAAAGACTATAAATAGGGGAAAATATATGATCTTCCCCACTTGATTAGTTGGTTTCACATGTTAAGAGAGAAAGAGATAGAAGAGAGGAAATAAAAATTAAAACTTCTACCTTCTCCTTACGATTCTCGGAGTTCCGCCGGTCGGAATCCTTCAGACCATGAGTTAAAGTCGATCACCTCGACGAGGGCTACGCCTAAGTACCAAGAACGAAGGATTTTCCCAAAGATACAAAGAGGAGATTTTGGAAAAATCAAGGTTTTTGGGGCTTGAGAGGTATTCTTGGACTTGGGAGGCATTCTTGAAGGTTCTACCCTTCATTTTATGCTTCAAGAGGTAGGAATTTCTACCTGGTTTATTTCTAACCTATGGTGTCATAAGGAAAGAGTTTGGTGCATAAAATGACCTATGACTTGTCTATGGTTATGGAAGAGAGGAATTGAGTATAGAAATGGCTTAGGCAAATTTCTAGCTCGAATTTGATATGTGAAAATTATTTGTGTAATTTCTTGGAATGTGGTATTATATGGGCATGCTATGTGTTTATATTGTGTCCTTGTGAATGAAGTGGGTTATTGGCATAGATGATAAAATAATATGCTTGTGGTTTGTGTTGGATATAAATGTTAATATGTCCTAGTTGGTGTATTGACATTGTGATGGATTATGGTAATTATATGCAATTGATATAAATTGCCATTACATATGTTGAAATATGTGGTTAAATTGGCATTCATTACATATGGTGCATAATATTGATATTGCAATGATAACTTACATTGCAATTGCACGGAAGCATTGCATCCATGAGCATGGGACGTGGGTGTGTGTGTGTGTGTGCATGAGTTGATCAAACACCATACTTGGTGATTGATAGGTGGGCCCGGGAAAGTTGGACTGAAGATCCGACTGAGTCACATGGTTACATGAAAGAAAAACTTGTGTCAGGTATAGTAAGAAAGGATAGATTCTCCCTCGGATGCAAGACCTGACTGCTTGGTTCATACACTTCACTGTGGTGCAATTCCGAAAAAGTGTAATGGCGTACGGAGCCAGCGTTGTGATTCCAAAATCCAATACCTAACAAAGATANCTGAGTCACATGGTTACATGAAAGAAAAACTTGTGTCAGGTATAGTAAGAAAGGATAGATTCTCCCTCGGGTGCAAGACCTGACTGCTTGGTTCATACACTTCACTGTGGTGCAATTCCAAAAAAGTGTAATGGCGTACGGAGCCAGCGTTGTGATTCCAAAATCCAATACCTAACAAAGATACATGATTTTATTTTGTAAAATAGTCATTTGATGTGTTTCATCAATGACAAATATATTACACATATGCATTGCATTGTATTGCGAAAGTCGGTGAGGACTCAGGTAAAAGTACATGAGTGAGTCTCATCTCATTTCATGATATGACATGGTAGGATTCTANAGAAATAGCCTTCGTAGGAGATACTCTATTGAGTGTAGCTCACCCTATACGGGAAAACATTTCAGGTGGGAGATACACACCGGTGGACGACTATCATCCGGGGCCCCAGTGAGGAAAAAAGGCCGACTTGTGGCCTTGAGTTCATTTTTTTTTGTAAAAATGTTTTGAAATCTTAGTTTTGGCATGTAAATGAATGTAATAGAACTAGTATGGATCATGTGTAATGTGGAAAAATTCATTAAACATGTATGGGATGGTGGTGGAATGGATTGGAAATGAAAAACAGGAGGAATACGTAAAAGTCAGCAAAGCATACCGGTATGACGTACCGGTATAACGAGATCCAGTGGATTACCCGTACCGGTATAACTTTTCCAGTGGGCAACTCGTATCGGCATGGCCTATTGGTACACTTTCCAAAAATCTGAAAATTTAAAATTACTTTGCCAAGCCTTTGGGCTATGGGTTATTTGACTCCAAGGATATAAATTGACATAAAATAAGTATAAATTGTGGTATATTGGACTTGGTTAGGTCAAATGGCAAAATATGCATGTGTTATACGCATGGGTAACAATCCCGGTTAAAGGTATTCTCTTGACGTGATGTCGGATTGGGCGACAATTATGAGTATTTTCACGAGTTGACGGATGGTCAACAGTTGACAATGGACCTCCGATTTTAGGGGCGTCACAAGGAGAGTTTATGAGTAAGAGTCTGGAGGAGGCATTCAATTTTTTTGACACCATATCTGACAATTCTCAGATGTGGGACTTAACCTCCCCTACCATTGTTGAAACCAAACCATCTAATTCTCAAGGGGGTAAGTATGTCTTGGGAGATGATGATGACCAAAGAGCAAAAATGTCCATCATATATTGAAAGCTTGAAGCTTTAGAGATGAAAAAGGTTCATCAAATTGATGTTGGCCCTCCCACAGAACAAGTGTGTAGGATTTGTACACTGATAGGACACCCTACTTGGGAATGTCCTACCATTCTGGCATTCAAAGAGGTCTTGTTGGAACAAACAAACATCATTTCTAACTTCAACAAGCCTTACTCCAACCCATACTTTGAAACATACAATTCAGGGTGGTAGAACCACCCAAACTTCAGTTGGAGAAACACACAACCAACTCCAATGAGCCAACAACAAGGTTCACATCTACCACCTCAAGGACCTCCCGCATTTCAACCATACCAACCACCACAAAAGAGGAGCCTTGAGGACACATTGAATCAGTTCATGCAAAGCCAAATGAACTACAACAGTAGTTCCACTCAAGCTTTTACTGATTTCAAAACCCAAACTACTCAATCTTTTGAGGATATCAAAAGCCACATCCAAAGATTAACCCAATCCATGACATCACATGAGAAGGGCAAGATTTTTGCCTAACTAAAACCACCACAAGGCCAATTTAAGGTGAGGAACCCTTCAATCATGGAAACCCTACAAGACCAAGCCCAAGTTGTCACAACACTAAGAAGTGGCAAGGTAATTGACAAGACCATGAGAAACATGCTAATTCCAAAGCCAAAACTTGAGTCAACCCCAGTCAACTTACCAGTCGAACCTGAACCAATTGAGCCTAAACTTGTGATGGAAGAGGAACCCGAGCCCATGATTGAGCAAGAACCAGAGCCATCAAGGGAAGAAGAACCCTCGTGTTCTATTCCTACTCCTTTTCCTTATAGACTCAAAACCATACAAAAAAGTATAATCAGCCTGAAATTTATGAGCTTTTTAAGCAAGTAAAAATCAACTTCCCACTTCTGGATGCAATCAAACAAGTTTCGTCTTATGCCAAGTTTCTAAAAGACTTGTGCACAGTCAAGAGAAAGATAGAATGTCCAAAAAAGAGCCTTCCTGATAGAACAAGCCAGTTCCCCACTTCAACACAAAACCCCTCCAAAAATACAAAGATCTAGGGTGTCTGACTGTGTCGTGTGTCATTGGAAACTTCATAATCGAACAAGCACTATTAGACCTTGGAGCTAGTGTCAACTTGCTCCCTTTCTTCGTTTACCAGCAGTTGGGTTTGTGTGAACTCAAACCCACTTGTGTCACACTCCAGTTGGTAGACAAATCTGTAAAAATTCCTAGGGGCATTGTTGAAGATGTACTTGTCCAAGTGGACAACTTTGTCTTCCCTGTTGACTTCATCATTATAGACACTCAGCTAGCAAAGCATTCAGAGAACCCAATTCCTGTCATTCTTGGTCGACCCTTCCTAGCAACTTCAAATGCACAAATCAATTGCAGGAATAGGGTTATGAAATTGACTTTAGGAACATGACTCTTGAGTTGAATATTTTCAATGTTGCCAAACACCCAGGAGAGTACAGAGAAGAGAGAGAAAAAAATTTCATTGAGTCGTTGGTCTAGGAACATATGAATAACACATTCTGTGAAAATCCTACTAAATCTTCTCTGTCATAATCTATCACATTTGAAACAATAGATGATGATCCAAAGAATTGCCCCACTCATGTTGTTGAGACATGGGCCCCCAAATTCGAGGAACTTTCACCAAGTGGTACAAAGCCACTCTCATCAAGTATCAGGGCACCAAAGTCTGAATTGAAACCTCCCCCATCTGACCTCAAATATGCATTTTTAGGAGAGGACAAGTCATACCCAGTGGTAATTTCATCTAAGCTCACAGACTTGCAAAAGTCTAAACTAATTGAAGTTCTTAAAAGCCATAAAAGTACCATTGGGTGGACCATCACTTACTTGAAAGGTATAAACCCATTGATCTGTAATCATGCTATATACCAGAACAGGATTCAAAACCCTCTCGTCAAATACAGTGACGACTGAACCCTCATATGAAGGAAGTTGTGAGAATAGAAGTGCTTAAGCTCTTAGATGTAGGGATAATCTTTCCCATCTCTGATAGCAAATGGGTTAGTCCAACCCAAGTTGTGCCCAAAAAGTCTAGGGTCATAGTGGTCAAAATTGTTGCAAATAAACTAGTACCAACTCTAGTCGTCACAGGATGGCGGATGTGTATTGACTATCGAAAAATCAATTTGGTAACTAGGAAAGATCATTTCCCTCTTCCCTTTCTTGACCAGGATCTAGAAAGAATTGCAGGCCATGAATTTTACTGTTTCCTGGATGGGTATTTCGAGTACAATCAAATTGAAATTGCACTAGATGACCAGGACAAAACCACATTCACATGTCCATTTGGCACCTTTGCATTCAAAAGGATGCCATGCTGAGCTTGTTCAGTGACAAGGTCGAGAAATTTTTGGAGGTGTTCATGGATGACTTCTCTATCTATGGTGACTCATTTGATTCATGTCTGGCCAACCTAGAGAAGGTATTGGTAAGATGTCAGGAGGCCAATCTGGTACTTAATTGGGAGAAATGCCATTTCATGGTAACATAAGGCATTGTCTTAGGTCATGTTGTGTCGTCTGAAGGCATGAAAGTAGACAAAGCAAAAATAGATCTAATTGGAAATCTGCTTGCTCCAAAGACTGTAAAGGATGTCTGATCATTTCTGGGACATGTAGAATTTTACAGGAGATTCATAAAAGATTTCAATACCATAGCTAAACCCATGTGTCATCTCTTGAGTCAGGACACAAATTTTGTGTGGAGTGAAGTATGCCAAAAAGCTTTTGACAAGCTTAAAGGCATGTTAATTTCTACCCCAATCATGCGACCCCCTGAATGGACCTTACCCTTTGAACTAATGTGTGATGCCAGTGATTATGCTGTAGGTGCTGTGTTGGGGCAGCGAAAAGATAAGAAACCATATGTGATTTACTATGCAAGCAAGGCTTTGAATGAAGCTCAAATGAATTACTCAACCACTGAAAAAAAATTGCTTGCCATAGTTTTTGCTTTGGAGAAATTTCGTTATTATCTTGTTAGTTCTTCTGTTATTGCATTTACTGACCATGTAGCACTGAAATTTTTGCTCACAAAGAAGGACACCAAGCCAAGGCTCTTAAGATGGATACTCTTACTCTAAGAGTTTGATCTAGCCATTAAAGACAAGAAGGGCATTGAGAATGTGGTGGCAGATCATCTATCTAGATTAACATATGACTTNTTACTTTAAGAGTTTGATCTAGCCATTAAAGACAAGAAGGGCATTGAGAATGTGGTGGCAGATCATCTATCTAGATTAACATATGACTTTCAGGAGGATAGAGTACCAATCAATGAAAATTTTCCTGATGAACAACTGTTCACCATCGAGGAGACACCATGGTACGTTGATATTGCTAACTTTCTTGCTACGGATACACTCCCTCCATCTTTTACAATGATGGACTGAAAGAAATTTTTGAGGGAGGTTTGCAACTTCTTTTGGGAGGATCCATACGTATTCAAGTACTGTAAGGATCAGATCATAAGACGTTGCATCCCCGCTCATGAAAGCAGACAGGTAATATCATTTTGCCATTCTGAAGCATGTGGTGGCCATTACTCATCAAGGAAAACTGCCATAAAAATCTTGCATGTGGATTTTATTGGCCCACCCTTTTCAAAGACGTCCATGCATTTTGTTTGGCATGTGATAGATGCTAAAGGTTGGGAAGCATTTCGAAAAGAACACATGATGCCCTTAAACCCCATTCTTGTGATTGAAATTTTTGACTATTGGGGCATCGATTTTATGGGACCATTTCCCCCTTCCTTTAGCTATCTATGCATTTTGGTAGCCATAGACTATGTATCCAAATGGGTTGAAGCAATTCCATGATGGAATAATGATCACCAAACTTTGATCAAATTTTTAAAAGAAAACATTTTGTCCCGGTTTGGAATTTCAAAATCAATCATAAGTGATGGGGGTGCTCATTTTTGCAATCGCCCTTTTTGGAATTTGATGAAAAAATGCTTGATTTTTCATAAAATTTCAACCCCCTATCATCCACAGATTAGTGGACAGACTGAATTGGCTAATCGGGAGATTAAATTAATTTTAGAA
Organism: Ilex paraguariensis; assembly: GCA_963454935.2. Taxonomy (NCBI): domain Eukaryota; kingdom Viridiplantae; phylum Streptophyta; class Magnoliopsida; order Aquifoliales; family Aquifoliaceae; genus Ilex; species Ilex paraguariensis. The sequence goes on from CAUOFW020005058.1 coordinate 1,567,825, forward strand.
AAACTGGTAAATCCCGACCGCAAAGATTAGTCGTCAAGACTAGCTGATGCACTCTGGGCATATCGTACTGCTTTTAAAACAATTTTGGGTATGTCTCATTATCGATTAGTCTATGACAAGCCTTGTCACCTATCTGTTGAACTAGGACATAGGGCATACTGGGCCATTAAAGTAATGAACTTTAACCTAGACAAGGCTAGAATTTCAAGAAAACTGCAAATTAATGACCTGGAGGAATTAAGAAATGAAGCATATGAGAATGCTAAAATTGTGAAATCCAGGATGAAAATTTTTCATGACAAGAACTTTGTGTGGAAGTCATTTGAACCTACTCAAAAAGTTATGTTGTTTAATTCAAGACTTCGCCTTTTTCCTGGTAAGCTAAGATCAAGATGGACAGTGCCTTATATTGTCAAAAAGGTTTTTGAACACGGAGCAGTAAAAGTGGAAAATCCCTTGAACGGTAATATCTTTACTGTTAATGGTCAGCGGTTGAAACCATTTTTGGAGGACTTTGTTAAAAATGTGGAAACCATTCTTTTAATGGATCCAGAATATTCCTCCGAGATTCACGCCCGCTGACAGAAAAAGGGGTTGGGTCAGGCAAAACCCGAGCAAAACCGACCCATGGGAACACCTTTATAAGGCCCCCATCCCTTTTTTCCTCTTTTTCCCATCCACCGCTTTTCCCTTTTTCTTTCTTTTTCCTCCTTCTTCTTTGCTGTTCACGACCTTCTGTAAACATAACCCAGACCTAGCAGACCCATGACCACACACTCCATAGACACAAACCTATGTTTCATGCTTTGTATTTTGATGTTGTATTTGTTTATGGGTGTCCTGCTTCTCTTTGCACTCACAGACAAGGCTTACCAGCCTACTCAAAACCAAGATCTGTATAGAGATGATTAATTTGTGTATTTTACTTGTAGATTTCGGTAGATGAACAGATCTTGACCTTTCAACCTCATCTCTAAGATCCATACACTAGTAAATTCGAAACATTGGGGACAATGTTCAGTTTAGGTTGGGGGGTGAGAACTATAGTTCATATTTTGTGCCCGTAAATTTTTGTTGTTTTTGTTGTTGTTGTTGTTGTTGTTGATGTTTCTGATCATATTATGTACCTTACCTTGTATTTTGTATAAATTAATGATTATGTTTGTGAGTCAGTTTTATAGTATTTGTAACTGGCGGACGCTAAAGAACCAGATAGTAAGTCTTAAAGTTTACAAAGCATGGATATCAAACTTTTTTGGTTTAGTCTGGGAGTTCTACGCACTTTTCCATCTGATGTGCATGCTGTGATCATGAGAAAAGCAAGACTGGTAAGAAAGAACAAGATCCGAGAAGAGCAAGCAAAACCCCTCTGTGGCAGAAGCACTTTTGCTAAATGCCGTCGTGTCAAAAGGCTTGGTGCCTGTAAATAGTGTGGCAGGGTCTTTCACAAGAAAATATATAATTAGTGTTCTGAACCAATTTTCGATCACGCACTCGATCAATTAGACTGGATAATGAATGGGCTGAGTAAGGATTACCCTGAGATGCCATGCTATTCCGATTCGGAGGGAGACTCATATTAGATTATTCTCTTTGGAAAACTGTGTTTTGTTGGGATGAAAGCCAAGGGTCCAAATTTTTGTAAAAAGTGTAAAAACCCTTTTTGTACAAAACTCTTTTGACTGAAATGAAAATATGGGCCGAGTAAGGAACGTCCCAAAATACCATCCTAAAGCGTGGGTAGGAACTTATCCTGAGATGCCATGAAATTTTTGGTTCAAACTTGTGTGTATAAACCTCTTTGATTGTTTATAGTGTAGTGCAAATTTTTTTTGANGGACTGAAATGAAAATATGGGCCGAGTAAGGAACGTCCCAAAATACCAACCTAAAGCGTGGGTAGGAACTTATCCTGAGATGCCATGAAATTTTTGGTTCAAACTTGTGTTTATAAACCTCTTTGATTGTTTATAGTGTAGTGCAAAATTTTTTTGATTGTTGATTCAACATTCGAACGCTAAGTGATGTTCGAACATCACTTGCTTATAGTATTCANGTGGGTAGGAACTTATCCTGAGATGCCATGAAATTTTTGGTTCAAACTTGTGTGTATAAACCTCTTTGATTGTTTATAGTGTAGTGCAAATTTTTTTTGATTTTTGATTCAACATTCGAACGCTAAGTGATGTTCGAACATCACTTGCTTATAGTATTCAGCCTCTGATGGAGTCTTTGATGGAAACAAAAAGTACTGGGAGGTCAGCCCGTTTGAACGTGTGTACCACGTTCGAACGCCAATAGTACTTTCGAATGACATGAGCTTATAGTACTTTGGTCTCTGACAGAACTCAAAAGTACTGAGAGCTCACCACATTCGAATGAAACTCACGTTTGAATGATCTGTTTAAAATCCTTCTGTATACNCAATTGAATGTTTGAACGTGTGTACCACGTTCGAACGCCAATAATACTTTCGAATGACATGAGCTTATAGTACTTTGGTCTCTGACAGAACTCAAAAGTACTGACAGCTCACCACATTCGAATGAAACTCACGTTTGAATGATCTGTTTAAAATCCTTATGTATACGTTCGAACATAAGTGACTTTCGAACGTAAATTCTTAGGCTATAAAAGCCTNGTGTACCACGTTCGAACGCCAATAGTACTTTCGAATGACATGAGCTTATAGTACTTTGGTCTCTGACAGAACTCAAAAGTACTGAGAGCTCACCACATTCGAATGAAACTCACGTTTGAATGATCTGTTTAAAATCCTTCTGTATACGTTCGAACATAAGTGACTTTCGAACGTAAATTCTTAGGCTATAAAAGCCTGGTTCGTCTTCTTCATTCCAAAACCCCCAAACTTTTGAAAAAACCTCCAAACCCTAGGGCGATTTTTCATTACCCAACCCTCAAAACACCCCTCATTCCCCATTTCTACCTAAAATCAACCACCCTAAAGCCATTCCCACATCAAAAACCCTTATTTTCACAAGAAAATCAAGACTTTCAAAGCCCTCACAACCTCAAGACCGAAACCCCATGCCTTCAAGAGTCAAACTTCTTGTTAGGCGTAACCCAATAAACCAGGAGCCCAATATGGTGGAGGAAGTCATCAAAGTGAGAGAGGGGAGGCCACCCATTACTCGAAGATATGACAAGATCCGATTTCCCACGACACTAAAAGCTGACAGGTACAAAAATTTCTACCAAAGCCACGTTGTTGTTTGTGAGCGAGACGTGGTATTGACTAATTTTGCCGAGTTGGGTATATTGGTGGATATGGAGAAGAGAGGTTGGGTGTTTTTTTTGCAAAACGGCAGGGAGGCCGTGATTGAATTTGTGCGGGAGTTCTACTCCAATGCCGAGATCATCAACTGGGCAGTTTGAACATATGTGAGGGGGGACATATTGATGTGCATGAGGATTACATTTAGGAAATGCGACAAGAGGTACCTCGGGTACCCAAGCCCACCTACCCCTCGAAAAAGAACGTGGCATTGAACGTGGTGGGGGCGGAGCTAATGGGGATGACTAGTTTTTCTTGGTTGGGGCAAAAATTTCTCCAACAAGTGGAGCTCACTGATAAATACAAAATGTTAAATCTGATTGCGGTGTCGAACTTTGCTCCAATAGGACAAAAAAATGAAATCCTACCTGACATGGCTCGGTTACTTTATGCACTTAGGAAGGGCCAAAGTGTAGACCTTCCCTCCCTCATTTTGACAGAGATGAAGAAAGGGTGCGATGTGAAGTGAAACTCGCTCTCATTTGGCACCCTAGTGACTGAAATGTGCAAAGACCACGAGATCAAGTTGAGGCATGAGATGACGATTCAAAAGCCAACAGGGCCACTGAACAAGGCATTCTTCCAGAGGAGCCAAGGCCATAGTGGAGGGCCGACGGCAAGACAAGAGTAGCCCCTTACCCGAGGAGTTGATGAGATGTAAGATGAGCTGGACCAAGAGGAGGAGAGAGAGTTAGAGGAAGAGAGAGAGCAACCCCTAGAGGAGACAGGTCCCAGTTCTAACATCAACACCCGATGCTCTCTACGAGACATCATGCTTAGCATTGAAGCAAAGCAGGATGAGATCCTTCACCTACTGAGGGGTGGACCTGGTGGAGCTAGCAGAGATGGTGGATCTGAAGGAGAGTAAGGAGGAGTTATTTCTGTTCTTGATAGTTGTGGTGTTTGTTTCTTCTTTGGATAAGCTTCTTCTTTGGTTGTTTGTTGTGGATATTTAAAGTCTTTTTGTTTGTTTCTTCTTTGATGGGTAAGTTACTTCTGTGATAATTGATTGTGGATTTTTAAAGTTTTTTTTTTAGTCACTTCTTTTGTGGATGAATTGAATCTTCGATATTGATGTTGATGTAAACGATCATATTTTATGTAATGAATGATTAAGTTTATCACTTTTATCTGTTTAAATGCATGTGTAGACTTAGCACTTTAGTAATTTTTGTTAATGAATGATGGAACGAATGTGGATTCTAAGACTGCATGTTAAAATGACTAAGCATATGATCGGTTTGACACATCAACTTAGCAACCAAGACTTAAAACCACATTTCTTGGAAAACTGGTATTTTCTCTATGCTTAAATTGTCAAATGTACATTAGTATTTGTTATTCTTAAGGTACAAGATGCTTAGACTCGAAAATGGAATCGATATTTAACCGACGTTCTCTGAAACACCCGACATAACCAGTGGAGATGACAAAGAATATCATGGTTAGTTTTGAGCTTTACGATGCTTTTGAGAGAATATGAACATTTACTCAAGTAAGCTCTTTCATTTTCATTTTTTCAATGCTCTCATTAACCTTGCTTTGATTGACGCAACTAAAGTGATCTATTGACGTATCCCAAGGGGAACCTTTGCATACGACACATACATGTGCACATACATGAGAAAGGATCTTAGGCCATCTTTGATTCAAATTTGATTCTTAGCCATTGCTTTTACTAAATTATATCCCTAGTTAGCTATGTTTTGAGCCTTCAATGAATGATTTCTTTTTCAAGAAACCCATATGATAACCAAGCCACAGAAAAATATATTTTGACACATCTTTGCTATCTAATTTTCTTGCAACCTCTTATAAGTCAGTCTGATATAGAAAAGCAAGAAAAATAGAAAAGACACTGGTGGCTATTGTTTAATAAAAGAAAATTTGGTGAGAACAACCAAGAAAGAAAAGAAACAAAAAAAATAGGGAATTGCCAAGAAAGTGAAAAATGAGAAAAATGAAAGAAAAAAAATACCATTTCTAGGCAAAAGATCGAAAAGCAAGAAAGAGGTGTGGTACATTACATTAAAAGGGGGTAGCTTTTGAATACCATTGATGTCATTTCATTAGCCACTAACATCAGAGTTTTCCTTGAAAGATAGAGAGTTGAGAATTGTACAAGAGCACTTTCTATCCGGGNCACTCTGTCCTATTCCTGCTTCTTTTCCTCAATGACTCAAGAAAGCACAGAAGTTAAATAACCATGCATAAATTTATGAGCTTTTTAAGCAAGTAACAATCAATATTNAATGTTATCCTCTTTCATAGGACTTGACCAATAGGTATAGGTCTACTCTATCAAGCAATTTCTCTCAGCAGACTTATGCAGAAGAATAAGCTAGGCATATCAATTGCACCACACAACCCGTAGAAATCATTGTTGTAAGATTTGTATGCTGGTGTGCTTGTTGATCCTTTGGGTTCTTCTTATTCTATTTATTATTTTCCTATAAAAACCCTATCCTTGTGTAGTAGTGACATTGCCCGTGGGTTAAGTAGTTCAACTAGTGAGAAGATTTAATCAAATATCAAGGACATCAAGTTGGTCTGTGATTATCATCGAGATGGGGTAATTTAATCTCATCTCGATGGTCATCGTTTAATCTCCTACNTACTCTGTCCTATTCCTGCTCCTTTTCCTCAATGACTCAAGAAAGCACATAAGTTAAATAACCATGCATAAATTTATGAGCTTTTTAAGCAAGTAACAATCAATATTCCACTTTTGGATGCAATCAAGCAAGTTCCTTCTTATGCAAAGTTTCTAAAAGACTTGTGCACAATCAAAAGAAGTCAAAATATTTAGAAAAAAATCCTTCTTAACAAAACAAGCCAATGCTATACTCCAACACACAACCCCTCCAAAATTCAAGGATCCAAGGTGTCCAATTGTGTCATGTGTCTTCGAAAATTTTAGGATAGAACAAGCACTGCTGGATCTTGGAGCTGGTGTCAATTTACTCCCTTTTTTGGTCTACCAACAACGAGGTTTGGGTGAAATCAAACCCACTCATNATGGGACACCCTACTAGGGAGTGTCCTACCATTCCTGCATTCAAAGTAGTCTTGTTAGAACAAACAAATACAATTTCCAATTTTAACAAGCCTTATCCCAACCCTTATTCTAAAACATATAATTCAGGGTGGCAAAATCACCCAAATTTTAGTTGGAGAAACACACAACCAACTCCCATGAATCCACAACAAGGTTTATAACCACCACCTNGATGGGACACCCTACTAGGGAGTGTCCTACCATTCCTGCATTCAAAGTAGTCTTGTTTAAACAAACAAATACAATTTCCAATTTTAACAAGCCTTATCCCAACCCTTATTCTAAAACATATAATTCAGGGTGGCAAAATCACCCAAATTTTAGTTGGAGAAACACACAACCAACTCCCATGAATCCACAACAAGGTTTATAACCACCACCTCAAGGACCTCCTGCATATCAACCATACTTACCACTACACAAGAGAAGTCTGGAGGACACATTGAATCAGTTCATACAAAGCCAAATGAACTATAACAATCATTCCACTCATTATTTCAATGACTTCAAAATCTAGACCACTCAGTCATTTGAGGATCTCAAAATTCATATCCAAAAGCTGACCTAGTCAATGACCAAATATGAGAAGGGTAAGTTTCCTGCTCTACTGAAACCACCACAAGATCAATATCTGTAAACCCCACCCTTTCATCTTTATATATGTATGTAGGTTTATGTAGCAAGTTATTATTTCTTTTGAAAATGTTAATATGGAAATTTGAGGAAATAGTAGTTAAAACTTAGTTTAACTTGCAAATATATGAAATCGTTGTAATAGAATTGGTACCAACCAGGTTTGATGTACAAAAGCATGTTGAATAAGCTTGGGTTAGATTTGGAATGGGTTTGAAATGAAAAATAGAGGAAATAGATAAATTTGGACAGGACCTACCGGTAGTACGTTGTCCAGTGGATCCGAACTACCGGTAGTCAACAGGTAGTAAGTGGCTAATGAATCCGAACTACCGGTAGTCAATAGGTAGTAAAGGTCCAGTAGATCTGAACTACCGATAGCTCAATAGGTAGTACGCTGTCCCGTAGATCTGAACTACCGGTAGCCCGATACGAACTACCGGTAGACCGTTAAAAAGTCAGGATTTTTATGTTTTAAAATCTCATTTTCACTCCATTTGCTCCCATTCTTTCACACCACTCTCACCCCACACCTCTTAGAACCCTAGTAGAAAGACTTAGAGAGGAAGAGACAAAGGGAAACAAGAGTTTTTAGGGTGATTCAAGTTCAAATCTTCTTGTCCTTCACACCAAAGCCAAGGAGAAAGGTAAGGGTTTTCTTCCATTCTTGTTCATTGAGGCTAGGGCTTAATTATATGTATTATTTTGACTTTAAATCTTATATATAGGCTATGAAATCATCTTTCAATGGTCTTTTGCAATTATTAGCGGGTTTTAAACAAAGTTAGGGTTGAATACCCACGAAATCTCATTTTCTTGATATAAAACCCTAGTTTTCAAAAGAGATGGACTTTCTTCTTGATTCTTCCTTTGTTCTTGACTTTGAAACTTTAGTGCTTGGTGTTGAGTAATAAAATGATGTTGTGATGATCTCTTGCTTATTTTCTTAAATGGTTCTCTTGTATTACAAATTATGAAATTGGGGATTTATAGAATTGTTTTGTTATTTGAGGAAATTATTGGAATTGTATGTCTTGTATGGGTGTTGTGACGGACTTGAATTTTATTCGAGCACTGCCATAGAGTGTTAGAAGTTAGTCTATCCCAGTGGGGGTGAAATGATTTCTTAACACTTGTAGTGGTTTGTTGTTTGTGAGAGCAACTACTATTGTTCANTGAGCACTGCCATAGAGTGTTAGAAGTTAGTCTATCCCAGTGGGGGTGAGATGATTTCTTAACACTTGTAGTGGTTTGTTGTTTGTGAGAGCAACTACTATTGTTCACATAAGTTCGAGGCTGAGGGTGGGTATACCTTTCCTGGGAAGGATTCGTCAATGCCATGGGAGACGGTATACGCCCTTCCTAAAGTGGTTTGTGTGGTTATGGTTGGGTGAACGAGGTAGAGTCGTTGTGTAGATTCATGGGAAGCAACCAACATACATGAGAACATATTTATTGTGTGGAATTGGTTTCCTACAAGAGCTTGTGGGGGTATGGGACTCTACAAAAACTTGTGGGAAATGGCTTATGGTTAGAAATGATTTATTGTTTGAAAATTCATTTTACTGTTCATTTAAATTATTACTATTGTGTAAACTTGAGATCTATTGAAATGCTCCTGTTTTCTTTCAAAAATTAATATATGATATTTACAAAATGAGACCGACTTACTTTTAAATGCTTTCTAAAACTTGTATGAGTTTGGGAGAATGTTGCTACAGAGCTTCGTGCTCACCCTCTACAAACAACATATTTTTCAGATTATGTGTTAGAGGAGGAGCTAGGAGTAGATGAACAAGTACATTGGGAAGCTCCTATAGAAGGGACCGTGGATCCCAAAGTGGACGTCTAGAGTTATATTCTCTTTTGTTCTAGACTAGGGAATTTATTTTGAGACTATGTAAAGTCAATCCTTTTGAAATTTTGCTGCAAGTTAAATTTGATTCGTTTGGGATGTAATTGCCATAGCCTGGCATATTCTTTTGTATATAATGGCCATGGTTGGCCTATTCTTTTGGGATAATATTGTAAATGTTATATTGGATGAATGAAATTTATTTAACGATGAAATTATTTAGTTGCTCTCCGGTGAATGATTTTTAGTTTGTAATGTCGTCCAGGGTGGGTTTTGGGGCATTACAATATCATGTGGGTAATCCTTCAACCATGGAATTCCTACAAGAATAAGCTCAAGCTATCACTACCCTTAGAAGTGGTAAAGTCATTAACAAAACCATCAATCCATCCCCACCCAGGGAGACAACACCTATTCTATAACCTACAGAAGTCTCTCTAGAAGAGACTGAGTCTAAAGAAGATAAGGAGTCACTAGTACTCTGTCCTATTCCTGCTCCTTTTCCTCAATGACTCAAGAAAGCACATAAGTTAAATAACCATGCATAAATTTATGAGCTTTTTAAGCAAGTAACAATCAATATTCCACTTTTGGATGCAATCAAGCAAGTTCCTTCTTATGCAAAGTTTCTAAAAGACTTGTGCACAATCAAAAGAAGTCAAAATATTTAGAAAAAAATCCTTCTTAACAAAACAAGCCAATGCTATACTCCAACACACAACCCCTCCAAAATTCAAGGATCCAAGGTGTCCAATTGTGTCATGTGTCTTCGAAAATTTTAGGATAGAACAAGCACTGCTGGATCTTGGAGCTGGTGTCAATTTACTCCCTTTTTTGGTCTACCAACAACGAGGTTTGGGTGAAATCAAACCCACTCATATCACACTCTAGTTGGTAGATAGGTCTATCAAAGTTTCAAAGGGTATTGTTGAGGATGTCATTGTTCAAGTGGACAACTTCTTCTTTCCTATTGACTTCATTGTCTTGGATACTTAGCCAACAATACATCTACGGAATCAAATTTCTGTCATTCTTGGGTGACCTTTCCTAGCACCTTCAAATGCATTAATCAATTGTAGAAATGGGGTCATGAAAACATTGCCAAGCACCCAGGAGAGGAAAAGGAAGTGAGAGAAGTAAATTCCATTGAGTCTTTTGTACATGAACATTTGAATAATGCATTTTGTGAAAACTCTATTGAATCTTATTTGTTGGAGTCTATTGCATCTGAGTTAATAGATGATTGTAAAAATCCAAAGAGTTACCCCACTCATGCTAATGGGATATTGGCATTTGAAGAACTGACCCAAATGGTACAAAGCCACTCTCATCAAGTGTCAAGCCACCAAAGCCTGAATTGAAACCTTTCCCATCTGACTTAAAATATGCATTTTTAGGGAAGATTAATCAAAGGCTTCAGTACCATATCAAAACCTATGTGTCATCTCCTAAGTCAGGAGGTAACTTTTGTATAGAATGGAGCATGCCCATAAGCTTTTGACAAGCTCAAGTGTATGTTGATTTCTGCTCCAATAATGCAACCTCCTGAATGGACTCTACCATTTGAATTGATATGTGATGCAAGTGACTATGCTGTGGGAGTAGTATTGGGTCAAAGAAAAGAGAAAAAACCTTATGTGATTTACTTTGCAAGCAAAACTTTGAATGGTGCTCAAATGAATTATTTCACAACTGAAAAAGAGTTGTTTGTTGTGGTTTTTCTCTAGAGAAATTTTGTTCTTACCTTGTTGGTTCATCTGTCATTGTGTTTACTGACCATGTAGCATTGAAGTTCTTGCTCACAAAGAAAGATGCCAAGCTACGGCTCTTAAGATGGATACTTTTATTATAAGAGTTTGACTTGATCATTAAGGACAAGAAAGGGGTTGAGAATGTACTGGTAGATCATCTATCCAGGCTGACATATGAATTTCATGAGGATGGGCTACCAATCAATAAAAATTTCCCTGATGAACAGCTGTTCACAATCGTAGAAACACCATGGTATGCTGATATTACTAATTTCCTTGCCACTGGTACATTTCCTCCTTCCTTTACCATGATGGATAAGAAAAATTTCTGAGGGAGGTTCATAATTTCTTTTGGGAGGATTCATACGTATTTAAATACTGTAAGGATCAAATTATAAGGTGTTACATCCCCAATCAAGAGATCAGATATGTAATATCCTTTTTGCATTCTAAATTATGTGGTCGCCATTTTTCACCTAAAAAGCTGCTACGAAAATCTTGCAGTGTGGATTTTATTGGCCCACACTTTTTAAAGATGCCCATGCTGCTTGTCTAACATGTAATAGATGCCTAATGTTGGGAAGCATTTCTAAAAGAAACATGATGCCCTTAAATCCCATTCTGGTAATTGAAGTTTTTGATTGTTGGGACATCGATTTTTGGGACCATTTCCCCCTTCCTTTGGCTATCTATATATTTTAGTGGATGTTTATTATGTGTCCAAATGGGTTGAAGCAATTCCATGCCAAAATAATGATCATCAAACAATGATGAAATTTTTAAAAGATAATATTTTGTCCAGGTTTGGAATTTCTAAATCCATTATTAGTGATGGGGGTGCTCATTTTTGTAATCTTCTTTTTTGAAATTTGATGAAAAAGTACTTAATTTCTCATAAAATTGGTTATGGCTTGAGTTAAGCCCCTATCATACTGCTCAAAGTGAATGAAGATAGGGTTTGTCTTAATGGGAGGCTTGGAAGGTGAAAAAAATCAAGAAAAAGACAAGTCAGAAGAAAACCTTTCGGAAGGTTTGGTCATAGACCTTCTGGAAGGTTTTCACACTGGANGGGTATGGGACTCTACAAAAACTTGTGGGAAATGGCTTATGGTTAGAAATGATTTATTGTTTGAAAATTCATTTTACTGTTCATTTAAATTATTACTATTGTGTAAACTTGAGATCTATTGAAATGCTCCTGTTTTCTTTCAAAAATTAATATATGATATTTACAAAATGAGACCGACTTACTTTTAAATGCTTTCTAAAACTTGTATGAGTTTGGGAGAATGTTGCTACAGAGCTTCGTGCTCACCCTCTACAAACAACATATTTTTCAGATTATGTGTTAGAGGAGGAGCTAGGAGTAGATGAACAAGTACATTGGGAAGCTCCTATAGAAGGGACCGTGGATCCCAAAGTGGACGTCTAGAGTTATATTCTCTTTTGTTCTAGACTAGGGAATTTATTTTGAGACTATGTAAAGTCAATCCTTTTGAAATTTTGCTGCAAGTTAAATTTGATTCGTTTGGGATGTAATTGCCATAGCCTGGCATATTCTTTTGTATATNTTGCTACGAAAATCTTGCAGTGTGGATTTTATTGGCCCACACTTTTTAAAGATGTCCATGCTTTTTGTCTAACATGTAATAGATGCCTAATGTTGGGAAGCATTTCTAAAAGAAACATGATNCTGCTACGAAAATCTTGCAGTGTGGATTTTATTGGCCCACACTTTTTAAAGATGCCCATGCTGCTTGTCTAACATGTAATAGATGCCTAATGTTGGGAAGCATTTCTAAAAGAAACATGATNTTGCTGCAAGTTAAATTTGATTCGTTTGGGATGTAATTGCCATAGCCTGGCATATTCTTTTGTATATAATGGCCATGGTTGGCCTATTCTTTTGGGATAATATTGTAAATGTTATATTGGATGAATGAAATTTATTTAACGATGAAATTATTTAGTTGCTCTCCGGTGAATGATTTTTAGTTTGTAATGTCGTCCAGGGTGGGTTTTGGGGCATTACAATATCATGTGGGTAATCCTTCAACCATGGAATTCCTACAAGAATAAGCTCAAGCTATCACTACCCTTAGAAGTGGTAAAGTCATTAACAAAACCATCAATCCATCCCCACCCAGGGAGACAACACCTATTCTATAACCTACAGAAGTCTCTCTAGAAGAGACTGAGTCTAAAGAAGATAAGGAGTCACTAGCACTCTGTCCTATTCCTGCTTCTTTTCCTCAATGACTCAAGAAAGCACAGAAGTTAAATAACCATGCATAAATTTATGAGCTTTTTAAGCAAGTAACAATCAATATTCCACTTTTGGATGCAATCAAGCAAGTTCCTTCTTATGCAAAGTTTCTAAAAGACTTGTGCACAATCAAAAGAAGTCAAAATATTTAGAAAAAAATCCTTCTTAACAAAACAAGCCAATGCTATACTCCAACACACAACCCCTCCAAAATTCAAGGATCCAGGGTGTCCAATTGTGTCATGTGTCTTCGAAAATTTTAGGATAGAACAAGCACTGCTGGATCTTGGAGCTGGTGTCAATTTACTCCCTTTTTTGGTCTACCAACAACGAGGTTTGGGTGAAATCAAACCCACTCATATCACACTCTAGTTGGTAGATAGGTCTATCAAAGTTTCAAAGGGTATTGTTGAGGATGTCATTGTTCAAGTGGACAACTTCTTCTTTCCTATTGACTTCATTGTCTTGGATACTTAGCCAACAATACATCTACGGAATCAAATTTCTGTCATTCTTGGGTGACCTTTCCTAGCACCTTCAAATGCATTAATCAATTGTAGAAATGGGGTCATGAAAACATTGCCAAGCACCCAGGAGAGGAAAAGGAAGTGAGAGAAGTAAATTCCATTGAGTCTTTTGTACATGAACATTTGAATAATGCATTTTGTGAAAACTCTATTGAATCTTATTTGTTGGAGTCTATTGCATCTGAGTTAATAGATGATTGTAAAAATCCAAAGAGTTACCCCACTCATGCTAATGGGATATTGGCATTTGAAGAACTGACCCAAATGGTACAAAGCCACTCTCATCAAGTGTCAAGCCACCAAAGCCTGAATTGAAACCTTTCCCATCTGACTTAAAATATGCATTTTTAGGGAAGATTAATCAAAGGCTTCAGTACCATATCAAAACCTATGTGTCATCTCCTAAGTCAGGAGGTAACTTTTGTATAGAATGGAGCATGCCCATAAGCTTTTGACAAGCTCAAGTGTATGTTGATTTCTGCTCCAATAATGCAACCTCCTGAATGGACTCTACCATTTGAATTGATATGTGATGCAAGTGACTATGCTGTGGGAGTAGTATTGGGTCAAAGAAAAGAGAAAAAACCTTATGTGATTTACTTTGCAAGCAAAACTTTGAATGGTGCTCAAATGAATTATTTCACAACTGAAAAAGAGTTGTTTGTTGTGGTTTTTCTCTAGAGAAATTTTGTTCTTACCTTGTTGGTTCATCTGTCATTGTGTTTACTGACCATGTAGCATTGAAGTTCTTGCTCACAAAGAAAGATGCCAAGCTACGGCTCTTAAGATGGATACTTTTATTATAAGAGTTTGACTTGATCATTAAGGACAAGAAAGGGGTTGAGAATGTACTGGTAGATCATCTATCCAGGCTGACATATGAATTTCATGAGGATGGGCTACCAATCAATAAAAATTTCCCTGATGAACAGCTGTTCACAATCGTAGAAACACCATGGTATGCTGATATTACTAATTTCCTTGCCACTGGTACATTTCCTCCTTCCTTTACCATGATGGATAAGAAAAATTTCTGAGGGAGGTTCATAATTTCTTTTGGGAGGATTCATACGTATTTAAATACTGTAAGGATCAAATTATAAGGTGTTACATCCCCAATCAAGAGATCAGATATGTAATATCCTTTTTGCATTCTAAATTATGTGGTCGCCATTTTTCACCTAAAAAGCTGCTACGAAAATCTTGCAGTGTGGATTTTATTGGCCCACACTTTTTAAAGATGCCCATGCTGCTTGTCTAACATGTAATAGATGCCTAATGTTGGGAAGCATTTCTAAAAGAAACATGATGCCCTTAAATCCCATTCTGGTAATTGAAGTTTTTGATTGTTGGGACATCGATTTTTGGGACCATTTCCCCCTTCCTTTGGCTATCTATATATTTTAGTGGATGTTTATTATGTGTCCAAATGGGTTGAAGCAATTCCATGCCAAAATAATGATCATCAAACAATGATGAAATTTTTAAAAGATAATATTTTGTCCAGGTTTGGAATTTCTAAATCCATTATTAGTGATGGGGGTGCTCATTTTTGTAATCTTCTTTTTTGAAATTTGATGAAAAATNATTTAACGATGAAATTATTTAGTTGCTCTCCGGTGAATGATTTTTAGTTTGTAATGTCGTCCAGGGTGGGTTTTGGGGCATTACAATATCATGTGGGTAATCCTTCAACCATGGAATTCCTACAAGAATAAGCTCAAGCTATCACTACCCTTAGAAGTGGTAAAGTCATTAACAAAACCATCAATCCATCCCCACCCAGGGAGACAACACCTATTCTATAACCTACAGAAGTCTCTCTAGAAGAGACTGAGTCTAAAGAAGATAAGGAGTCACTAGTACTCTGTCCTATTCCTGCTCCTTTTCCTCAATGACTCAAGAAAGCACATAAGTTAAATAACCATGCATAAATTTATGAGCTTTTTAAGCAAGTAACAATCAATATTCCACTTTTGGATGCAATCAAGCAAGTTCCTTCTTATGCAAAGTTTCTAAAAGACTTGTGCACAATCAAAAGAAGTCAAAATATTTAGAAAAAAATCCTTCTTAACAAAACAAGCCAATGCTATACTCCAACACACAACCCCTCCAAAATTCAAGGATCCAGGGTGTCCAATTGTGTCATGTGTCTTCGAAAATTTTAGGATAGAACAAGCACTGCTGGATCTTGGAGCTGGTGTCAATTTACTCCCTTTTTTGGTCTACCAACAACGAGGTTTGGGTGAAATCAAACCCACTCATATCACACTCTAGTTGGTAGATAGGTCTATCAAAGTTTCAAAGGGTATTGTTGAGGATGTCATTGTTCAAGTGGACAACTTCTTCTTTCCTATTGACTTCATTGTCTTGGATACTTAGCCAACAATACATCTACGGAATCAAATTTCTGTCATTCTTGGGTGACCTTTCCTAGCACCTTCAAATGCATTAATCAATTGTAGAAATGGGGTCATGAAAACATTGCCAAGCACCCAGGAGAGGAAAAGGAAGTGAGAGAAGTAAATTCCATTGAGTCTTTTGTACATGAACATTTGAATAATGCATTTTGTGAAAACTCTATTGAATCTTATTTGTTGGAGTCTATTGCATCTGAGTTAATAGATGATTGTAAAAATCCAAAGAGTTACCCCACTCATGCTAATGGGATATTGGCATTTGAAGAACTGACCCAAATGGTACAAAGCCACTCTCATCAAGTGTCAAGCCACCAAAGCCTGAATTGAAACCTTTCCCATCTGACTTAAAATATGCATTTTTAGGGAAGATTAATCAAAGGCTTCAGTACCATATCAAAACCTATGTGTCATCTCCTAAGTCAGGAGGTAACTTTTGTATAGAATGGAGCATGCCCATAAGCTTTTGACAAGCTCAAGTGTATGTTGATTTCTGCTCCAATAATGCAACCTCCTGAATGGACTCTACCATTTGAATTGATATGTGATGCAAGTGACTATGCTGTGGGAGTAGTATTGGGTCAAAGAAAAGAGAAAAAACCTTATGTGATTTACTTTGCAAGCAAAACTTTGAATGGTGCTCAAATGAATTATTTCACAACTGAAAAAGAGTTGTTTGTTGTGGTTTTTCTCTAGAGAAATTTTGTTCTTACCTTGTTGGTTCATCTGTCATTGTGTTTACTGACCATGTAGCATTGAAGTTCTTGCTCACAAAGAAAGATGCCAAGCTACGGCTCTTAAGATGGATACTTTTATTATAAGAGTTTGACTTGATCATTAAGGACAAGAAAGGGGTTGAGAATGTACTGGTAGATCATCTATCCAGGCTGACATATGAATTTCATGAGGATGGGCTACCAATCAATAAAAATTTCCCTGATGAACAGCTGTTCACAATCGTAGAAACACCATGGTATGCTGATATTACTAATTTCCTTGCCACTGGTACATTTCCTCCTTCCTTTACCATGATGGATAAGAAAAATTTCTGAGGGAGGTTCATAATTTCTTTTGGGAGGATTCATACGTATTTAAATACTGTAAGGATCAAATTATAAGGTGTTACATCCCCAATCAAGAGATCAGATATGTAATATCCTTTTTGCATTCTAAATTATGTGGTCGCCATTTTTCACCTAAAAAGCTGCTACGAAAATCTTGCAGTGTGGATTTTATTGGCCCACACTTTTTAAAGATGCCCATGCTGCTTGTCTAACATGTAATAGATGCCTAATGTTGGGAAGCATTTCTAAAAGAAACATGATGCCCTTAAATCCCATTCTGGTAATTGAAGTTTTTGATTGTTGGGACATCGATTTTTGGGACCATTTCCCCCTTCCTTTGGCTATCTATATATTTTAGTGGATGTTTATTATGTGTCCAAATGGGTTGAAGCAATTCCATGCCAAAATAATGATCATCAAACAATGATGAAATTTTTAAAAGATAATATTTTGTCCAGGTTTGGAATTTCTAAATCCATTATTAGTGATGGGGGTGCTCATTTTTGTAATCTTCTTTTTTGAAATTTGATGAAAAAGTACTTAATTTCTCATAAAATTGGTTATGGCTTGAGTTAAGCCCCTATCATACTGCTCAAAGTGAATGAAGATAGGGTTTGTCTTAATGGGAGGCTTGGAAGGTGAAAAAAATCAAGAAAAAGACAAGTCAGAAGAAAACCTTTCGGAAGGTTTGGTCATAGACCTTCTGGAAGGTTTTCACACTGGAAAGCAAAGACTCTGCCCTTGCCAAAACCTTCCAGAAGGTTTTCTTCAACATTTTGGAAGGTTTTGCACACTGGATTTGGATCTATTGCAAATCTTCCAGAAGGTTTTGCTTACTACATAGTTTTAACCTCTACCCCTGCCAAAACCTTATTGAAGGTATTGCTGAAAAATGCCAGATTCTACATCTCAAGCTCTGCCACTTGGGGGGTCCCACCATTGCTTTTCCCACATATCTTTGACATATTACACATCCCAGCATGCCTCTCTACACCTAGGGTTGGACTTTGGAGGCCAATGCATTTATGAGGAAGAGAGAGAAGGAGGAAACCTGGAGGGTTGCAGGCTAGGTTTGTCCTAGCCTGTCCAAGCCATCAACTAGGCCCCCATTAATGGGAGGCCTGCACACAAAGGTTATAGGGCCTCATAGATTAAAATTCAAGGAGTTACACCATTGTAGACCAATTATTCAGCATTTTAGAGAGAGAAGCTCAAGGAAGAAAACATAGTTTAGAGAGAGAAAAAGTTTGTATTTTTGCATTTTCTTACCCATTTCACTTATAGTAAGCAATAAGACTCTTGTATTCTTCATTTATTGCACTTTAATGTCATTTATTTCAAGTGTATTGCAAGTTTAGTCATGTATCTTTGAATCTATCATTGTTACATTGAAGCTTTTCTTCTCAAGCTTTCCAAATGGGTTTTAAATGCACTTATCTTTGTAGTTAATTTTTCTTTACATTGATACAAGTTTTAATCTCCATTTCATTACCATGTCTTTATTTGCACTGTACGTCTTTTCATTTATATGAGTAGCTAAGTTTTATGTTGGCTAATCCAAGGGAGATTTCCTCTTGGGTATGCTTGATTCGAACTTATTTCGTGATCTGATTTATATTACACACCCAAGTATAAGTGGTCGAATTGTAGTTTTCTCGATTTAAGTCCAAGATCGATCCCACAAAGAGTTTTACTAATTAGAATTTAAAATAAGAATAGTGAAGTTATTGTTAAAGTAGTGTAACATGAGGTAGCTTGTGATGTGAGCTTAGATTGATAACTAGTCTAAGTAATCTAAATATATAAGTAAACTGGTTAAAGACAATAATATTAAAGGTACCTTTCAATTTAAGGATCCCATATGTGTTATATTGGTTAGTATTGGAAATTCCACCTTGCAGCAATTAACTTCCAAGTCACTGTTAAGTCAACCGGTAGGTCTGATGTAAATAAACCATAACACAACAACTTTTTAGGTTAGTTGGTGGTATTATTTAGACCATAACTCAACAACTTCTTAGGTTAGCTGGTTATATATATATGACAATTGACTAATCCAAGTAAACCAAAAGGTCAAGCCATTCATGAGCATCACTGGAATTACTCAATTAGCAATATTATAGTATGTATCAGTTAAACAACCCTAATAATCCAGAAGCTCAAGCCATTCATGAGGATCATTCAGGTTATTCATCTGACAACTTTTATATCTTGTATCAATTAAACAACCTCAGTAATCTAGAAGGTCAAGCAATTCAGGAGGATTACTTAAATTATTAATCTGACAATTGTACCATGCAACAGTTCAAACATTGTTAGTGCACCTGGAGGTCAAGCCATACCATTGGCACACTGTAGATATTCAACCGACAGGTTGATGATTCACTGATGACCTAATTCTGGACTATGTAGTAACACCNGTACTTAATTTCTCATAAAATTGGTTATGGCTTGAGTTAAGCCCCTATCATACTGCTCAAAGTGCATGAAGATAGGGTTTGTCTTAATGGGAGGCTTGGAAGGTGAAAAAAATCAAGAAAAAGACAAGTCAGAAGAAAACCTTTCGGAAGGTTTGGTCATAGACCTTCTGGAAGGTTTTCACACTGGAAAGCAAAGACTCTGCCCTTGCCAAAACCTTCCAGAAGGTTTTCTTCAACATTTTGGAAGGTTTTGCACACTGGATTTGGATCTATTGCAAATCTTCCAGAAGGTTTTGCTTACTACATAGTTTTAACCTCTACCCCTGCCAAAACCTTATTGAAGGTATTGCTGAAAAATGCCAGATTCTACATCTCAAGCTCTGCCACTTGGGGGGTCCCACCATTGCTTTTCCCACATATCTTTGACATATTACACATCCCAGCATGCCTCTCTACACCTAGGGTTGGACTTTGGAGGCCAATGCATTTATGAGGAAGAGAGAGAAGGAGGAAACCTGGAGGGTTGCAGGCTAGGTTTGTCCTAGCCTGTCCAAGCCATCAACTAGGCCCCCATTAATGGGAGGCCTGCACACAAAGGTTATAGGGCCTCATAGATTAAAATTCAAGGAGTTACACCATTGTAGACCAATTATTCAGCATTTTAGAGAGAGAAGCTCAAGGAAGAAAACATAGTTTAGAGAGAGAAAAAGTTTGTATTTTTGCATTTTCTTACCCATTTCACTTATAGTAAGCAATAAGACTCTTGTATTCTTCATTTATTGCACTTTAATGTCATTTATTTCAAGTGTATTGCAAGTTTAGTCATGTATCTTTGAATCTATCATTGTTACATTGAAGCTTTTCTTCTCAAGCTTTCCAAATGGGTTTTAAATGCACTTATCTTTGTAGTTAATTTTTCTTTACATTGATACAAGTTTTAATCTCCATTTCATTACCATGTCTTTATCTGCACTGTACGTCTTTTCATTTATATGAGTAGCTAAGTTTTATGTTGGCTAATCCAAGGGAGATTTCCTCTTGGGTATGCTTGATTCGAACTTATTTCGTGATCTGATTTATATTACACACCCAAGTATAAGTGGTCGAATTGTAGTTTTCTCGATTTAAGTCCAAGATCGATCCCACAAAGAGTTTTACTAATTAGAATTTAAAATAAGAATAGTGAAGTTATTGTTAAAGTAGTGTAACATGAGGTAGCTTGTGATGTGAGCTTAGATTGATAACTAGTCTAAGTAATCTAAATATATAAGTAAACTGGTTAAAGACAATAATATTAAAGGTACCTTTCAATTTAAGGATCCCATATGTGTTATATTGGTTAGTATTGGAAATTCC
The DNA here is from genome assembly GCA_963454935.2 of Ilex paraguariensis. Lineage (NCBI taxonomy): Eukaryota > Viridiplantae > Streptophyta > Magnoliopsida > Aquifoliales > Aquifoliaceae > Ilex > Ilex paraguariensis. The sequence continues at coordinate 1,588,466 of CAUOFW020005058.1, forward strand.
ACCTTGCAGCAATTAACTTCCAAGTCACTGTTAAGTCAACCTGTAGGTCTGATGTAAATAAACCATAACACAACAACTTTTTAGGTTAGTTGGTGGTATTATTTAGACCATAACTCAACAACTTCTTAGGTTAGCTGGTTATATATATATGACAATTGACTAATCCAAGTAAACCAAAAGGTCAAGCCATTCATGAGCATCACTGGAATTACTCAATTAGCAATATTATAGTATGTATCAGTTAAACAACCCTAATAATCCAGAAGGTCAAGCCATTCATGAGGATCATTCAAGTTATTCATCTGACAACTTTTATATCTTGTATCAATTAAACAACCTCAGTAATCTAGAAGGTCAAGCAATTCAGGAGGATTACTTAAATTATTAATCTGACAATTGTACCATGCAACAGTTCAAACATTGTTAGTGCACCTGGAGGTCAAGCCATACCATTGGCACACTGTAGATATTCAACCGACAGGTTGATGATTCACTGATGACATAATTCTGGACTATGTAGTAACACCCAATTACGTACATCATTGTATCATGCATGAAGTTCATAAAAATAGATAGTATAGAATATTAAATATTGTTCGGTGTTCATAACCATGAGCACTTTATATATATATGATACTGGTTTAACTATGGAAATGCTGATGTTTTATTAAGCTCTCTCTCTCTCTCTATATATATATAGAGCTTAATAAAACATCTGCATTTCCATAGTTTAACCAGTATCATACATATGTTCATCCCTCACTGAAGGGTATAAGTAAACTACTCATGCTCCATTACTATTAACAAGTAAGAAGTGTGGGTAATTATAATGGTAAATAAAATACAAACGCCGACACTTCTTTCGCAAGGAACAACTGAAATACAACACCCTTAATATCGATTAAGACACAAAGTTGGCGGTAGTTCAACTTTCCAAGTAGAAAGACATAATAGAAATGTAGAAATACAGAGTTTTGGCTGGAGAGTAGGATGGATCGGATCTTGAATTGTTCTACGACTTTTCTCTTTTTCTTCCTTTTTCTCTCTTTTTTTCCTCTCTTTTGAACTTCCTCTGGAGCTCCCCTCTTTGGCAGTCCACCAGCCCGTTTCAAATGAAGAGGGCAATCATATATATGGGCATCCAAGAAGCAAGAGGTGGATGGATCAGCTGAAACTGCCTAACACCACCGTCTAGATGCCACCACCACCGTCCAGATGGTCCTTATTTGCTGATGGCATTCCATCTTCTTCTTACATGTTCTTAGTCTTGAATTATAATTTATTCCCTACTAATTTCAAGCTTTAAAAAAAATGCTCCTCACAATTTCTAGCAATTTCACACAAAACCCTAAAATTTCAGACAACATAAAACCCTAGTTTATGCACAAACCCTAATTTACAATTTTTAATTAATTTATCTTATATAATGTAATTATTCAGCTATATTAATTTGCATACTAATTAGGGTTAATCAATGCTAAATCAACTCTCCTCCATTCTCCCTCGTAGTGTAAAGTGTTCGATTTGACTAAGTTGAGTGCGAATGTGATTATGAGCTCTTGATACACCGTAGACTTGTCACAGGGTATGCTTGAGCCTAAACCTCCATTTTAGTTCCTCACTTCCTACGAATCAATCAAACACCTAGGCACCATTGGAAGAATGTTTTGATTTGATTTGGCATGCCCATTGGAATGACCTCTTCGGATTAGCCAACCTTGTTTCCATTACATTTTAATCGAAAAACTCCACTCACCAAAACACAAGCTAACAAGATTTTACACTTTTCTATTTTTTTACAAAATTACCTTCATACGATTCAACCTTCCTTCCTTGAGGAGACGACCTTGAAATACTCAATTCCAAGTAAAACACAACACTCGAAAGTCTCTCTTCGCTTGGAGAGTACTTTTCCACACACACATTTTCCTCATTTCTAGTATTAAACCCGAGGGAGAGTGACACTCACCTACACACATAAGCCATATACACATTACTGGAATCATTGTCGGAGATTAGGGTGAACGCCATCAAGCATTTTTGGCACCGTTACTGGATAAGACAAAGCGTTGAATTAGAAGGTGATTTTTGGACGACAGAGGTAAGTCTCGTGATTTTCATCATGGGCCGAGGTACATTGCTCCTTGTATATACTTTTATTTAATTTTCATTTCAATTGCAGATATTGTTTTTGCATGTGGGGACGAGACAACCAAAATAGATTGGTTAGAAAACCCCTAGAACCCAATATGAATATTAACCAAGACCACCCGAGAATGCCAGTGATAATTTCTAGGATGAGGAGGCTAATGTTCCAAGGGGTAGGGGAATGCAAAACCCTAGACTGCCAAACCCCCAAATGCATTTTCTCCTTCCTATGAATGAGGGAAACCATATCCCAATTGATCCTCCGATGAGGTCAATGCGGGATTATTTCCAACCCACTCATAGCACCGCTCCCTCATGCATTCTTTTACAAGTCCAAGCTCATGCCTTCCTAGTTAACCCGAAAATGCTACAACTACTTCCTCAATTACATGGAATTGAAAAGGAGAATCCTTATTTGCACATTTAGGAGTTTGAGGAAATAGTTACAACCTTCCTCACTAATCATGCCATGAAAGACATAGCTCACATGAAATTGTTCCCCTTTTCCCTTAAAGACAAAGCCAAAACATGGTTGAATTCCTTGAAGTCTCAATTAATAACCTCTTGGGCACAAATTCTTTCCTAGATTTTGGACAAATTTTTTCAGGTGCCCAAGGCCACCACTCTTAAAAAGCAAATCCAAATTTTTTTGGAAAAGCCTAATGACCAATTTTGTCAATGTTGGGATCATTGCAAGGAATTGCTACAATCCAGTCCACATCATGGTTTTGAACCATGACAATTGGTGAGTTTCTTCTACGAAGGGATTACACCTACTCATCGATAGTTCATAGACATGATGTGCAATGGAGAGTTTTTAAGCAAGAATTCCAATGAGGCCCTAGAGTACTTCAATACATTGGCACAAAATGCACAATCTTGGGATATTACGGATCCCGTTGATGTACCGAGGTCCTCTCCAGTAGTAATCAACCAATTGGGGGAGGGATGTATGATTTAAGGGATCAGGAATAATTGCTTTCCAAAATCACCAAATTATCTCAGAAAGTGGAGAGTCTTAAGGTCAATAGGAGACATGAGGTTTCCAAAATTTCTAAGACTGAGGAGTTTTGCTCTATTTGTGAGAGTGTTGAGCATTCCATATGAGAGTGCCCCAGCATTCTGGCACTTAAAGAAGTGTACCATGAGCAAGTCAATGCCTTCAATCAAAGTAGGCAATCATTTTCCCCCCACTCTAATACATACAATTTGGGTTAGAGTAATCAACCGAACTTCATTTGGAAGGATGAGAATCCCACTCCTCACAGGTCTAGTTCATATTCACCTCCTATGCCTCCCAATTAAAACCAATACCATGGTCAAGGTCCTTCATCTAGATCCCAATACCCCCAGTCCAATCCACAAGGGTTTTCAATAAACTCACCTTCACAAAGTTTTGGTCAACAAGGACCATCCAACTCACCCACCTACCAATTCATCCAAATCCAAACCACCATCAACAATCAAATTGCCACCGCTTTTAATGACATTTGGACTCAAATCACAAAATTAACCAATGCCATAGGGTCATCAAAACAAGAGAAGGGAAAATTCCCTACTTAACCCCAAGAGAACCGTAGAGGTCAACACGTGATAGAGTCATCCAAATCCACCAAAGAGAGTTGTGAGGAACTCAAGGCGGTCACCACCCTTAGGAGTGGCAAACAAATTGACAAAACCATTTTGTCGAAAGTCTCACCTAATGCCATATTGGAAAAAGAGAAAGAGACTAAGGATGACTTTGAGGGTGAGAGGTGAGTGAGAAAGAAAAAAGTGTTAATGTTAATATGCATGCATGTCCCATTCCGGATCCTTTTCCTCAACGTTTGAAGCTACCCGTGAAGGTGGCTAACTATTTTGACATTATTGAATTGTTCAAGCAGGTGAAAATCAACATCCCACTCCTAGATGTCATAAAGCAAATTCTTCATGTGCCAAGATCTTCAAAGATTTGTGTACTGTGAAGAGAAAGTTGAATATTCACAAGAAGACATTCCTCACCGAGCAAGTGAGCTCAAACTTGAGGACCAACACCCCACTAAAGTTCATAGACCCTGATTGTCCAACCATTGCCATTACAATAGGAAATTACTGGGTAGAGCAAACACTTCTTAATTTGGGGACAAGTGTCAATATCCTACCCAATTTGGTGTACCAACAACTCCAACTTGAAGAGTTGAAGCCAACTCCAATCGCACTTCAATTGGGAGATCGAAGCGTTAGAACACCAAGGGGAGTAGTTGAGGATGTCTTAGTTCAAGTTGATTTTTATATTCCTGTTGACTTTATTGTACTTGATACTCATCCCATTGTTAATCCTAGCTCACAAATTCCTATCAAACTGGGTAGGCCATTCCTTGTGATTTCTAATATCGTGATTAATTGTAGGAATGGAATTATGAAGCTTGCTTTCAAGAATATGACAATGGACCTCAACGTGTTCAACTTGTGCAAGCAACCAGGTGATGACGAAGAAGTACATGAGATCAACCAGATTGACACCATATTGGATGATCACTTGGAGCTATTGAGCACTTTGAAGTTGGGGGAGGAGGAGATTGTTGGTTAAGAGGAGCCGAAAAGTTTACAAGGGGTAGAAAAATGGACCCCTACATTTGAGAAGCTTCCACATCAAGAGAAGAGAATTTTTCCATCCACGGTACAAACTCTGAACTTGGAGTTGAAGCCTCTGCCATCAAACCTCAAATATTCATTTTTTGGGGGAGCGCAATACTTTTTCGGTGGTCAGAAGTTCTTCATTGGAGTCAAAACAAGAAGATGATCTCTTGAGAATGTTGAGGAGGCACAAGGGAGCAATTGGTTGGACATTTGCTGATATCAAGGGGATAAGCTCCCTCATTTGCACACACCGCATCTACCTAGAAGAAGACTTCAAGTAGTCTTGACAACCACACAGGAGGCTAAATTTGATCATGAAGGATGGGGTGAGGGATGAGGTACTCAAACTACTTGGTGTGAGAATCATCTTTCTGATTGTCGACAGTAAATGGGTTAGTCCCACTCAAGTGATACCAAAGAAATCAAGGGTCAAAGTGGTAGCAAATAAGGACAATGAGTTGATTCCGACTAGAGTAGTCACCGGATGGAGAGTGTGTATCGACTATCAAAAACTCAACTCTTGCACAAGAAAGGATCACTTTCCTTTGTCATTCGTCAACCAAGTATTAGAAAGAGTAGCCGGACACTTGTTTTATTGTTTCTTGAATGGCTACTTCGGCTACAATCAAATTGAGATCACTTTGGAAGACCAAGAGGAGAATACATTCACGTGTCCCTTTGGCACCTTCGCATATCGTCAAATGCCATTCCGATTGTGTAATGCCCCGGGAAAATTTCAAAGATGTGTGATGGGAATCTTCAGCGACATGGTGGAGAAAATTGTGGAAGTCTTCATGAATGAATTTTCCGTATTTGGGTACTCATTTGAAGGTTGCTTGGAGAACTTGGAGAAAGTACTTGAGAGATGTGAGGATAAGAACTTGGTCCTCAATTGGGAGAAGTGTCACTTCATGGTGACTCAAGGGATTGTGCTCGGGCACATCATTTCGGCAAAGGGGATTGAAGTCGACAAATCCAAGGTTGATGCAATTTCCAACCTCGCCACACTGAAAGTCATCAAAGACATTAGGTCATTTCTTGGCCATGCCAATTTTTACCGTTGTTTTATAAAAATTTTAGTGCATTGGGACGATCCTTGGCCAATTTTATTTCCAAAGATGTCCCATTTGTGTGGTTGGATAATTGTGAGGCATCATTTAAAAAACTCAAAAACATGCTCAATACACCTCCAAGTATACGACATGAGTGATTATGCGGTCGATGCTGTACTTGGTCAAAGGGAAGAAAAGACACCATATGTAATGTACAACGCTAGCAAGACTCTAAATGAGGCAAAAATTAATTACACTACCACTGAAAAAGAGTTGCTAGCCATAATATTTGCATTGGATAAATTTTGGTCTTACATCATTGGTTCACCTATTGTAGTCTACACTGATCACTCTACTTTGAAGTATCTTTTGTCTAAGCAAGACGCAAAATCAAGACTCATTAGGTGGATCCTCCTCCTACAATAATTCAACTTGACAATCAAAGACAAAAAGGGAGTTGAGAATGTGGTGGCAAAACATTTGTCCCAACTTGTGGTTCAAGATGCCAAAGTCCATATCCAGGTCCCTGACTCTTTTTTGAATGAGCATTTATTTTCCATTCATTCTATTTGTCCTTGATATGCTGATATTTGCAATTACCTTGCTATAGGAGAAATTCCATCGCACTGGAGCTCGGAGGATAGACGGAGATTTATGGCACAAGTGAAGTACTTTTACTTCGACAACCCGTACTTGTTCAAATAGTGCCTTGACCAGCTCATGAGGAGAAGCATACCTAAGAATGAACAACAGGACATCCTTGTATTCTGCCATTCCAAGCGTGCGGTAGACAATTCTCTTCGAAAAAGACTTTGGCTAAGGTTTTACAATCAGGTTTTTATTGGCCTTCATTAATCAAAGACTGTGTTTCCTTTTGTAAAGAATGCGATAGATGCCAAAGATTGGGTAGTGTGACTCGTAGCCTTTGTCCCTTGTGTTAGTAATTGAGATATTCGATTGTTGGGGCATTGACTTCGTGGGTCCATTCCCCATGTCTCTTGGCTACTTGTATATTTTGCTAGTAGTGGACTATGTGTCCAAGTGGGTANTTTGTCTAAGCAAGACGCAAAATCAAGACTCATTAGGTGGATCCTCCTCCTACAATAATTCAACTTGACAATCAAAGACAAAAAGGGAGTTGAGAATGTGGTGGCAAAACATTTGTCCCAACTTGTGGTTCAAGATGCCAAAGTCCATATCCAGGTCCCTGACTCTCTTTTGAATGAGCATTTATTTTCCATTCATTCTATTTGTCCTTGATATGATGATATTTGCAATTACCTTGCTATAGGAGAAATTCCATCGCACTGGAGCTCGGAGGATAGACGGAGATTTATGGCACATGTGAAGTACTTTTACTTCGACAACCCGTACTTGTTCAAATAGTGCCTTGACCAGCTCATGAGGAGAAGCATACCTAAGAATGAACAACAGGACATCATTGTATTCTGCCATTCCAAGCGTGCGGTAGACAATTCTCTTCGAAAAAGACTTTGGCTAAGGTTTTACAATCAGGTTTTTATTGGCCTTCATTAATCAAAGACTGTGTTTCCTTTTGTAAAGAATGCGATAGATGCCAAAGATTGGGTAGTGTGACTCGTAGCCTTTGTCCCTTGTGTTAGTAATTGAGATATTCGATTGTTGGGGCATTGACTTCGTGGGTCCATTCCCCATGTCTCTTGGCTACTTGTATATTTTGCTAGTAGTGGACTATGTGTCCAAGTGGGTAGAGGCTATTCCAACCAAGACCAATGACCACCGGGTCATGCTTAAGTTCTTAACAGAAAACATCTTTTTGAGGTTCGGGATGCCTTGTGCAATGATAAGTGATAGTGGTTCTCATTTCTGTAATAGGCCATTTTTATCCTTAATGGATATGTATGACATCATTCACAAGGTGTCCACCTCTTTTCACCCACAAACCAAGGACTGAGCTGAGTTGGCCAATAGGGAGATCAAGAAAATCCTAGAGAAAATAGTGAACCCTAATAGGAAGGATTGGTCACTTAGGTTGATCGATNAGGAGATCAAGAACATCCTAGAGAAAATAGTGAACCCTAATAGGAAGGATTGGTCACTTAGGTTGATCGATGTCCTATGGGCTTATCGCATTGCTTACAAGACTATTCTAGGTATGTCACCCTATAAGCTCATCTATAGCAAGGCTTGCCATTTGCCAGTTGAAATGGAGCACAAGGCCTATTGGACCATCAAGACTTTAAACTTCAACTTGAGAATAGTCAGAGAGAATAGGAAATTGGAGTTGAATGAGTTGGAGGAGATCCGTAGAGATACATAAGAGAGCTTAAGAATTTCAAAAGAGAGGGTAAGATTTTTCATGACAAATCCATTTTAAGAAAGACATTTGAGCCTGGATAGAAAGTCCTCTTGTACAATTCTCAACTCTCTATCTTTCAAGGAAAACTTCGATCTCGTTGGGATGACCCCTACCATGTCAAATTAAGCCATTCTTTGAGGGTTAAAAGGTGGAGAAGAGTTGGTGAAGGAAGAGTTAGTGGATCTAGTCTACCCGGACCTTTTGGAGGATTAACTGTTAAAATGTATATGTTAGTGTACAATCGCTTTCTTTTATCATTTAATTTCCAAGTTATGTCATTTACTTACTTTCATCCTTGTGTAGTTTTCGTTCTTTCAATGTGGAGATTATGGTGTTTTTGTCGAAAGCTCTATACAAGGTGTTCTCTAATCCCATTTATCTTTTAAAAGTCCTTCATTGTATATCACATCTTTTTTTTTGCACTGAGGACAATGCATGAATCAAGTTGGGGGATGAGGTGCACCATTTGTATGATACACCAAATTTTTGTGAAATTTTTTGTTGATGATACAATTTTTTGTGGTGAAATTTACCTTTCACATGTTCTACAGATTTTTGTTTAAGAATAGTTAAGAAATATGTGAAAATTTTGAAATTTTTTTGTGAAAAATATTTGAATTTTGAACCATATTCCCTTATTCAAAGTTTTGTGGGCTTTTTGATATGTTGATTGTTGCTTTGAACTTTGGATACATGAAAGCATCATAGAAGTTTATCCTATTGCTAAGAGTATCACATATGTATTGCTTCTATACTTACCCATAAGTGCACCTTGAATGTGTAATTTCGATAACTTACGGATTGAGTTCACATTTTAGAGCTTGACATGAATAGTACAGATGAATAAGTACCCATGAGAGCTTTAGTTTCAATTCTTGCTGGAAGGAACTTGCATTTACTCAAGGAATAATTCCTCAAATTTCAAATTTGTTCAATAATCTCATCATATTTGTTTTAGTTAGAGTGCATTTGTGTAGTTGATTGACTTGTCTTGAAATGCATAATGCTCCCCCATGCTTNTATATTTGTTTTAGTTAGAGTGCATTTGTGTAGTTGATTGACTTGTCTTGAAATGCACAATGCTCCCCCATGCTTATCTAGAGATGATCATAGGCCATTTTTGATTTCTTTGAGCCTTAGCCTCTTCCTTGTGAAATTCTATCCCTAGTGCCATGTTTGAGCCTTGTTGAAAATTCGTTTCCATGCCACACAAGCTAGTGCAAAATGATAAAAATTTACCACACCTTTGTTGTTCCGAGAGCTGACCATGATTGATTATAAAAGAGAAGGAATGGTGAATGGTGATGAGGAAACCCAACAAAAGGGATGAATGATGTAGAATTCAAATGTTGAATAAAAAAGAATGAAGAATCCAAGAAAAAGGAGAGAGAAAGGGGTGAAAGAAGAAAGAAAGATCAAAGAAAAAGGAAAATGTTAAGGAAAAGAAGAAAAAGAAATAAAGAGTGAAGTGATGGAGTTAGACTGGAAATCCCATAAAAACGGAGACCGTGTTGAAATAAATGGCATGCACTCGGAACAATCCTTTTTGTTATCTTCTATCCTACATTTCATTTGCCTCAATATCCCCCCATGGCCCCATTATAACCTTTGAAGTCCTAAATGATCTAGAGACAGCATGGGGAAAACATACCCTTAAAGAAAATAGAGGTTGATTTAACTATCTAGTGCCCTAGCATTCCTTTCATGAGATTATGCCAAGGTTGTTTTGTTTTTATGCATGAACTTCTTTTTTGGACTATATGTGAGTATACTTCATTTTGTACACATGATTCTATCTCACATATACACATGGAGAGCATTCCAAGATAACCATAGTGTGATTCATTGTTGAGAGACGTCCTTGGTGAGAGTTGTATCGAAGCTGAATTTTGATAGCCAAGTGAATGTGAATTCCGTTGGATAAATATTTAAATTACATGTCCATTTCACACACCCACGAGTTTGAAAATGAATGTGTAGGTGCATACTCTAGAATAGCATTTAAAACCATGGTGATACTCATGTGTGCTTGATTCGGCTATTTGAACAATGTGTTATGTAAACCTATGCTTAAGGAATGGGGGAATATTGTTCAAGTTTTTGATATTGGATAGAATTAGGAATACCTTTACCATTTGAATATATGCTTTATATTTTAGGTATTCATTTTGGTAGTTAAACTTAGCAATCCATGTCTTGTATTTTGAAAGCATCAAAATTTTAAATCATATTGCAATTTCGATAATGACTTTGGGCATGATCATTCAATTGTGGTTCATACTTGTGGTTCAAGTTTTTGGTAGGGAAGATGTCATTGATAGTAGTGGTGTTCACCCTACCCTACGGGTAGGAAATTTAGTCTTCCGCATTCCTACCTGATACTTTGCGGAATAATTTTTTCTTACCCTACCCTACCCGACTAGGTGTAGTATTCCAACCCGACTTCCTACCTGATTAATCGGGTAGGAAGTCGGGTAGGAAGACGGATAAACACTTTTATAGCTATTAATTTTTGAATCATTTTAACAATTTAATTAAATAACATGCACCATGTTAACAACACAATAAATCAATAATACTAAAATCTAAAACAATTACAACAACAATTATAATTGTTTTAGCCATCAATCCACCATAATTGTTACAAATACAATCCACCATAATGGTTACACAAATACAATCCACCATAATTGGTACACAAACACAAATACATTAAAATCATAACTACTTCGCCTGTGACAGTTCACCAGTTCACCACAAACCATGTAACCTACACAAAAAATAAATTAATATTTTAGCAACTCAAACATCCGCAACAATAACAAATACTCTTATAATTACTAAAAAAATACAAAAAAATTAAATAGCACCTTTTTTGCTAGTGTCATGCACCTCTCTTCACTCAAGAGAAATTGAAATTGTCTCTGCAATTATTCATGAGATAAAAAAGAGTATGGAAAAAAATTAGATACGAAGAACTTATCAATAAATAATAAAAAAATAACAATAAAAGTATAAAAACCTAAATCTAGTTTATAGCTTTCTGAATCATCCAAAACATCTTCAAAGTCATAAGCAATGGATGGCGATTGAAGCCAATTTTGTGCACATATGAGACCCTCAACTGTTTTGGGTGCCAGACAACTCCAAAAAGGATCTAAAATACGACCCCCAATGCTAAAAGTTGATTCTGATGCCACCGTAGAAATGAGAATAGTTAACACATCGCAAGCTATTTTGGCAAGGATTGGGAATTTAGAAGAATTAACCTTCCACCAATTCAAAATATCAACATCCTCCATCAAATATTGATCCAACTCTGATTTGTTATCCACATTACCTTTCTCAGCCCTATACTTGCGGTACCTATTCATGAAATTTGTAGGTACTTGATCTTGAACAGACATCTCAGCCGAAAATACATTTTTCTCATGGTCAACACTTGACCCCACTCCACACCCTACACTAAATGTAGTGTACTGTTGGCATAATCGGTCAATGACCCTTTTGATCTTTTCAACTAATTGAACCTTAACTACTTCATCCTCAGCCTTGTAATTGTCATTGAGCCAAAATTCTAAAGCATCCAATTTATAACGTAGGTCAAGGACAATAGCAACAAACAACACCAAATTAATATTATCTAAATGACTCCAATACTTATCATACTTGCTTTTCATTCTCATAGCCATGGTACTCAAAAGATAGTCATCATCTTCACAATAACCTTGCAAAAGATCATACGCAATAGAAAGTTCATGAAAAAACAAGTTAGATGTGGTATACAATGATCCAGAAATGCGCAAAGTGACTTCATAGAAAAGTTTCAAAAACTTCATAAACACACGAACAATGGCCCAATCATCAAATGTAGGTGGCCCTAAACCACCCCCTTACTCAATTGACTTACAAATTGTCCATCATCTTCTTGCAACAAATCAAATGCACCTTGGTATTGTTCAGCAATTTTGAGCATCAAATATGTAGAGTTCCATCTCGTTGGAACATCAAGACAAAGAAGACCTTTTTCACCAATTTTTTGTCTCTCAACACATGATTTAAACTTGTCAAGCCTTGAAGGAGAAGACTTCACATATGTAACAACATTTCATACCTTCAAAATTGATGTGTTCACTTCCTTCAAACCCTCCATGACAATTAGATTCAAAATGTGTGCACAACACCTAACATGCATAAATTCATTTTCTAAGATAGTGCTCTTCCCATCCTTAGTTTATCTCTTTAAATAATCAAGAGCACCATCATTAGAAGTAGCATTATCCACTGTAACAGTAAATATGCTATCTATCCCCCACCCAAGCATGCATGCTTCAATTTCCCTTGCAATTGTCACACCCTTATGATTAGGAACTTTCAGAAAATTGATTATTCATTTCGGTAACTTCCAATCTTTATTAATGAAATGTGCAGTTAAGGACATATAAGTTAGATTTTGAATAGACGTCCATGTATCAGTAGTAAGACAAACCCTTTGACTAGATGAGACAAACATATGCTTCAATTTTTCTTTCTCTATCATATATAATTGCAAACAATCCCTCATCACAGTGGTATGGGAAGGTATATGAAATCTAGGTTCAACAGTCCTCATCAAGTCTCTAAATCCTTCTCTTTCAACAAACCGGAATGACAATTCATCCACTATAATCATTTTAGCAATTGCCGTCCTAATTTTCTTTTCATTGAATTTAGTAACACTAAGGTCACTACTAACACCATCTCCATCTTTTTTGAATGCACCAATNATCTTTCAACAAACCGGAATGGCAATTCATCCACTATAATCATTTTAGCAATTGTTGTCCTAATTTTCTTTTCATTGAATTTAGTAACACTAAGGTCACTACTAACACCATCTCCATCTTTTTTGAATGCACCAATTAAATTTAATTGAGATATGCCCTTCTTATTCACACTCGCCNCCACTATAATCATTTTAGCAATTGCCGTCCTAATTTTCTTTTCATTGAATTTAGTAACACTAAGGTCACTACTAACACCATCTCCATCTTTTTTGAATGCACCAATTAACTTTAATTGAGATATGCCCTTCTTATTCACACTCGCCAAATAAGATTTACAGCGATCTAAATGATAAAGCAAGGATGAAGTACCTGTTTTTCTTGCATGATAATTATAAATCTTACTATAATGCTGACATTTAGCTTCATCTGCAGCTTCAATCTTTTCAAAATACTCCCAAACTCTAGATCTTTTTTTGTGTATCTTGTCCCCCAGTCTGAATGTCATCAGTAACTTGGATGTTACTGTTAGAATCAGCTTGAGCAGATGATTGTGGAGAAATTTCATCCATAAGGAAAGGATCTGTTAACAAAAACAAATAACAAATTCAGAACAACAAATTTAGTAAAGTTCTAATAGAGTCCACAATACCCAAAAGAACTTCTCTGGTGCCTAGTGGTGATAACCTCAGGCTAAGGGACAAGATTCAGTACCTGCACTTTTTAATTAATAAAACTATATCACTTGTTTAATTTTATTATGTGATTTTTCAAACAATAGTTTTTAGATCATCTAATTCAAAATATGATCAAAATATGGGGCTGTAAATCCAATTTTCCCATCTGAAAGCAAGAATCTCATATCCAAGCAAAATGCAATGTTCAAAGTTCAAAGTTCTGTTCAACAGACTGTTGTTCAACAGACATAAAAAAGAAGTCCAAAAGTCCAGGATTTAAAAAGGATACCATTGGAAAAAAAAGAGAGGGTAATAATGGAACCTAGTTATAATTACTTAAGCCAAAGATTTTAAAATGGACTTTTTGGCCTAAAAAAGTCCATCCACAAGGTAAGCCAAACACACCCTAAATTAATCAGATAATCTTCAGGATTTAACATCCACTAGATACAATCAACATGATCAATAATGCAGAAGGAAAACAATTGTTAAGTTACAAGTGCACACATTATTATAATTGATCCCTGAAACATGGGTAAGATTCCCCAAGTTGAAGGTGGATGATGGGCTGTAAATACCTTAACTATGCCAAATACCTGGGAAGAAATTTTAAAATGTGCGCATGTACTTGTAGAATGTTATCCATACTTATTCTTCTTTACAACCACAATGAATATATACAAGCTCTCAATTGGGAAAGAGAATTGTACCGTCTAGGACAGCTTGAGGCAGAGGGAGCTAGAAACTGTTTGAATTGCACAAGTCCCCCAGCCCCCACAGAAGGTTGCTTAAAGTAATGAACCATGGATACCTTTTCTGAGATCTGAGATCAGACGGTCCAGGCCACACCAGATCTGAGATTGTGATCAGATCAGACAGTCCAGACCAGATCTGAGATCACGATGCGATCAGACCAGACGGTCTAGATCGCGGAGAGAGAGAGAGAGAGAGAGAGAGAGAGAGAGAGAGAGAGAGAGAGAGTACCTAAAGTGAAGGCTGAAGGTCATTAACAATGGAGGAGCTGAGGAGGAGCAGTGGGAGTGTGACTGAGGCGCCTCTCAAAGGATGCCTTCAAACAGATGAGTAGATTGTTAGCAATTAGGGTTTTTTTTATTATATATATATATATATATATTTAAAAAATTAATTAAATTAATTAATGCGGGTAGGGTAGGGTAGGAATGTGGAAATGAATGGCTAATCCGCATTCCTACCTGATTTAATCGGAAGACCAAAAACTCTTTCGCATTCCTACCCGATTTTTGCGGCTAGCCGATTTTTAGGGTAGGGTAGGAAATTGCGGTCGGTCAGAAATTTGAACACCCCTAATTGATAGGTTTAGGAGTTACGATAATTTGGATTGGAAGTGAGATTTGGAGCATGGGATTGTTTTTGCAAAAAGGCAAAACCTCCCAGAAGGTTTTGCCCAGAAGGCTAAAAATGAGGGTTTTAAGTTCAGTTTTTTTTGGGAAACTCTTCACATTTCCCTCAAATCTTAATCTCCCAAACTCTATTCTCTCTCTCTAATCTCTTCCAAGTTTCAAAGAACAATCATCCAACCCTTAAATCCTCCATTTCTCATAGCTAGGGTTGTTTATTACTCGAATTTGACTGAAAATTTGTTAGATTTCCCTTTAAACCCTAGTTTACCTATTTCTCCCCCAAATTTCATTTCTACTTCGATTTCTCCAAAACCTTGAACTCCATTGCAATGAATCGCATGGGTAGGATATCCTTTGATGCTTTTGAGCCCATTGAACAACTCTTGATGTGGTTTTTGTCAATTTTGGGTGTTTAGGCACTGTTGGTTCTCATGGCTAGCACCAAACGTATAGGTCTGGATTCCCTACAACCTGTGGGCACTAGTTCTCGCAGGAGGAGTGTAGAGAGCCCAAGTAGTGGAGGTAGGGAGGAGAGAAGGACAAAAGCGAGAAATGATGCTCGCAGTTAAAAAATTGAAGAGAAAAACATGACTTGTGATCGCTTTGTGGATAGGCCCACTCTTGGGCCGAATAATGAAGTGGTGAGGATCATAGAAGACCATGGTTTTGGGATTTGGTTTGAGCCTGTTAGCGGGTATAACCTGGCTTTGTGTAGAGAGTTCTATAGGAAGTTAAAGGTGGTGGGCGAGGATGGTAGTATGCTTAGGATGAATGTGCGAGAGAAGACTTTTGACATGACCCCGAATTTGATTGCCACCCTGATGAAATACCAGAGGCCTCCCCCTAATACCCTATTCTACCCACACAATGTCCAAGGGGAAAAGACATTTTCTAAGAATGTATAGCTCACCTATGAGTACCCGACCCAATTCAAGGGGACGACTCTAGTCGGGGGCCTCAAGCACTCCTACGGGGTCATGCACAAGATCCTACAATACAATCTTAGCCCTCAGGGTTAGGAGAAGACCCCTAATGTGGAGAAACGTGCCCTTCTACATGCATTCATGACCAGGAAAATAATGGACATAGCTTTATTAATCTGGAAGTTCATAAAGGAGTTCGCTCAGGCTACAAAGTTGAATGCGAATCTCCCTTTTGGCAATCTTGTCACTAAGGTGTGCGATCATTGCAAGGTGAAGGGTTACACACATGATGTGCTGCTGCCCCCTGAGGTTGGTGCTATTGGGAAATCGAGTAGCAGCAAGAGAGCAGCAAGGACTAGGGGTGAGAGAGCTAGTGCCTTGGGACCTGGGCTATCTTCTGTTGGGCTATCCTCTATCGGGCCTTCCACCTCAGCGCCGATTCGTACTTTGTCACAGTACTTGGATGCCTTGGAGAGTACGATGTATGGGCTTTCACTGATGGTGACCTGGATCTTCCAACACACCTTTTTGGGCGAGCCAATCCTTGGTAGACCTCCGTCACCTCTGGTCGGACCTTCTAATTCGAACTATTTTGTGGTCTACTATTTATATTATACACCCAAGTATAAGTGGTCGAATTGTAGTTTTCTCAGTTTAAGTCCAAGTATTGATCCCACAAAGAGTTTTAATAATTTAGGAAATAAAATAAAATAGTGAAGTTGTTGTTTAAAATAGGATAACATGAGATAACTTGTGATGTGAGCTTAGATTGACAACTAATCTAATTAAACGGTTGTTTGCAGATAAATTAAGAAAATAATAAAAAGTATCATTCCGTTTAAGGATCCCATATGCTTTCGATTGATCAAATACTAAAAATGCCACCTTATAGCTAACTTTATCCGAAATATGTACATCCAAGTACAGGCAGTCAAGCTGTAGTAATAATCCGGTTAAATCTAGAGTCGAATCCACAGGGAACTATGATTGGTGTTTTCAAGTAAGCAATAATAGAGACCAAGTAACTGAAAATTTTGAGAGTTTTGAAGTGGTGGGGTTTTTTTGAATAGAATAGAAGATTCTTTTTCAAGATTTTTCTAGACAAAATGTAAGATTCTCTAAATGTAACAGTCACTCTTCAGCTCGAGGATTAGGACATGTAATAGACTATCCGGTTTATTATGTTTGCGCTTTATAACTCAATTAACTCCCATATCAACAGCAAGTTAATCAGAAGATAAAGATGGATTATGAGAATTAAGCACATGATTTCGATGCCTTTCTAGAAGTTTACAAGAATTGTTTGTGCTGAGACTTAACCCGTCTACAAACAAGCAAGTGTTTCTACAAGGCATCCAACCATGACATTAATGATCCATTCTTTGAATAAAGCGCAATAATGGTGGAGATTGAAATGTTGTCATGAAGAGCTAGCCGGGGTTCTTGCCTTAAACAAATAGGTCTTTCTATGTAGGAGTCATCCGTATCATAGATGAAGTCCTTGGTTATATAAAGGACCTCAACTTTGCTAGATACATTCAATCATCCAATGAATAGGTGGAGTATAAAGCATTAAAGCATGAAGAAGTTGCACAAACATAACTTCCGGATAATCTTTACATATTCATCACCTCTTACTAAAGAGTGAATGAGGAACTACTCACTTTTCATGGCCTTGGCAAGGCTAGAAAAGTGAGTGCTACTCATCCCTCTAAGTAGAGGAGCTACTAAGTAAAACAAACTAAACAAAGAGCTTATCTTCAATGAAGAATAAGTGAATCACTTTCCACCCTTCACGGCTTTGGTAAAGCTCTAGAAAAGTGGAATAGTTTCACTCTTCTAAGAAAGAAAGATGCTCAAGCAATGGAAGTGAAATACATGAACAATAAAAGTGAAAGAAAGGTAGTTACTTTTGGAGGGTTTCCACCACAACCAAAAGTTAAACCATCCCTCTTGATACTTTGTAAATAAAAGCAAGTATAACTACAAGTGGTGTCTAACCCTCCATCATGGTTGTCACAACATGAATGTAAAGACTTAGCATAAGTAAATAAAAGACTTCAACTACAAGGGGAGTCTAAGCCTCCATCATGTTTGATATAAATGCAAAATAAAAACNTGAAGTGGTGGGGTTTTTTTGAATAGAATAGAAGATTCTTTTTCAAGATTTTTCTAGACAAAATGTAAGATTCTCTAAATGTAACAGTCACTCTTCAGCTCGAGGATTAGGACATGTAATAGACTATCCGGTTTATTATGTTTGCGCTTTATAACTCAATTAACTCCCATATCAACAGCAAGTTAATCAGAAGATAAAGATGGATTATGAGAATTAAGCACATGATTTCGATGCCTTTCTAGAAGTTTACAAGAATTGTTTGTGCNGCAGGGGGACGTTCGAATGTTAAGTTTGTCTTTTCTTTAAGGACGTTCAAACGTGAGATGCCATTCGAATGTTGTCTGTGTCTTTGCTTTGATGACGTTCGATGTGAAACCCGAGAAAATTTAANACAGGGGGACGTTCGAATGTTAAGTTTGTCTTTTCTTTAAGGACGTTCAAACATGAGATGCCATTCAAATGTTGTCTGTGTCTTTGCTTTGATGACGTTCGATGTGAAACCCGAGAAAATTTAAACTTTTTCTTAGAAAGGGCAAAATGGTAATTTGTCAGCCTAATGCGTATTTAAAATACTCATGTTTTAGAANACAAATAGGTCTTTCTATGTAGGAGTCATCCGTATCATAGATGAAGTCCTTGGTTATATAAAGGACCTCAACTTTGCTAGATACATTCAATCATCCAATGAATAGGTGGAGTATAAAGCATNCCAAGAATTAAAGTTGCTCTACACAATGAGGGCTACACGTGGGTACCAAGAACAAAGATTTTCACCAAAGATCAAAAGGAGAGATTTTACAGAAATCAAAGTCTTGAGCTTTTGGGGGTGTTCTTGGAGGTTCTAGTATTCATTTACNCAGTACTTGGATGCCTTGGAGAGTACGATGTATGGGCTTTCACTGATGGTGACCTGGATCTTCCAACACACCTTTTTGGGCGAGCCAATCCTTGGTAGACCTCCGTCACCTCNTAGTACTTGGATGCCTTGGAGAGTACGATGTATGGGCTTTCACTGATGGTGACCCGGATCTTCCAACACACCTTTTTGGGCGAGCCAATCCTTGGTAGACCTCCGTCACCTCNTTGAAATATTAGCTTTTTCCTCCCCTATGGCCGGCTGCATTAGAGATTAAGAGAGAAAAGAGAGCAAAGAGGGAAAAACCAAAAATCTTAAGCCTTCTCCTTCGATTTCCCAAAGATCTGTCGGTCGGAATCGCTCGAGCCAAGAATTAAAATTGCTCTACGCGACGAGGGCTACGCGTGGGTACCAAGAACGAAGATTTTCACCGAAGATCAAAAGGCGAGATTTTAGAGAAATCAAAGTCTTGAGCTTTTGGGGGTGTTCTTGGAGGTTCTAGTATTCATTTACGCTTCAAGAGGTAGGGTTTTCCTACTTTGGTTCATTCTAACCTATGGTGTTCATAGGAGAGGGGTTTAAGCATGTGGGGTTGTATAGCCTTTGCATGAGGTTGGTGTTTTGGTGGATATGAGAAATGGATGGAATATACATTCTATCTTGAAGTGGTTTTGTTTCTTGTAATATGTGGTTACTTGAAATGGTTTGTAGAAATCACATAGTATGATTTCTTGAGCTACGTGGTTTGTAGAAATCACTTAGTATGATTTCTTGAGCTATGTGGTTACTTGAAATGGTTATGTGAATATATGACTTGAGTGCCTTTAAGGTGTTTGATAAAATGCCTTTGTGAAATAAAGTGTGTTAATTGCATGAGATTATGCTATAACATGCTNAAATGGTTATGTGAATATATGACTTGATTGCCTTTAAGGTGTTTGATAAAATGCCTTTGTGAAATAAAGTGTGTTAATTGCATGAGATTATGCTATAACATGCTTGGATAATGTGGTAATGTGAAATCATATGCTTATGATATGATTTATAATTGAAATGTACTTGTTAATATATGCATGTTTTGATATATATTGACATTGTGACAAATATGGTATTTATATGCTTAGGATATAATTTACCATGGATGTGTTGGAAATTATTCATATGTCATTCATAGCATATTGAACATTATGTTGTTGTGCAATGGTGCATCACATTGCATATGCACGAAAACATGACATCACATTCATGGGCATGAGTCATGAGTGTGGGTGTGTGTATGCATGGTTAATCAAACACCATTATTGGTGATTGATGGGTGGACTCGGAAAAGTTGGGTTGAAAATCCGAATGAGTCACATGGTTGCATGAAAGAAAAACTTGGGTTGGGTATAGCAATAAGGGGTAGATTCCCCCCTCGGGTGCAAGATCCGGTGACTTGGTTATACACTCCCCTGTGGTGAAATTTCGGAAAAGTGATATGGTGTACGGAATCGGCGGTATAAAATGCAAAATCCGTTGCCTAACAAGACATAAGATTTTGATTTACAAAGTACTCATACAATGAGTAACACCCATCAATGATTTGGTTTTATAGTAAAACAACTTTTATTTCAAACGATCNTATAAAATGCAAAATCCGTTGCCTAACAAGACACAAGATTTTTATTTACAAAGTACTTATACAATGAGTAACACCCATCAATGATTTGGTTTTATAGTAAAACAACTTTTATTTCAAACGATCATTTGGTGGATTTTTTCGTCAATTGATGGATTCAGTATACGTTGGCATTGTATTGTGTCCTGGGAGTCGGTGATGACTTGGGGTAAAGTGCATGAGTGAGTATCATCTCATTTCATGACATGACATGATTACATTCCACATTTAATGCATATTCTTGTATGGAATGATTGTTAAATGTTGTTTGTTGCTTATACACACCACATATGCACCTAAGGTGGAGAGTAGCCTCTGTAGGGATTATTCTATTGGGCGTTGGCTCACCCTATACGGGAAAATATTTCAGGTGGGAGAGATACACCGGTGGATGGCTCCGCTTTGGACCCTCATGTTTGAAGAAAGCCGAATGTGACTTTATTTTGTGTTAATGTAAAATATTTGTGGAAATAATGTTTTGGGCATGTAATCTTTTACAAATAATTGTAATAGAACTTATATAGACTATTATTAAACTAACCTTGCATGTGTTGATATAAATATGGATATTTGGACCCTGTGTGACCAATGTTTACTTATAATTGGACCTGGTGTGATCATTATTGAATATTGGACCTCGGATGGGTCTTGTTATTATATGATTGCACAGGTTGAGTTTTGGGTAGAGCTTCTTGTACAAAGGAGACTCTGCCCGAATTTCGTCAAAATTATGGTTCTCGATAAATGGAGCATAATGGCGTGATATCGAATTATTCGGTATCCACGGGTATTCCACGGGTTGATGGGTAATCAACGGACCCCCAGATTTTGAGGTGTCACATTCGAACTCCAGATGGGGTCTGATTCCTTCCACTCAAGTGACCTGTGGTCATTGACTTGATCACTTCTATACGTCTTGAACAACCTTGACTTTACACTTAGCAACTTGGTCCTCAGTCACTCAAGACATCGTTCGAACGTGGCGTGGCGTTCGAACGTGATACTCAAGTACTTCTGGTTCTTCTTTGTTTACTGCAACATGCCAGGTTCCAGTGGTGTAGTCTTCTCAGGATTCCAGAGGACGTTCGAACATGAGTTGGCATTCGAACGTGGTACTTAAGTACTTCTGCATTTGCCTTTTGTTGACTGCAACACGCCATGTCTCATCAGCTGGTCTTGGCAGGGTTTCAGAGGACGTTCGAACGTGGGTTGACGTTCGAACATTCTTGCTTTGTTCCAACCCTCTACAGTTTTGTTCCCTAGTGTGCCGGTGTTACATTCAAGTGTGATTTTTATTGTTTTTGAGCCTTTGTTCTCTTTAGGACTTGAAATGTCATTACTTAAACTCATCAAAGTACAATTAGTTCAAAAAGGCATATTAAAAATTGTTAACTTTACGCACGAATCACACCCCTCAACCTAAATATTTCTAGTCTCTAGTAATACAATGACAATGAAAGGTAAATCTATTCCTAATACCTTTTTCGTAGGTCATCCGGTTGCATTTAGCTTATGCAACAAGCCGTTGAACCGCTAGGTTTACCCTATTGGACGAGTGTTGTCTCGTGAGGGTTTTCAGTGAAGTTACCCATAAACTTCAGTCGAACAAGTGTGCATGTGAAATTGCCAACTAAAAATGAATTAGCATCATGGTCGTTGGGACACTCAACCCNTATAGTGTGATTTTGAAAGAAATTTTCATACCTCTCAGCTTTAAGGGCACTGGAAAATCTGGTGCAATCATACCTCTTCTTTCTTTGCTTCCCTTCTCCTTCTTGAATGACCTCTTCTACGAAGTTGGGCTCTTGGTTTATTGGTGGAGTGGGCCTNTAGTGATTACAACATCTCGTTCACAAACTATAGTGTGATTTTGAAAGAAATTTTCATACCTCTCAGCTTTAAGGGCACTGGGAAATCTGGTGCAATCATACCTCTTCTTTCTTTGCTTCCCTTCTCCTTCTTGAATGACNGAGTAGTGGGATGGTCATTCTAGAAACAAGAATTGGTATATAACAATCATTCTCCTTTTTCCACTTTTCATGTGTAGCTTTGATTACACAAGCCTTTCTAGGAATGCTCTCAGTAAAAAAAATTGCTCCGATTATAGTGACATATCTCTCAAAAGTGGCATGTGATTAGAAGATGGCCAGTCGAAAAATCTCATGCATTATCAGTATAAGAGTGAAGTTTTGAGGAAAATAGACTTAACCTTGGCATAATCTCATGGAAGAATATTGATGCAAATAGAGAAATGCTAGTTAACATACCCCACTTGCAGTAGATAATACACATATGCATCACACTTGAGATCACCTAGGGCTTTTTGAAGGTTGTAATGGGGCCAGAGGTCAGTGGCTAATGAAATAACGTCAATGGTAATCAAAGGCTATCTTTTTATGCAGTGTTGGCACACCTCTTTCGGTCTTTCTAGATATTTTTCTTGGGAATAGGATTTCTTTCTTTTATTTTTCCTATTTTTCACTTTCTTGGCAATTCTTTGTCTCACAGTGTCTTTTCTCTTTTGGCTGTTTCCACTAATTTTCCTTTTATTGAATAATAGCCACCATTGTCTTTACTATTTTTCTTGCCTTTCTGTTATCATATTGATTTGCAAGAGGGTGCAAGAAATTAGATAGTAAGGTATGATAAATGTATGCTTTTGTGGCTTTGGTCATTACACACGCGAGAAAGAATTCATTCATTTAAGGCTCAAGCATGGCTGACTAGGGATATACTTTTGTAAAAGAATTAGCTAAGGCTCAAAGTTGATCCAAAGGTGGCTTAAGATCCTTTCTCAAGTATGTGCATATGTTCAAAGGTCCCCTGTAGGTTATGAAAATAGATCACTTTAGTTGCATCAATCAAAGCAAGTTTAATGAGATTATTGAAATAGATCTGAAGTGAAAGAACTTACTTTGAGTAATTGTTTATATCCTCTCAAAAAGAATCGTAAAGCTCAAGACTTAGCATAGTTTTCTTTGTCATCCCCACTGATTATGTCAGGTGTTTCAAGGAATGTTAGTTACATAACGATTCCATTTTTGAGTCTGATCACCTTGTACTTCAAGAATAACAAATACTTATGTACATTTGACAATTTAAGCATAGAGATAATATCGATGTTCATAAAAAAAATTGAGGTTTTATGTCTTGGTTGTTAAGTTGAGGTGTCAAATTGATCATGAGCTTAGTCATTTTCACAAGCAATCTTAACATCCACATCTGTTTTGTTATTAACAAGAATTAGAGTGCTAATTCTATACATGCATTTGAAACAAATAAAAATGATAAACTGAATCATTCATTCCATAAAGGATAATGTGTCTATAATAATGTCAATGATGCAATTCATCCATTCAAAACATAACTTCAACTATCCACAATCAACTCTAAAAGGACATATACATCCCCCATAAGTATAAGTATCCACAATATCCACAAGAATTATCAAGAAGAAAACAGTACAGAAATTTCCCATAAACTACTCAAAGAAGAAACAACAAACAACAAACAATCAAGAATAGAAATCAACTACTCCCCTTCAAGAACAGAAATAATCAATCCTCTCCTCCACCTCCATCAGCACCACTAGCACCACCAGCACCACTCCTCAAAAGCCTCAAGATCTCATCCTGCTTAGCTTTAATGCTAAGCATGATGTCCCGTAGAGAACGTCAGGTGGTCATGCTAGGCCCTGCTTGATCTGGTTGTTCTCTCTCTATCTCCATCTCTCTCTCTTCTTCAGCGTCCAACTCCTCCTGCACCTCATCTATTCCTTGAGGAGGGTGCATCTCTTGCCTAGCCGCCGGGGTACCACTATGCCCTAGGCTTCTTTTGAATGACCCTTTGTTTAGTGGCCCCATTGGCTTTTGGATGTCCATTTCTGGCCTCACCCTCATCCTATTGTCGGTTCATATCTCAGTCACAAGTGTGCCAAATGGAAGTGCACTCCTCTTTGCATCGCACCCCTTCTTCATTTCATTCAAAATCAACGAGGGGAGGTCGATGCTATGACCTCGCCCTAGTGCATAGAGCAAACGTGCCATCTCGGGCAAAATCTCATTTTTTCTTCTTATTGGGGCTAGGTTCGTTACCGCAATCAAATTAAGCATTTTGTATTTATTGGTGAGCTCACCTTGTTTTAAAAATTTCCTCCCTCCCCATGAAAAATCCATCAGCCCTGTCAACTCCCTTCCAACCACATTCAACGCATATTTTTCTTTGGCGGGTACATTGGATTTTGTACCCGAGGCATCTCTCTCCTTACCTCTAAAAGACATGCCTTATCTACATCGATGTGGGTGCCTCGAACATATGTTTGGATTGCGCTGTTGATGATCTTGGCGTTCGAGTATAACTCCCTCACCAAGTCAACAACGGCGTCTCCACCATTTCTCAAGTGCCACACCCATTCCCTTTTCTCCATTTCTTCCAACAAACCCAACTCAGCAAAATTAGTGATTACAACATCTCGTTCACAAACTATAGTGTGATTTTGAAAGAAATTTTCATACCTCTCAGCTTTAAGGGCACTGGGAAATCTGGTGCAATCATACCTCTTCTTTCTTTGCTTCCCTTCTCCTTCTTGAATGACCTCTTCTACGAAGTTGGGCTCTTGGTTTATTGGTGGAGTGGGCCTGGCAGGGAGCTCAACCCTAGGCATTGTGCTGTTCTCGATTTTGAGCTTGAGAGTTTGTGAAAAGTCTTGGTTATTTGGTGAAATTTGGAGATTTTTGATGTGAAAAAGCTTTTGGGTGGTTGATTTGTGATGGAAATGAGGAATGANCACTTGCAGTAGATAATACACATATGCATCACACTTGAGATCACCTAGGGCTTTTTGAAGGTTGTAATGGGGCCAGAGGTCAGTGGCTAATGAAATAACGTCAATGGTAATCAAAGGCTATCTTTTTATGCAGTGTTGGCACACCTCTTTCGGTCTTTCTAGATATTTTTCTTGGGAATAGGATTTCTTTCTTTCATTTTTCCTATTTTTCACTTTCTTGGCAATTCTTTGTCTCACAGTGTCTTTTCTCTTTTGGCTGTTTCCACTAATTTTCCTTTTATTGAATAATAGCCACCATTGTCTTTACTATTTTTCTTGCCTTTCTGTTATCATATTGATTTGCAAGAGGGTGCAAGAAATTAGATAGTAAGGTATGGTAAATGTATGCTTTTGTGGCTTTGGTCATTACACACGCGAGAAAGAATTCATTCATTTAAGACTCAAGCATGGCTGACTAGGGATATACTTTTGTAAAAGTATTAGCTAAGGCTCAAAGTTGATCCAAAGGTGGCTTAAGATCCTTTCTCAAGTATGTGCATATGTGCAAAGGTCCCCTGTAGGTTATGAAAATAGATCACTTTAGTTGCATCAATCAAAGCAAGTTTAATGAGATTATTGAAATAGATCTGAAGTGAAAGAACTTACTTTGAGTAATTGTTGATATCCTCTCAAAAAGAATCGTAAAGCTCAAGACTTAGCATAGTTTTCTTTGTCATCCCCACTGATTATGTCAGGTGTTTCAAGGAATGTTAGTTACATAACGATTCCATTTTTGAGTCTGATCACCTTGTACTTCAAGAATAACAAATACTTATGTACATTTGACAATTTAAGCATAGAGATAATATCGATGTTCATAAAAAAAATTGAGGTTTTATGTCTTGGTTGTTAAGTTGAGGTGTCAAATTGATCATGAGCTTAGTCATTTTCACAAGCAATCTTAACATCCACATCTGTTTTGTTATTAACAAGAATTAGAGTGCTAATTCTATACATGCATTTGAAACAAATAAAAATGATAAACTGAATCATTCATTCCATAAAGGATAATGTGTCTATAATAATGTCAATGATGCAATTCATCCATTCAAAACATAACTTCAACTATCCACAATCAACTCTAAAAGGACATATACATCCCCCATAAGTATAAGTATCCACAATATCCACAAGAATTATCAAGAAGAAAATAGTACAGAAATTTCCCATAAACTACTCAAAGAAGAAACAACAAACAACAAACAATCAAGAATAGAAATCAACTACTCCCCTTCAAGAACAGAAATAATCAATCCTCTCCTCCACCTCCATCAGCACCACTAGCACCACCAGCACCACTCCTCAAAAGCCTCAAGATCTCATCCTGCTTAGCTTTAATGCTAAGCATGATGTCCCGTAGAGAACGTCAGGTGGTCATGCTAGGCCCTGCTTGATCTGGTTGTTCTCTCTCTATCTCCATCTCTCTCTCTTCTTCAGCGTCCAACTCCTCCTGCACCTCATCTATTCCTTGAGGAGGGTGCATCTCTTGCCTAGCCGCCGGGGTACCACTATGCCCTAGGCTTCTTTTGAATGACCCTTTGTTTAGTGGCCCCATTGGCTTTTGGATGTCCATTTCTGGCCTCACCCTCATCCTATTGTCGGTTCATATCTCAGTCACAAGTGTGCCAAATGGAAGTGCACTCCTCTTTGCATCGCACCCCTTCTTCATTTCATTCAAAATCAACGAGGGGAGGTCGATGCTATGACCTCGCCCTAGTGCATAGAGCAAACGTGCCATCTCGGGCAAAATCTCATTTTTTCTTCTTATTGGGGCTAGGTTCGTTACCGCAATCAAATTAAGCATTTTGTATTTATTGGTGAGCTCACCTTGTTTTAAAAATTTCCTCCCTCCCCATGAAAAATCCATCAGCCCTGTCAACTCCCTTCCAACCACATTCAACGCATATTTTTCTTTGGCGGGTACATTGGATTTTGTACCCGAGGCATCTCTCTCCTTACCTCTAAAAGACATGCCTTATCTACATCGATGTGGGTGCCTCGAACATATGTTTGGATTGCGCTGTTGATGATCTTGGCGTTCGAGTATAACTCCCTCACCAAGTCAACAACGGCGTCTCCACCATTTCTCAAGTGCCACACCCATTCCCTTTTCTCCATTTCTTCCAACAAACCCAACTCAGCAAAATTAGTGATTACAACATCTCGTTCACAAACTATAGTGTGATTTTGAAAGAAATTTTCATACCTCTCAGCTTTAAGGGCACTGGGAAATCTGGTGCAATCATACCTCTTCTTTCTTTGCTTCCCTTCTCCTTCTTGAATGACCTCTTCTACGAAGTTGGGCTCTTGGTTTATTGGTGGAGTGGGCCTGGCAGGGAGCTCAACCCTAGGCATTGTGCTGTTCTCGATTTTGAGCTTGAGAGTTTGTGAAAAGTCTTGGTTATTTGGTGAAATTTGGAGATTTTTGATGTGAAAAAGCTTTTGGGTGGTTGATTTGTGATGGAAATGAGGAATGAGTGGAGTATTGAGGGCTGGGGAGTAAAAAGAGGCCCTAGGGTTTAGAGGGTTTTGGAGTTTTTAAACTAAGGAAGACGATCCAGGTATTTATAGTCTGAGGAGAAATGTTTGAACGTAGTATGAAGGATTTTAAAATAATGTTCGAACGTTGTGAGCTCCCAGTACTTTTGAGTTCTGTCAGAGACCAAAGTATTGTAAGTTTTTGTCGTTCGAACGGATTGAACTCCCAGTACTTTGAGTTTCCATCAGAAACTTCATTAGAGGCTGAGTACTGTANTTAAGATCCTTTCTCAAGTATGTGCATATGTTCAAAGGTCCCCTGTAGGTTATGAAAATAGATCACTTTAGTTGCATCAATCAAAGCAAGTTTAATGAGATTATTGAAATAGATCTGNGTGGCGTTCGAACGTCGAATCAAAACTCAAAAAAAAATTCAAAATTTTTCTGCACTACATTATGCAAAATAAAAGAGGGCAAAATATTCAAGTTNGAATCAAAACTCAAAAAAAAATTCAAAATTTTTCTGCACTACATTATGCAAAATAAAAGAGGGAAAAATATTCAAGTTTGAACAAAAAATTCATGGTGTCGCAGGATAAATCCCTACCCACGTTCAAGNTGAAGTGAAAGAACTTACTTTGAGTAATTGTTGATATCCTCTCAAAAAGAATCGTAAAGCTCAAGACTTAGCATAGTTTTCTTTGTCATCCCCACTGATTATGTCAGGTGTTTCAAGGAATGTTAGTTACATAACGATTCCATTTTTGAGTCTGATCACCTTGTACTTCAAGAATAACAAATACTTANATTTTTTACATTTACAGAAATTTGGACCCTTGGCTTTCATCCCAACTATTCTAATCTGAGTTTCATCTGTCTCTGTGCCATCTGAACAACCAATAACTCTCCCAATTTCCTGTCTTACAAACCGGTTAAGCAATGTACCAGAATAGGATGGCGTGTCAGGATAATCCTTACTCTGCCCATTCNATAAAAAAAATTGAGGTTTTATGTCTTGGTTGTTAAGTTGAGGTGTCAAATTGATCATGAGCTTAGTCATTTTCACAAGCAATCTTAACATCCACATCTGTTTTGTTATTAACAAGAATTAGAGTGCTAATTCTATACATGCATTTGAAACAAATAAAAATGATAAACTGAATCATTCATTCCATAAAGGANCCAAGTCTTTTGGCATGATGACGTTTAGCATAGGTGCTTCGGCCGCACAGGGGTTTCGCTTGTNTGCTTAGTCATTTTCACGAGCAATCTTAACATCCACATCTGTTTTGTTATTAACAAGAATTAGAGTGCTAATTCTATACATGCATTTGAAACAAATAAAAATGATAAACTGAATCATTCATTCCATAAAGGATAATGTGTCTATAATAATGTCAATGATGCAATTCATCCANATTGTTCTCGGATCTCATTCTTTCTTACCAATCTTGTTTTTCTCATGATCATAGTAGGCATATCAGAGGAAAATGTGCGTAGCACCCCTAAACTAAACCAAAAAAGTTTAACATCCATGCTTTTTATACTATTAAGACTCACTATCTGATTCTTTAACGTCTACTAGTCACAAAGACGATCAGAGATGACCCATAAATATAACCANAGGCACATCAGAGGAAAATGTGCGTAGCACCCCTAAACTAAACCAAAAAAGTTTAACATCCATNTAAGTATCCACAATATCCACAAGAATTATCAAGAAGAAAATAGTACAGAAATTTCCCATAAACTACTCAAAGAAGAAACAACAAACAACAAACAATCAAGAATAGAAATCAACTACTCCCCTTCAAGAACAGAAATAATCAATCCTCTCCTCCACCTCCATCAGCACCACTAGCACCACCAGCACCACTCCTCAANACTAGTCACAAAGACGATCAGAGATGACCCATAAATATAACCATCAAAATGAAAAACATGGTAATCAAAATACGGTACACAATCTGATCAAGATCAGTAACAACAACAACACAAATTTAAANTTCAAGAACAGAAATAATCAATCCTCTCCTCCACCTCCATCAGCACCACTAGCACCACCAGCACCACTCCTCAAAAGCCTCAAGATCTCATCCTGCTTAGCTTTAATGCTAAGCATGATGTCCCGTAGAGAACGTCAGGTGGTCATGCTAGGCCCTGCTTGATCTGGTTGTTCTCTCTCTATCTCCATCTCTCTCTCTTCTTCAGCGTCCAACTCCTCCTGCACCTCATCTATTCCTTGAGGAGGGTGCATCTCTTGCCTAGCCGCCGGGGTACCACTATGCCCTAGGCTTCTTTTGAATGACCCTTTGTTTAGTGGCCNCTTTTCTATGGGCACATATGAACTGTAGTTCTCCCCCCCCAACCTAAACTGAACATTGTCCCCAATATTTTGAATTTATCGATCTGATGAGCTTTGGGGATAAGGTTGAATGGTTGAGATCTTGTTCACTAGCCAAAACCTACANCCCCCCCAACCTAAACTGAACATTGTCCCCAATATTTTGAATTTATCGATTTGGTGAGCTTTGGGGATAAGGTTGAATGGTTGAGATCTTGTTCACTAGCCAAAACCTACAAACAAAATACACAAATCAAATATCTCATTGCAGATATGGGTTAGGATGATAACCCTTGATTTTGAGTGCAGACAGAAGAAGCATAGCTATGTACAAATAGAGTAAACACACGTAGATTATGAGACAAAGGATGGGGTCTTTAGGTAGTATGGTCATGGTGTTGTTGGGAGNACGTGCCATCTCGGGCAAAATCTCATTTTTTCTTCTTATTGGGGCTAGGTTCGTTACCGCAATCAAATTAAGCATTTTGTATTTATTGGTGAGCTCACCTTGTTTTAAAAATTTCCTCCCTCCCCATGAAAAATCCATCAGCCCTGTCAACTCCCTTCCAACCACATTCAACGCATATTTTTCTTTGGCGGGTACATTGGATTTTGTACCAGAGGCATCTCTCTCCTTACCTCTAAAAGACATGCCTTATCTACATCGATGTGGGTGCCTCGAACATATGTTTGGATTGCGCTGTTGATGATCTTGGCGTTCGAGTAGANAGAAGTGCGTGGAAAGAAAGGAAAAGGGGGTGGGGGCCTTATAAAGGTGGTGGTGTGGTTCGGGTTGGACCGGGTTCTCCTTGACCCGACCCTTTTTTGTGTCGGCAGGAGCTTTACTCGAAGTGCTGTTCTGGATCCATTAAAAGAATGGTCTCCACATTTTTGATAAAGTCCTCCACAAAGGGTTTTAATCGCTGAACATTGACGGTAAAGATATTACCGTTCGATGGGTTCTCCACTTTCACTACCCCAATCCATCTTGATTTCAACTTACCAGGAAAAAGGCGGAGTCTTGAATTGAACAACAGAACTTTTTGATCAGTTTTGAAAGACTTTCGCACTATGTTCTTGTCATGAAAAATTTTCATCCTGGATTTTGCAATCTTATATGCTTCATTTCTCAGTTCGTTCAATTTGTTAATCTGAAGTTTTCTTGCTAGTCCGGCTTTGTCCATGTCAAAGTTCATTGTCTTAATAGCCAGTATGCCTTATGTTCCAATTCCATAGGTAGGTGACACGACTTTCCATAGACTAATCGGTAAGGAGACATGCCCAAAATTGTTTTAAAAGAAGTATGATCCACCCAGAGTGCATCAGTTAGTCTTAACGACCAATCTTTGCGGTCTAGATTTACCACTTTTTCTAAAATTAATTTGATCTCCCAATTAGCTAATTTTGCCTGTCCACTAGTTTGTGGATGGTATGGAGTTGCAATTTTGTGAAAAATAAAGTAGTTTTTCATCAGACTCCAGAAAGGTCGATTACAAAAATGAGCACCTCCATCACTTATGATGGATTTTGGGATTCCAAATCGGGATAAAATATTTTCTTTTAAAAACTTGATCACCGTTTGATGATCTTTATTTCAACATGGAATTGCCTCAACCCATTTGGATACATAGTCTATGGCTACCAAAATGTATAGATAGCCAAAGGAGGGGGAAAATGGTCCCATAAAATCGATGCCTCAACAGTGAAAAATTTCAATTATCAGAATGAGGTTTAGAGGCATCATGTTTCTTCTTGAAATATTTACCAACCTTTGACATCTATCACAAGTTAAACAAAAAACATGGACATCTTTGAAAAGTGTGGGCTAGTGAAATCCGCATTACAGGATTTTTGCAACGGTTTTTTTGGATGAAAAATGGCCACCACATGCTTCGGAATGACAAATGCTATTACCTGTTTGCTTTCTTGAGCGGGGATGTAATGTCTTATGATTTGATCTTTGCAGTACTTAAGTACGTACGGATCTTCCCAAAAGAAATTGCGAACCTCTCTCAGAAATTTCTTTTTGTCCGTGGGGGAAAAGGACGAATGGAGTGTTCCAGTAGCAAGAAAATTAACAATATCAGCGTACCATGGGGTCTCATCAATTATGAACAGTTGTTCATTGGGAAATTTTTCATTGATTGACATTCCATCCTCATGAAATTTGTAAGTTTACCTGGACAGATGGTCTGCCACCACATTCTCAACACCCTTTTTGTCCTTAATGACTAAGTCAAACTCTTAAAGTAAGAGTATCCATCGCAAGAGCCTTGTTTTAGCATCTTTTTTTGTGAGCAAAAATTTCAGTGCTGCATGGTCAGTGAATACAGAAACAGAAGAACCAACAAGATAAGAACGGAATTTTTTCATAGCAAAGACTACGACAAGTAATTCTTTTTTAGTTGTTGAATAGTTCATTTGAGCATCATTCAAAGTTTTACTTGCATAGTAAATCACGTGTGGTTTCTTATATTTTCGTTGACCCAACACAGCACCTACAACATAGTCACTTGCATCACACATTAGGTCAAAGGGTAAAGTCCAGCCAAGGGGTTGCATTATTGGGGTAGAAATTAACATGCCTTTAAGTTGATCAAAATTTTTTTGGCATGTTTTATTCCAGTCAAAGATTACATCCTGACTTAGGAGATGACACATGGGTTTAGCTATGGTACTGAAATCTTTTATGAATCTCCTGTAAAACCCTGAATGTCCCAGAAATGATCGGGCATCTTTCATAGTCTTGGAAGTAGGCAAATTCTCAATCAGATCTATTTGGGCCTTGTCAACTTTCATGCCCTCAGACGACACAATGTGACCTAAGACAATGCCTTGTGTTACCATAAAATGACATTTTTCCCAATTAAGCACCAGATTGGTTTCTTGACATCTTATCAACACGTTTTCTAGGTTGGCCAGACACAAATCAAATGAGTCACCATATACAGAGAAGTCATCCATGAACACTNGCATCTTTCATAGTCTTGGAAGTAGGCAAATTCTCAATCAGATCTATTTGGGCCTTGTCAACTTTAATGCCCTCAGACGACACAATGTGACCTAAGACAATGCCTTGTGTTACCATAAAATGACATTTTTCCCAATTAAGCACCAGATTGGTTTCTTGACATCTTATCAACACGTTTTCTAGGTTGGCCAGACACAAATCAAATGAGTCACCATATACAGAGAAGTCATCCATGAACACTTCCAAAAATTTCTCGACCATGTCACTGAATAGACTCAACATGCATCTTTGAAATGTTGCAGGAGCGTTACAAAGCCCGAAAGGCATCCTTTTGAATGCAAAGGTACCAAAGGGGCATGTGAATGTGGTTTTCTCTTGATCATTGAGTGCTATCTCAATTTGATTATATTTGAAATACCCATCCAGGAAACAGTAAAATTCATGGCTTGCAATGCTCTGTAGAACCTGGTCAAGAAAGAGAAGATGAAAGTGGTCTTTTCTAGTCACCAAATTGAGTTTTCGGTAGTCAATACACATCTGCCTTCTGACGACTTTAGTTGGTACTAGTTTATTTGCATCATTTTTGACCACTATGACTCCACANCTGTGGTTTTCTCTTGATCATTGAGTGCTATCTCAATTTGATTGTATTTGAAATACCCATCCAGGAAACAGTAAAATTCATGGTTTGCAATGCTCTGTAGAACCTGGTCAAGAAAGAGAAGATGAAAGTGGTCTTTTCTAGTCACCAAATTGAGTTTTCGGTAGTCAATACACATCTGCCTTCTGACGACTTTAGTTGGTACTAGTTTATTTGCATCATTTTTGACCACTATGACTCCACACTTTTTAGGCACAACTTGGGTTGGACTAACCCATTTGTTGTCGGAGGTGGGGAAGATTATCTCGGCATCTAAGAGCTTTAACACCTCTGCCTTTACGACTTCCTTCATGTGAGGGTTCAGTCGTCGCTGCATTTGATGAGAGGATTTTGAGTCCTCTTCAAGGTATATGGTATGATTGCAGATTAACAGGCTTATACCTTTCAATTCAGCGATGGTCCACCCAATGGTGCTTTTGGGGTTTTGAAGAACTTTAATCAGTTTAGACTCGTGCAAGTCTGTGAGCTTAGACGAAATTACTACTGAGAATGACTTGTCCTTTCCTAGGAATGCATATTTGAGGTCAGATAGGAGAGGTTTCAATTCAGGCTTTGATGGCTTGTTACTTGAAGAGAGTGGCTTTGTGCCCCTTGGTGAAAGTTCCTCGAATTTGGGGACCCATGTATTAACAGCATGAGTTGGGTAATTCTTTGGATCATCATCTATTGTTTCAGATGTGATGGACTTTGACAAAGAAAGGTCAGTGGAATTTTCACAGAATGTTTTATTCAGATGATCCTGGACCAAAGACTCAATGGAGTTTATTTCTCCTTCTTCCCTATCCTGTCCTGGGTGTTTGGCAACATTGAAAATATTCATCTAAAGTGTCATATTCCCAAAGGTTAATTTCATGATCCCATTCCTACAATTGATTAGTGCATTTGAAGTTGCTAGGAAGGGTCGACCAAGAATAACGGGAATTGGATTCTCTGAATGTTTTGCTGGCTGAGTATCTAAGATGATGAAGTCAACAGAGAATGCAAAGTTGTCCACTTGGACAAGTACATCTTCAATAATACCCCTAGGAATTTTGACAGATCTGTCTGCCAACTGAAGTGTGACACTTGTGGGTTTGAGTTCTCCCAGACCCAATTGCTGGTAAATAGAGAATTGGAGCAAATTGACATTTGCTCCAAGGTCTAGCGGTGCTTGTTCGATTCTGAAATTTCTAATGACACACGACACAGTCGGACACTCTAGATCTTTGTATTTTGGAGGGGTTTTGCGTTGAAGCAAGACACTAGCATGTTCTGTCAGGAAGGCTCTTTTTTGAACATTCTGGCTTTTCTTGACTGTGCTCAAGTCTTTTAGAAGCTTGGCATAAGATAGAACATGTTTGATTACATCCAAAAGTGGGATGTTGATTTTTACTTGCTTGAATCGCTCGTAAATTTCTGGCTGATTATTCAACCTCTGTGCAGTTTTGAGTCTATGAGGAAAAGGAGCAGGAATAGAACAAAAGGGTTCTTCTCTCTCAAGTTCAGGCTTAGTTGGTTTAGGCTCGATCAGTGAGTTGATTGGGATGGATTTTGGCTTTGGAATTAGCATGTCTTTGATGGTCTTGTCAATCACCTTGCCACTTCGTAGTGTAGTAACAACTTGGGCTTGACCTTGTGGGTTTTCCATGGTTGAAGGATTTTCCACCTGAAATTGGCCTTGTGGTGGTTTTGGTTGGGCAGGAAACTTGGCCTTTTCATGTGTGGTCATGGATTGGGTGAGTTTTTGAATGTGGCTTTTAAGATCCTCGAAAGATTAAGTGGTTTGTGCTTTGAAATNGCCTTCTCATGTGTGGTCATGGATTGGGTGAGTTTTTGAATGTGGCTTTTAAGATCCTCGAAAGATTAAGTGGTTTGTGCTTTGAAATCAGTGAAAGCCTGAGTGGAACTATGGTTGTAGTTCATTTGGTTTTGCATTAACTGGTTCAGTGTGTCCTCTAAGTTCCTCTTTTGTGGTGGTTGGTATGGTGGGTATGTGGGAGGTCCTTGAGGTGGTGAGTGTGAACCGTGTTGTTAGTTCATGGGAGTTGGTTGTGTGTTCCTCCAACTGAAGTTTGGGTGATTGCGCCTGTAAACCCCACCCTTTTATCTTTATATATGTATCTAGGTTTATGTAGCAAGTTATTATTTCTTTTAGAAATGTTAATATGAAAATTCAAGGAAATAGTAGTTAAAACTTAGTTTAGCTTACAACTATATGAAATCGTTCTAATAGAACTTGGACCAACTAGGTTTGATGAACAAAAGCATGTTGGATAAGCTTGTGTTAGATTTGGAAAGGTTTGGAATGGGTTTGAAATGAAANTAGTAGTTAAAACTTAGTTTAACTTACAACTATATGAAATCGTTCTAATAGAACTTGGACCAACTAGGTTTGATGAACAAAATCATGTTGGATAAGCTTGTGTTAGATTTGGAAAGGTTTGGAATGGGTTTGAAATGAAAAATAGAGGAAATAGGCAAAATTGGACAGGACCTACCGGTAATACGTTGTCCAGTGGATTCGAACTACTGGTAGTCAACAGGTACTAAATGTCAAATAGATCTGAACTACCGGTAGTCAACAGGTAGTAAAGGTCCAGTAGATCCGAACTACCGGTAGCTCAACAGGTAGTATGTTGTCCCGTAGATCCGAACTACCGCTAGATAGTTAAAAAGTCAGAATTTTTATGTTTTAAAACCCCATTTTCACTCCATTTACTCCCATTCTTTCACACCACTCTTACCCCCACACCTCTTAGAACCCTAGTAGAAAGACTTAGAGAGGAAGAGACAAAGGGAAAACAAGAGTTCTTAGGGTGATTCAAGATCAAATCTTCTTGTCCTTCACACCAAAGCCAAGGAGAAAGGTAGGGGTTTCTTCCATTCTTGTCCATTAAGGCTAGGGTTTATATATATACATGTTTTGCTTCTAAATCTTAAATATATGCTATGAAATACTTGTTCCTTGAAGTTTTTACAAGTATCACCATGTTTTGAAGGTATTTATGGTTTGATAGCCATAAAAACCCTAGTTTTTTAGAAAAATGGATTTTTCTTCTTAATGTTCAATTGTTCTTGATTCCAACACTAGTGCTTTGTATTCAAAAACAAATGGTAGTTGTGATGATCTCTTGCTTATTTTCTTAAATGGTTCTCTTGTATTACAAATTGTGAAATTGGAGATTTATGGAATTGTTTGTTATTTGAGAAAATTATTGGAATTGTATCTCTTGTATGGTTGTTGTGATGGACTTGAATTGCATTCGAGCACTGCCATAGAGTGTTAGAGATTAGTCTATCCCAGTGGGGGTGAGCTGGTTTCCTAACACTTGTAGTGGTTTGTTGTTTGTGAGAGTAACCACTATTGTTCACGTAAGTTCGAGGCTGAGGTTGGGTATACCTTTCCTGGGAAGGATTCATCTATGCCGTGGGAGATGGTATATACCCTTCCTAAAGTGGTTTGTGCGGTTATGGTTGGGTGAATGAGATAGAGTTGTTTTGTAGATTCATGGGAAGCAACCAACATACACGAGAACATATTTATTGTGTGGAATTAGTTTCCTACAATAGCTTGTGGAGGTATAGTACTCTACAAGAACTTGTGAAAAATGGCTTATGGTTAGAAATGGTTTATTGTTTGTAAATTCATTTTACTATTCATTTAAATTATTACTATTGTGTAAACTTGAGATCTATTGAAATGTTCCTGTTTTCTTTCAAAAATTAATTTATGATATTTACAAAATGAGACCGACTTGTTTTTACATGCTTTCTAAACCTTGTATGAGTTTGGGAGAATGTTGCTACAGAGTTTCGTGCTCACCCCCTACAAACAACATATTTTTCAAATTATGTGCTAGAGGAGGAGCTNTTATGATATTTACAAAATGAGATCGACTTGTTTTTACATGCTTTCTAAACCTTGTATGAGTTTGGGAGAATGTTGCTACAGAGTTTCGTGCTCACCCCCTACAAACAACATATTTTTCAAATTATGTGCTAGAGGAGGAGCTAGGAATAGATGAACAAGCACATTGGGAAGCTCCTATAGAAGGGAACGTGGATCTTGAAGTGGGCGTCTAGAGTTATATTCTCTTTGTTCTAGACTAGGGAATTTTTGTTGAGACTATGTAAAGTCAATCCTTTTGTAATTTCGCTGCAAGTTAAATTTGATTATTTTGGGATGTAATTGCCATAGCCTGGCATATTCTTTTGGATATAATGGCCATGGTTGGCCTATTCTTTTGGGATAATTATTGTAAATGTTTGATTTGATGAATGAACTTTCTTCAATGATGAATTTATTTAGTTGCTCTCATGCTATGAATGGTTTTTAGTTTGTAATGCCATCCAGGGTGGGTTTTGGGGCGTTACACCACCACAGTGGATTATATGTTTCAGAGTATGGGTTAGAATAAGACTTGTTGAAATTAGAGACAATATTTGTTTGCTCCAACAAAACCTCTTTGAATGCTGGAATTGTAGGACACTCCCCAGTTGGGTGTCCTGTCAGCGCACAAATCCCACACACTTGTTCTGTAGAAGAGCTGACATCAACTTGATGAACCTTTTTCATCTCTAAGGCTTTAAGCTTTCGAGATAAGGTGGACATTTTTGTTCTTAGATCATCATCCTTTTTCAAGACATATTTACCCCCTTGGGAAGTAGATGGTTTGGTTTCAACAATGGTAGGGGAGGCTAAGTCCCACATCTGAGAACTGTCAGATAAGGTATCAAAAAAATTGAATGCCTTCTGCGGACTCTTGCTCATAAACTCTCCTTGAGCCATAATTTCAACAAACTGACGTAGTCTAGTGGGCTAGGAGTCATAGAAAAATCCTACCAAGATCCAATTCTCAAAAGCATGGTGTGGGCAAAAATGGAGTAGATCCTTGAATCTCTCCCAACTTTGGTAAAAGGTTTCTCCTTTTTTGACCAAAAAATTCATGATTTACCTTTTCAATGCATTAGTGCGGTGTAGAGGAAATTTTTTTAAAAAAAATTCATTTTGTAATGCCCGCTAGTCAGGTATTGAAAGAGCTTTTAAAGAATTTAGTCATTGTTTAGCTTTATCCCTTAAGGAAAAAGGGAAAAGNTTTTTTTTAAAAAAATTCATTTTGTAATGCCCGCTAGTCAGGTATTGAAAGAGCTTTTAAAGAATTTAGTCATTGTTTAGCTTTATCCCTTAAGGAAAAAGGGAAAAGTTTCATCTTGACCAGTTCAGAATTGTCTTGAAAAGTTCCACATACTTGCTCAAAATCTTTATATGCATATATGGGTTTTCTGTCTCTAGTCCGTGAAACTGAGGGAGTAGTTGAACTGTCCCCGTCTTTATAGTAAAGAGGGGTGCATCTTCAAGAAAAATAAAACAAGAGGGGACACTATTCCTTGTGGGATTTAAGTAACCTCAGAGTTCGAATGTTAGGTACTTCTCTCTCTCTTACAGGAATTTCCTCTTGTCTCTCACCATTTGCCATTTTACTTTCACAAGAGTTTGCTACTGATCTAGGTGAAAGTGGTTCAGATTGATTTACAGATCCAGAAGATTCAGTTGGCAAATTTTGATAGTGAGGAGTGTTTTCAGACATAAAAGTAATTAAAACAACTTTATATACAATAAAGCAAATTTATACAAAAAAGTGAGGTCTTTTTACCTTTTACTATAAAACACCTTTTATGATTCCCAGATAATGGCGCCAAAAACTTGACTTTATCAGAAATGTGTACACCCAAGTGCAGGCGGTCAAGCTGTAGTAATAATTCGGTAAAATTTGGAGTCGAATCCACATGGAACTATGATTGTTGTTTTCAAGTAAGCAATAATAGAGACCAAGTAATTGGAAATTTTGAGAGTTTTGAAGTGGGGGGGGGGGGTTTCTTGAATAGAATAGGAGATTATTTTTCAAGAGTTTTCTAGACAAAATCTAAGATTCTCTAAATGTAACAGCCACTCCTTAGCTCGAGGATTAGGACATGTAATAGACTATCCGGTTTATTATGTTTGTGCTTTATAACTCAATTAACTCCCATTTCAATAGCAAGTTAATCGGAAGATAAAGATAGACTATGAGAATTAAGCACATGATATCGATGCCTTTCTAGAAGTTTACAAGAATTTTCTGTGCCGAGACTTAACCCGTTTACAAACAAGCAAGTGTTTCTACAAGGCATCCAACCATGACATTAATGATCCATTCTTTGAATAAAGTGCAGTAATGGTGGAGATTGAAATGTTGTCATGAAGAGCTAGCCAGGGTGCTTGCCTTGAACCAACAGGTCTTTCTATGCAGGTCATCCGTATCATAGATGAAGCCCTTGGTTATACAAAGGACCTCAACTTTGCCAGATACATTCAATAATCCAATGAACATGTAGAGTATAAAGTGAGTGCTACTCATCCCTCTAAGTAGAGGAGCTACTAAGTAAAACAAACTAAACAAAGAGCTTATCTTCAATGAAGAATAAGTGAATCACTTTCCACCCTTCACGGCTTTGGTAAAGATCTAGAAAAGTGGAAGATTTTCACTCTTCTAAGAAAGAAGGATGCTCAAGCAATGGAAGTGAAATACATGAACAATAAAAGTGAAAGAAAGGTAGTTACTTTTAGAGGGTTTCCACTACAACCAAAAGTTGAACCATCCCTCTTGATACTTTGTAAATGAAAGCAAGTACAACTACAAGGGGAGTCTAAGCCTCCATCATGGTTATCACAACATGAATGTAAAGACTTAGCATAAGTAAATAAAAGACTTCAACTACAAGGGGAGTCTAAGCCTCCATCATGGTTGATATAAATGCAAAATGAAAACATAAACATGAAATGTTCATGAACTAGACTACTAAAACACTCTTTACTTTACAAGAACAAAGATTGCTCCCCCTTTTCTCTACAAGATGAAGAATGCCCTTTAAGCTCCCAACATGGGAGTATTTATAGGCAAGGAAGGGGAGGAGGGGGTAGGAGATAAGAGAGGATGAGTGAATAGTGTTTACCGCCCATGGAAATAAACTACTTTGTAGGCAGTCTGCAGGGGGACGTTCGAACGTGATCTGGCATTCGAACGTTAAGTCTGTCTTTTTTTTAAGGACGTTCGAATGTGTCGTTCGAGCATTGTTTATGTCTTTGCTTTGAGGACGTTCGAACGCTAGATGGGGTTTGATTCCTTCCACTCAAGTGGCACGTGGTCACTGACTTGGTCACTTCCATACGTCTTGAACAACCTTGAATTTACACTCAGTAACTTGGTCCTTACTCACTCATGACATCGTTCAAATGTGGAGTGGCGTTCGAACGTGATACTCAAGTACTTCTGGTTCTTCTTTCTTTACTGCAACATGCCAGGTTCCAGTAGTGTAGTCTTCTCAGGATTCCAGAGGATGTTCGAACGTGGTACTTAAGTACTTCTGCATTTGCCCTTTGTTGACTGCAACACGCCATGTCTCAGTAGCTGGCCTTGGCAGGGTTTCAGAGGACGTTTAAACGTAGGTTGATGTTCGAACGTTCTTGCTTTGTTCCAACCCTCTGCAGTTTTGTTCCCTATTGTGCCGGCGTTACATTCAAGTGTGATTTTTGTTGTTCTTGGGCCTTTGTTCTCTTTAGGACCTGAAATGTCATTACTTAAACTCCATCAAAGTACAATTAGTTCAAAAAGGCATAGTAAAAATTGTTAACTTTACGCACGAATCAATAACAATTAACTTCCATGTTACTAACAAGTCAACCGGTAGGTTTGATGTATATAAATCATCACACAACAACTTCTTAGGTCAGCTGGTGCTATCCATAACAATTGATTAATCCAAGTGAACCAGAAGGACAAACCATTCATGAGGAATACTTGAATTATTCAATTGACTCCATGATAGTAAGTGCGTATATAACAAACCATAACACAATAACTTTTTAGGTTAGCTGGTGGTATTAATATATCGTAGCACAACAACTTCTTAGGTTAGCTGGTTATAGATGTGCCAATTGACTAATCTGAGTAAATTAGAAGGACAAGTCATTCATGAGGAATACTTGAATTACTCAATAGGTCATCTTATCATCTATACCAGTTAAAACATTCTCAGTGATCTAGTGGAGGACTAGCCATACCGATGGAACACCGTAGATATTAAACTGGCAGGTTGATTATATATACTAGTTAAATGATTTGAGTAATTCAGAAGGACAAGCCATTCATGAGGATCACTTAGGTCATCAATTTGATATTTATGTATAGTAGTTAAACAACCCTAATAACCCAGAAGGACAAGCCATTCATGAGGATCATTTAGGTTTTGTACCATGCATCAGTAGAACATCCTCAGTGTTATATATATATATAAATAAAACATCAATATTTTCAGAGGTTAACCAATATTATACATATGTTTACCTCTCACTGGAGGATATAAAAAACTACTCACACCCCATTACTATAGACAAGCAAGGAGTGTGGATAGCTTTAATTACAACAATAAATATAATATAGACTTGGATACTTCTTTCATAAGGAATAACTGAAATACAACCACCCGTAATATCAGTTAAGATACAAAGGTGGCGGTAGTTCAATTATCCGAATAGAAAGATAACACAAAAATGTAGCAATATAGAGTTTCGGCTGGAGTGTATGACGGACCGAATTTGTGTCTAACTTCCTCTTTCTCTCTTTCTTTTTCTCTTTCTTTGGAAATCTCTCTCTAGAGCTCTTTCTATGCCTGGCCAAGTTTTGAAGAAGGCTATGCATGCCTTTTTATAGAAGGAAGGAAGCAGAAGGTGGAGAGATGATGATGAGCCAACTTGGGCCACCGTTGAACGCCCCTCCACCGTCCAGATAGTGGAGCCTTGCTGTATGGTGGTTTTCTTGGTGTGCTGACTCTTGCTTTGTGTAAATTAGACTTTATTCCTTTGTTGTTTCAAGCCTTAACGC
Organism: Ilex paraguariensis; assembly: GCA_963454935.2. Taxonomy (NCBI): domain Eukaryota; kingdom Viridiplantae; phylum Streptophyta; class Magnoliopsida; order Aquifoliales; family Aquifoliaceae; genus Ilex; species Ilex paraguariensis. The sequence goes on from CAUOFW020005058.1 coordinate 1,631,179, forward strand.
ATTGTTGCTTGTATTTTGTAGTAATTCTACATCAAACCTTGAAATTTCAAACATAATATACATAAAACCCTAATTTACACACAAACCCTAAGTGATAGTTTTTTAGTTATTTTATCTTACCAATTTGATTTTTTAATGATTCTAATTTATATACTAATTAGATTTAATCACATTCCCCATCTTAAACTTTACTAGTTCCTAGTAAATTATAAAAAACTATTAAAAAAATAAAAATATAATACAAACAGAGGTAAAATCATTTTCGTAGATTTTTTTACGATTGCATTTAGCATNCTACTAAAACACTCTTTACTTTACAAGAACAAAGATTGCTCCCCCTTTTCTCTACAAGATGAAGAATGCCCTTTAAGCTCCCAACATGGGAGTATTTATAGGCAAGGAAGGGGAGGAGGGGGTAGGAGATAAGAGAGGATGAGTGAATAGTGTTTACCGCCCATGGAAATAAACTACTTTGTAGGCAGTCTGCAGGGGGACGTTCGAACGTGATCTGGCATTCGAACGTTAAGTCTGTCTTTTTTTTAAGGACGTTCGAATGTGTCGTTCGAGCATTGTTTATGTCTTTGCTTTGAGGACGTTCGAACGCTAGATGGGGTTTGATTCCTTCCACTCAAGTGGCACGTGGTCACTGACTTGGTCACTTCCATACGTCTTGAACAACCTTGAATTTACACTCAGTAACTTGGTCCTTACTCACTCATGACATCGTTCAAATGTGGAGTGGCGTTCGAACGTGATACTCAAGTACTTCTGGTTCTTCTTTCTTTACTGCAACATGCCAGGTTCCAGTAGTGTAGTCTTCTCAGGATTCCAGAGGATGTTCGAACGTGGTACTTAAGTACTTCTGCATTTGCCCTTTGTTGACTGCAACACGCCATGTCTCAGTAGCTGGCCTTGGCAGGGTTTCAGAGGACGTTTGAACGTAGGTTGATGTTCGAACGTTCTTGCTTTGTTCCAACCCTCTGCAGTTTTGTTCCCTATTGTGCCGGTGTTACATTCAAGTGTGATTTTTGTTGTTCTTGGGCCTTTGTTCTCTTTAGGACCTGAAATGTCATTACTTAAACTCCATCAAAGTACAATTAGTTCAAAAAGGCATAGTAAAAATTGTTAACTTTACGCACGAATCAATAACAATTAACTTCCATGTTACTAACAAGTCAACCGGTAGGTTTGATGTATATAAATCATCACACAACAACTTCTTAGGTCAGCTGGTGCTATCCATAACAATTGATTAATCCAAGTGAACCAGAAGGACAAACCATTCATGAGGAATACTTGAATTATTCAATTGACTCCATGATAGTAAGTGCGTATATAACAAACCATAACACAATAACTTTTTAGGTTAGCTGGTGGTATTAATATATCGTAGCACAACAACTTCTTAGGTTAGCTGGTTATAGATGTGCCAATTGACTAATCTGAGTAAATTAGAAGGACAAGTCATTCATGAGGAATACTTGAATTACTCAATAGGTCATCTTATCATCTATACCAGTTAAAACATTCTCAGTGATCTAGTGGAGGACTAGCCATACCGATGGAACACCGTAGATATTAAACTGGCAGGTTGATTATATATACTAGTTAAATGATTTGAGTAATTCAGAAGGACAAGCCATTCATGAGGATCACTTAGGTCATCAATTTGATATTTATGTATAGTAGTTAAACAACCCTAATAACCCAGAAGGACAAGCCATTCATGAGGATCATTTAGGTTTTGTACCATGCATCAGTAGAACATCCTCAGTGTTATATATATATATAAATAAAACATCAATATTTTCAGAGGTTAACCAATATTATACATATGTTTACCTCTCACTGGAGGATATAAAAAACTACTCACACCCCATTACTATAGACAAGCAAGGAGTGTGGATAGCTTTAATTACAACAATAAATATAATATAGACTTGGATACTTCTTTCATAAGGAACAACTGAAATACAACCACCCGTAATATCAGTTAAGATACAAAGGTGGCGGTAGTTCAATTATCCGAATAGAAAGATAACACAAAAATGTAGCAATATAGAGTTTCGGCTGGAGTGTATGACGGACCGAATTTGTGTCTAACTTCCTCTTTCTCTCTTTCTTTTTCTCTTTCTTTGGAAATCTCTCTCTAGAGCTCTTTCTATGCCTGGCCAAGTTTTGAAGAAGGCTATGCATGCCTTTTTATAGAAGGAAGGAAGCAGAAGGTGGAGAGATGATGATGAGCCAACTTGGGCCACCGTTGAACGCCCCTCCACCGTCCAGATAGTGGAGCCTTGCTGTATGGTGGTTTTCTTGGTGTGCTGACTCTTGCTTTGTGTAAATTAGACTTTATTCCTTTGTTGTTTCAAGCCTTAACGCATTGTTGCTTGTATTTTGTAGTAATTCTACATCAAACCTTGAAATTTCAAACATAATATACATAAAACCCTAATTTACACACAAACCCTAAGTGATAGTTTTTTAGTTATTTTATCTTACCAATTTGATTTTTTAATGATTCTAATTTATATACTAATTAGATTTAATCACATTCCCCATCTTAAACTTTACTAGTTCCTAGTAAATTATAAAAAACTATTAAAAAAATAAAAATATAATACAAACAGAGGTAAAATCATTTTCGTAGATTTTTTTACGATTGCATTTAGCATATGCAATAAGCCTTTAAACCCCTAGGTGATTCCTAGTGGACGAGTTCTATCTCGTGAAGGTTTTCAGAGAAGCTACGTATAAACTTCAGTAGTTAGGAGTTTGTAATTCATATTTTTCATGTGAAAAATTAAATCAATATTCTTTCTGTCTTGCCAAAATATTGCCTTTTTTGATCACTATAAGAGTAACACACGTTAGTTGTAAAATTATCTATATATTTTTATAAAAACATGTGTGTGTGTGTGTGTAGTGATTTCTTTATTTTCAAAAATCACTTAGGAAATAGCATCATTTTTCATGGTAGTCTTAATGTCAATCCTTTCCTAGAATACACTTAGCNGATCACTATAAGAGTAACACACGTTAGTTGTAAAATTATCTATATATTTTTATAAAAACATGTGTGTGTGTGTGTAGTGATTTCTTTATTTTCAAAAATCACTTAGGAAATAGCATCATTTTTCATGGTAGTCTTAATGTCAATCCTTTCCTAGAATACACTTAGCAAAAAGAACACACCTGTTATAGTGACTATTCTCACAAGCTACATGTGATTGAAATATAGTTAACAAAGCAAATAATTTCACATGTAGTTAATTAAAAGAACAGGTTTTTGAATGAAAGTGGAATTTGACATAATCTCATGAAAGAATATTAACATTATATTAAATATATTATTAACATTTTCCTGTTTAGAATTGATAGGATTAATACAAATATATGATTTCTGGAATCAAAAAGGACTTTCTTAGGGTTGTAATGTGGCCATCGGTTTAAGATTTATGAAATGATGTCAGTGAAATTCAAGTGCCATCTTTAATATTATGGCACACCTCATTCTATTTTTCTAAGACTTTGCATGTTCATCATTTTCGTTTTTCCCATTTTGCACTTTCTTGGCTCTTTTCTTTCTTTTGAAATTTCTTCTGTACCATGATCATTCTTTTGCCTTTTCTTGTCCTTTTCTACCCTTTCTTCTTTTTCTACTTTTTCGTATTCTGCTGATTTAAAAGGGGGTGCAAGAAAATTAGATAGCAAAGGTATGTTGAACATATTTTTATCTAGCTCGGGTATTTCCTGGGTTTTAAGAAAAGTATAGTTTTTCAGGCTCAATCACGGCTGACTAAGGATATAATTTTGTAGAAGAAATGGTTAAGGCTCAAGATTAATCAAAAATGGCGTAAGATCATTTTCAAGAAATCATACATTAGTATAATTTTTAAATGAAAGTCTAAGAAAAAGGTCAACAATATACTTTAATCTGTGTTAATCAAAACAAAAATAATGAGATTATTCAAAGAAAGTTTACCATTGAATTGAAGATTCGTATTTGAGTAGATGTAGAATAAGTCTCTAAGAAAGATTGGTTCAAAATCTACAGTAGGTCTTACATCTCCACTACATATATGCAAAGATTGTAATATTTCACAAGGATTTTAACAATAAAGAAATCTAATAGTGCTTTTAAAAATAAAAAATATTTAGATAATACCCAACTAAAATATGAAAATCCTATGTGATCAGATTAAGACTATTCTTCAAAAGCATAGGAATGTTAATTTAATTCAATTGTGAATCATATGAACTAGTCTTCCTAACTTAAAAGCATAAATTATAGTTCCATAATTTTAACAAAAACAAACTTAAACACACACTAGTTCAAAGCAAACAAATTCAAAACATACATAAGTTCAAAAAAAAAAAGAAAAGTGCAAATGCATAAAGTGAAAGTGCATAATTTAAAAAGTTGAGTGAAAGATAACAAAGCTATTGAGTAGAATCTCCAGTCTTTAGGAAGTAGATGGTCCTCCTCCAAAACATTCTCTCATTATCCTTAAGATTTTAGCTTGGTTCTATTCATAATCATCCATCCGTTGGTTGAGTTAATTGATTGTAGTCTCCATTCCTAGCAAAATTTGTCTATCCGTTCTGTCATCCACCGGTATGTATGGTTGATCCCCTTGTGGCTGTTGCTGTTCTTGTGGGATAAATTCTTCAGGGCCTTGGAATGGCTCCTCTTGTGGTGGAGGTGGTACTTCTTGTTGCTCCTCCGACTATCCTCCATGACTCTTTCTCAATGAATTTTTATCCAATGCTCCAAAATGGTCCATTGTTTTCCATATAGGATCAATAATCACGCCCTTGTTCCTGCATAGTTGAGAAACTAACATAGCATAGGGGAGTGAGAGTTTCTTTTGATCTACTGTAAGTAACATTTGGTCCATGATCAAGTTTGGCAATTTAATTGTGTGTCCCATCCCAAATGAATATAAGAAATAAGCCTGCTCAGTATAAATTTGACTCTTTTGGGCTCAGGGTAGCAAACTGTATACTGTTATCAAATTCAAAATGTGGTATTTGTCTGTCAGATCTCCTTGCTTTATGTATTATTTGGTCTACCCCAAGCAAACTCTGGGTTACCCGTCACCTCTCTCCATATGTTATTCAAATCAGGTAATCGGTGTAAGGATATTGCGGGTTCTGCATGGGTTGAAAAAGATCAGCTATATTAGCCGGTGTAACTTGAAAAATAATACCCCGTACGAACACACACAATTGTCTTTTTCCAATTATCTCAGCATTACAATAAAAATCACGAACTAAGCAGTTAAAAGCAGGGGCAATAAATCTAACATAATGTNATTATCTCAGCATTACAATAAAAATCACGAACTAAGCAGTTAAAAGCAGGGGTAATAAATCTAACATAATGTGACCATTCTTTTTCAGCAAGAATTTGTCTTACTCCTATGTTTTCAAAATCTTCGTAAATAACTGGCCTTNCAATAAATCTAACATAATGTAACCATTCTTTGTCAGCAAGAATTTGTCTTACTCCTATGTTTTCAAAATCTTCGTAAATAACTGGCCTTTTAGAAATAATAGTTTTAGTAAAAAAAATGCATCATACAAGCCTATTGTTTGAAATTTTTAAACATCACTTCATTGAAGATATTCCCTACTCCAGATTGTTGTGGAGGTGGTTGAGGTTGATCCCTTTGTACCCGACTAGAAGATCCTCTTGTTTGTCATCTTGAATCCATGTTTTTCTTGATTTCTCTTCAAATACTCCATTTCAACTGATTTCAATTGGTAGATATCTTCAAAATGTGATGGGTAAGTGAATAACCAGAACAAATTTGAAGAAAAACGGTTTAGTGAAGCAGATTTGAGATAAGTTTCTTTGAAAATTTTGGCTATTTCAAATTTTCTCTTGTGAAGGAGTGCAACTGAACTGTTTCTTGCATGAGGGGGTATATATATAAGCCACTACCGTCCAGACGGCTGGCCCCACAGTCTGGACGGTCCTACCTTGCTGGTTTTTTTGGGTTTTAAACTACAGATCACATCTCTAATTTTCTGTAATTCTGCTTAAATTCGTGCAATTTACAAAAATACCACTATATATTCTACAAAAACTTTGCTAACCACTCTTTCTTTTCCTCAAAAATTTGGTATTAATAATATTTTATTTTTTATTTATTATTTACTAATTTTCCTAATAGTTATGTACATTTATTTACTATTATTTATAAGTATGTACAATTTTTCCAAATATCATATATCATTTTGATCATACTGATTCAGAGTTAGAATTTTCTGTATCAATATTACCAGTGACATAGTTAACTTTATTTCTTACGTATCTTGTTAACATTGGGGTGGAATAGGATGTCGTCTCAAGGTACTCCTTACTCTGCCCATACCTAGTCCATCAGAGACGATCTAACGCTCGACCTAAAATTGGTTTCGCACATTGATTATATTGTCTTAAATGTTCTAAATGACCACATCTTACACAACCACCATGACAATTCGCTCGTCGGTGTTTGGCATATGTACTTTTTCCACACAAGGGTCTTGGTTGACTTTAAAAAATTTCTAAATTTCTTACTTTTCTAGCTTTTTGCATGATCAATGCATGTATATCTTTTGGAAGATGACGTAGTAGAATTAAACTCAGCCATAATAGTTTCTCATCCATTATATAATTTTTTTTAAAAATAAATAAGTTGAAAACTGACTCACTATCTGGTTCTTTAACGTTTGCCAGTTACAAAGACAAAAAAATTTAAAATAGAATTAATACTTTTAATACAACTAATAAATTCACATCCATATCTCCCCAACTTAAAATTAAATATTATTTGCAATGTAAAAACATTGATAATTAGCATTGATAATAAAAACTCAACAATCTGTTGTCGTTTCACCGATTGGGATATCTGGCTGTTACTCAGGAAATTTATTCTGTCAAATGAATTACAACTAATTAGTAATATTTCTGAGAATTAAACAACAATTTACTTTTCAGAGAATATAAACAAGATCAAAAAGTTGTACAGAAGTTATATCTTGAGTAAATCTATTATAATATAGTTTAAGTCTTTGACTATTGACTTTAAAAATATTTCCCATTAATGGATTTTCAATTTCAATTGCTCCATAGTCAAATACTTGCTTGACAATATAAAGATTTGTCCATCTTGATCTTAATTTTCCTGGAAATAAACAAAGCTTTGCATTATATAACAGAACTTTTTGAGAGGGTTCAAAAGATTTTATCATGATAATTTTTTGTTCTTGATTTTGCAATTATTGCATTTTCATAAGTTACATTTCTTAATTCTTCTAATTCAATAATTTGAAGTTAGCGAGAAATTCCAGCTTTGTCCATATCAAAATTCATCATTTTTTCTGCCCAATATGCTTGATGTTCTAATTCTACAGGCAAATGACATAGTTTTCCATATACTAACCAATATGGAGACATCACTAAAATAGTTTTATATGTAGTACGTTAAGCCTAAAGAGCATCAATTAATCTTAAAAACCAATCCTTAAGATGGATTTACTGTTTTTTTTAAGATATATTTTATCTCCTTATTAGCTAATTCAACTTGTTCACTTGTCTGTGGATGGTATGGACTTGATATTTTATGTGAAATTGAATATTTTTTCATAAGATTTTCAAAAAATTTATTACAAAAATATAATTTTGTAAAACTCGGGTAAAATTGAATTTTTTCTGAAAAAGGGTAAAACTGTAATTTATCACTATAATACGGATTTAAAATACATATTTCTATAGAGCTTGGATGACTTAATGGACATCATCGTTGGATTCATATCGTGAGATCGAGCTACCTAGTAAATTTTTANCTGTAAAACTCGGGTAAAATTGAACTTTTTCTGAAAAAGGGCAAAACTGTAATTTATCACTATAATACGGATTTAAAATACATATTTCTATAGAGCTTGGATGACGTAATGGACATCATCGTTGGATTCATATCGTGAGATCGAGCTACCTAGTAAATTTTTATCAAATTTTAAAATAGTCAAATTTTTACATTTTACGAGACAACTGGGTGACGAATGACTTCACAAAGATCCCCAAAAAATGAAAAATTTTAAAATTTCCTTATAATTGAATTAAAGTTCAAATAAAATTAATTTAGACTTAAATCGGTATAAAATTAATTCATTCTGGAGCGAAAATGGACCCGAAAATAGGAGTCGTGTGGCGCATTGTGAGCCAAGGGTTTTGGGACTACAAATAGGTGGAAAAATCTGATTTNGAAAATGGACCCGAAAATAGGAGTCGGGTGGCGCATTGTGAGCCAAGGGTTTTGGGACTACAAATAGGTGGAAAAATCTGATTTCTCCAATGATATTTCTTTGCTAGTCTAAACGTTCGGCTGAGAGGGAGCAAAAGAGAGAAAACAAGAGTTCTCAAGCCTTTCATCTTGCGATCTAGGGCCAAGATTTGGTCGAATCAACTTAGACCAAGAACAAAAAGTGTTCTCCTCGACGTGGGCTACAATACTATACCAAAAATCGAAGATTTTACCGAAGATCCAAAGGGGGGATTTTGGAGAAATCAAAACTTTGGGCTTGAATCATATTTTTGAAGCTTTCTACGGGTGTTTTACGCTTCAAGAGGTAGGGTTCCCTCCTACTTGGGTTTATTTTCATCCTATTATGTTCATATGGAAGGGGGTAGGTATGTTGAATGTGTATACCACTTGTCTATGGTTATGGGAATGAGGAAATAGATGTAGAATTGGTTTGATTCAACTTCTAGCTTGAACTTGATATGTGGAAGTACTTGTGTAATTTCTTGGTGATGAAAATTATGTGTGCTTTAATATGTAGTAAAGTGAGTGTGTTTAACTCATAAATTGGTGTGTGTGTGTGTGTGTTCAACTTCTAGTTTGATTTTGATATGTGGGAGTTACTTGTATAATTCCTAAAAAAATTGGTTTATGTGGGCATGTTATATGTTTATATTTCGCCTTGTGGTTAAGTGTTGATTGGCATGAAATTGTGAAATGCCATACTTGAGCCTTGTGTTGGGAATAAATGTTGATAAATGTTAGTTGATGTATTGACATGATAATGAATTTTGGTGATTATATGCATGTGATATAAATTGCCATGGAACATGTAGACATGTGGTTGAATTGCTTATTTGACATTATTGCATGTTAGGCATGGTGTTGACATCACATTCATGGGCTTTATGCATGAGTGAGGGCGTGTGGGTGCATGGTTTAATCAAACACTATACTTGATGTTTGATGGGTGGGCTCGAAAAAGTTGGATTGAAGATCCGACTGAGTCGCACGGTTACATGCATGTAAAACTTTTGTCGAGTATAGCAAGAAGGGCTAGATTCTCCCTCGGGTGCAAAATCCGGCTACTTGGTTCACAGTTCTCTGAGGTGAAATTCCGAAAATGTGTGATGGTGTACGGAAACCGGCAGTTGTGATACCAAAATCCGTTGCCCTACAAAGACACAAGATTTTATTTTATAAAACGCTCATTCAATGGGTAACATCCATCAATGATTTGGTTTTATAAAAACATAACTTTTATTTCAAACAATCATTGGATGTATTTTCATCAAATGACGGTTTCATTGCACAAGTGCATTGCATTGTATTATGGGAGTCGGTGAGGACTCGGGTTAAAGTGCATGAGTGAGTCTCATCTCATTTCATGGCATTACATAAAATTCCTATCGTTGGATGTATATTCTTGATTGGAATGTTTGAATTATTTAGTGGTTGCATTATTAATATTTTATATGCGTCTAGATTGAGGAGTAGCCTCTGTAGGAGATACTTACGAGAAAATATTTCAGGTGGGGGATACACGCCATTGGACGGTGCTCATTTAGGGCCCCAGTGACGAAGAAAGGCCAACTTGTGGCTTGTAGTTCTTTTTTTTGTAAAACTTTTGCGAAGTTAGTTTTTGGGCATGTAATGTATGNTTGGTTGCATTATGAATATTTTATATGCGTCTAGATTGAGGAGTAGCCTCTGTAGGAGATACTCTATTGAGTGTAGCTCACCCTATACGAGAAAACATTTCAGGTGGGGGATACACGCCGTTGGACGGTGCTCATTTAGGGCCCCAGTGACGAAGAAAGGCCAACTTGTGGCTTGTAGTTCTTTTTTTTGTAAAACTTTTGCAAAGTTAGTTTTTGGGCATGTAATGTATGTAAAGAATTATAATTTTGAATTTGTATTAATTATGTTTAATGCATAAATTCATGACGTGGGATTATGTATTGATGTATATTGGACCTCGGATGGGTCATGTGATTAAATGTTGTCATAAGAATATGGATAAATGGACCCGGTGTGGTCAATGTTGTATATTAGACCTCGGATGGGTCATGTGGTTGTATAGTGCACAAGTTATGTTTTGGGTGGAGTTCTTCATACAAAGGAGACTCTGCTCGAATTTTGTTAAATTAAGGACCCCGATTTTTGGGGTGTCACATATTCTGTGGGTTGATGATTGATCAACGGGGTGACAAAGGACTCCTGGTTTTTGGGGCGTCACAACTTAGTATCAGGGCTTAGGTATACGATTTACCTAGGGCTTGATGGGCATGGGTCTAGACCATTGCATTCATTGTGTATTTCATGTTATGTGCTTTAATATGCTACATGTTATGTGTTATGTGTTATGTGAAGTATATGCATGGTGAAATGTTTATGGAAAGGAGACACTAGGGTTAGAGAACATAACCTTGGGGGTCGGAAAGAGCATGAAGGGAATGGTTTAGGGTGTTAATGTCTACTAGTGGTGGCAGACGCTCTACTAGTGAGACAATGGGAGAAATCTCAAATGTTCGACTTTGATCCTTACTTTGGGATACTAAGTTAGTACTCTATTATTATTTAACTTGTGTGAGGGATTTGGGCTTAGAGGTTGAGACCTTGGAAGAGCCATTGCATGTGAATTCTCCCCTAGGAGCTAGGGTAAGTATTGATCAGATATGTCGCGATTGTGAGTTAGAGATCTCAAGGATTCTACTCACTGTGGACCTTAGGGTCATGGACATGTTGGAGTTGATGTCATCCTTGGAATGGATTGGTTGGCGGCACACCAAGTCCTCATTGATTGTGATTGTAAGAGGGTCACGACGTACACACCAGATGGTACTTGTTTCAAGTTTCAGGGGAAAAGTATGACGCTTTACCCCAAGTAGTGTATGACTCCCGTTGGAACGGGCAGTTGATGGGTTGGTTGTCAAGCCTTACCCTGGAGAACGAGGTGAAATAGGAGTTGGGTTTTATGTCGTGGGGTTTGTGAGCATGAGGATATTTTTTTGGATAAACTACCGGGATTACCTCTACATAGGAATGTAGACTTCACCATTGAGTTACACCCAGTACATCACCCATTTCTATGACTCCACATAGGATGACACCTGCTGAGTTGCAAGAACTCAAGGTTCAATTACAAAAATTGTTGGATAGGGGATTTATTAGACCGAGCACTTCACCTTGGGGTGCTCTGGTATTGTTTGCTAAGAAGAAGGACAAGACCCTTCGATTATGCATAGATTATCAGCAGTTGAATAGAGTTACTATCAAGAATAGGTACCCTTTGCTGAGGATTGATGACTTGTATGATCCACTGAGAGGGGCACAGGTTTACTCTAAGATAGATCTCTGCACCGGTTACCATCAGTTGAGAGTTAAGAAGGCAGATATCCCTAAGACGGTGTTCAAAACACGGTATGGGCATTTTGAGTTCATAGTGATGCCATTCGGGTTGACAAATGCTCCAGCAGCATTCATGGATCTCATGCATAGGGTATTCCAACCCTACCTTGATCAGTTCGTTGTGGTATTTGTTGACGACATCCTAATCTACTCCAAGTCTGAGGAGGAGCATGAGGATCATTTGGGAGTTGTTCTCCAGACCTTGGGAAACCACCAATTGTATGCCAAGTTCAACAAATGTGAATTTTGGCTTATAGAGGTGAAATTTTTGGGACATGTGGTGTTAGCTTCAGGTGTATCCGTGGACCCGAAGAAGGTTGAGGCAATCATAAGTTAGGGGAGATTGAAGTCAATCTTCGAGATACGAAGTTTCTTGGGATTGGCAGGTTACTACTGGAGGTTCATCGAGGACTTCTCCCGATTAGCTACACCTATGACGAGATTGACCCGAAAAGAGGTCAAGTTTGAGAGGAATGATTCGTGTGAGAAGACATTGCAGGAGTTAAAGAGGAGGCTTACTTCAGCCCCTATTTTGATTGTTCTAGAGAGAGGACAGAGGTACACAGTATACTATGATGCCTTCAAAGACCGGCTGGGTTATGTTTTGATGCAGTCCGAGAGGGTGGTGGCTTATGGTTCTCGACAGTTAAAGAACCACGAGCAGAATTACCCTACACATGACATGGAGTTGACGACCATTGTCTTTGCCTTGAAGGCTTGGTGCCACTATCTATATGGTGAGCAATTTGAGGTATTTTCGAACCACAAGAGATTGAAGTACATTTTTACATAGTGGGACCTCAACATGAGGCAATACAAGTGGACGGAGTTTCTAGAGGACTACGACTTCACTTTGCATTACCATCCCAGTAAGGCAAATATGGTGGCTGATGCACTCAGTAAGAAGTCATGGGGAGTCTTGGCTAGTGTGGCTTCTTGGGAGTGGTAGATGCTCGAGACTGTGGGACAGTTTAGGCTACGTTACATGGGACAGGCTCAGGGTACTTTAGGGAGTTTAGTGGCTACATCTTCCCTATTGAGCAGGGTGATTGAGTCCCAGAGTCAGGATACAGAGTTATCATTTGTCAGGGACCGAGTACAGACAGGTATGGGTGACGAGGGCTGGACCATTCACTCGAATGGTAGTCTTCGGTTTAGGGGAAGGCTTGTGGTTCCCCAATCTGCGAAGCTCAGAGAAGAGATTCTTAGGGAGTTTCATTATTCTTGATTTGTTGTACATCTAGGTGGCATGAAGATGTACCATGATCTTCGTCGCCAGTATTATTGGAGCGGGATGAAGAGAGACATTGGAGACTTTGCCAAACTATGTCTCACGTGTTAGTAGGTTAAGGCTGAGCACCAGAGACCAACGGAATTACTCCAGCCTTTGGAGGTAGCTGATTGGAAGTAGGAGTATATCACGATAGATTTTGTGACTCACTTGCCACGGACATCACGGGGACATGACGTAGTGTGGGTGATAGTGGACCGACTTACGAAGTCAGCATATTTTTTGGCTGTGTAGATGACCTTCACACTGGAGAAATTCTACAGGTTGTATATATGAGAGATTGTCCAGTTGCATGGGGTGCCCGTATTTATAGTATCGGATCGGGATCCCAGGTTTACGACTCATTTTTGAGAGAGTTTTCAGCGAGCTATGGGGACACAGTTGATGATGAGCACTGCTTTCCATCCCCAGACGGACGGTCAGTCTGAGAGGACTATTCAGATGTTAGAGGACATGCTACAAGCATGTGTCTTAGATCTCAAGGGTAGCTGGGAAGATCACTTACCCTTAGTGGAGTTTGCCTACAACTACAGTTATCAGGTGAGCATACAAATGACACCCTATGAGGCACTTTATGAGAGGCCTTGTTGATCTCCAGTTTGTTGGATAGAGGTGGGAAAGAGACCCTCTACGAGTCCAGACTTGGTTAGAGTCACTTCAGAGAAGGTGGACTTGATACGGAAGCGTCTTCTGATGGTTCAAAGCCGACAGAAGAGCTCCACCGACAAACGGCGACGACCTCTAGAGTTTGAGGTGGGAGATGATGTCTTCTTGAAGGTGATGCCTAAAAGAGGAGTGGTCAGATTCGACAAGCAGGAGAAGCTATTGCCGAGGTATATCAGGCCCTTCGAGGTACTTAAGAGAGTTGGTACAGTGGCTTACCAATTGGCATTACCGCCAGATTTATCGGGTGTTCACTCGGTATTCCATGTCTCCGTGCTTTGGAAATACACCCCAGATCCTACTCATGTGGTGGATTGGGGTGAGTTTGTTGTTGATGCTGATAGGACCTTCGAGGAGGGACCAGTGCACAATATGTATAGCTGGGATCAGGTTTTACGAGGCAAGACCATAAGGCTAGTGAAGGTGTTGTGGCAGCACTGAGGAGTGGAAGAGGCGATATGGGAGCGCGAGAACACTATCCATACCGGTTATCCTTTCTTATTTGAGGATAGAGGTATATTTTTTTTNAAGTTCAACAAATGTGAATTTTGGCTTATAGAGGTGAAATTTTTGGGACATGTGGTGTTAGCTTCAGGTGTATCCGTGGACCCGAAGAAGGTTGAGGCAATCATAAGTTAGGGGAGATTGAAGTCAATCTTCGAGATACGAAGTTTCTTGGGATTGGCAGGTTACTACTGGAGGTTCATCGAGGACTTCTCCCGATTAGCTACACCTATGACGAGATTGACCCGAAAAGAGGTCAAGTTTGAGAGGAATGATTCGTGTGAGAAGACATTGCAGGAGTTAAAGAGGAGGCTTACTTCAGCCCCTATTTTGATTGTTCTAGAGAGAGGACAGAGGTACACAGTATACTATGATGCCTCCAAAGACCGGCTGGGTTATGTTTTGATGCAGTCCGAGAGGGTGGTGGCTTATGGTTCTCAACAGTTAAAGAACCACGAGCAGAATTATCCTACACATGACATGGAGTTGACGACCATTGTCTTTGCCTTGAAGGCTTGGTGCCACNTGAATTCTTAGATAGTCAGATTTTTTATGTTTTACGAGACAACTGGGTGACGAATAACCTCACAAAGGTCTCCAAAAATGGAAAATTTAAAATTTCCTTATAATTTAATTAAATTTCAAATAAAATTANAAGGTATATCGGGCCCTTCGAGGTACTCAAGAGAGTTGGTACAGTGGCTTACCGATTGGCATTACCGCCAGATTTATCGGGTGTTCACTCGGTATTCCATGTCTCCGTGCTNTCAAAGACCGGCTGGGTTATGTTTTGATGCAGTCCGAGAGGGTGGTGGCTTATGGTTCTCGACAGTTAAAGAACCACGAGCAGAATTACCCTACACATGACATGGAGTTGACGACCATTGTCTTTGCCTTGAAGGCTTGGTGCCACTATCTATATGGTGAGCAATTTGAGGTATTTTCGAACCACAAGAGTTTGAAGTACNAGGACCTTCGAGGAGGGACCAGTGCACAATATGTATAGCCGGGATCAGGTTTTACGAGGCAAGACCATGAGGCTAGTGAAGGTGTTGTGGCAGCACTGAGGAGTGGAAGAGGCGATATGGGAGCGCNACTATCTATATGGTGAGCAATTTGAGGTATTTTCGAACCACAAGAGTTTGAAGTACATTTTTACATAGTGGGACCTCAACATGAGGCAATACAAGTGGACGGAGTTTCTAGAGGACTACGACTTCACTTTGCATTACCATCCCAGTAAGGCAAATATGGTGGCTGATGCACTCAGTAAGAAGTCATGGGGAGTCTTGGCTAGTGTGGCTTCTTGGGAGTGGTAGATGCTCGAGACTGTGGGACAGTTTAGGCTACGTTACATGGGACAGGCTCAGGGTACTTTAGGGAGTTTAGTGGCTACATCTTCCCTATTGAGCAGGGTGATTGAGTCCCAGAGTCAGGATACAGAGTTATCATTTGTCAGGGACCGAGTACAGACAGGTATGGGTGACGAGGGCTGGACCATTCACTCGAATGGTAGTCTTCGGTTTAGGGGAAGGCTTGTGGTTCCCCAATCTGCGAAGCTCAGAGAAGAGTTTCTTAGGGAGTTTCATTATTCTTGATTTGTTGTACATCTAGGTGGCATGAAGATGTACCATGATCTTCGTCGCCAGTATTATTGGAGCGGGATGAAGAGAGACATTGGAGACTTTGCCAAACTATGTCTCACGTGTTAGTAGGTTAAGGCTGAGCACCAGAGACCAACGGAATTACTCCAGCCTTTGGAGGTAGCTGATTGGAAGTAGGAGTATATCACGATAGATTTTGTGACTCACTTGCCACGGACATCACGGGGACATGACGTAGTGTGGGTGATAGTGGACCGACTTACGAAGTCAGCATATTTTTTGGCTGTGTAGATGACCTTCACACTGGAGAAATTCTACAGGTTGTATATATGAGAGATTGTCCAGTTGCATGGGGTGCCCGTATTTATAGTATCGGATCGGGATCCCAGGTTTACGACTCATTTTTGAGAGAGTTTTCAGCGAGCTATGGGGACACAGTTGATGATGAGCACTGCTTTCCATCCCCAGACGGACGGTCAGTCTGAGAGGACTATTCAGATGTTAGAGGACATGCTACAAGCATGTGTCTTAGATCTCAAGGGTAGCTGGGAAGATCACTTACCCTTAGTGGAGTTTGCCTACAACTACAGTTATCAGGTGAGCATACAAATGACACCCTATGAGGCACTTTATGAGAGGCCTTGTTGATCTCCAGTTTGTTGGATAGAGGTGGGAAAGAGACCCTCTACGAGTCCAGACTTGGTTAGAGTCACTTCAGAGAAGGTGGACTTGATACGGAAGCGTCTTCTGATGGTTCAAAGCCGACAGAAGAGCTCCACCGACAAACGGCGACGACCTCTAGAGTTTGAGGTGGGAGATGATGTCTTCTTGAAGGTGATGCCTAAAAGAGGAGTGGTCAGATTCGACAAGCAGGAGAAGCTATTGCCAAGGTATATCGGGCCCTTCGAGGTACTCAAGAGAGTTGGTACAGTGGCTTACCGATTGGCATTACCGCCAGATTTATCGGGTGTTCACTCGGTATTCCATGTCTCCGTGCTTTGGAAATACACCCCAGATCCTACTCATGTGGTGGATTGGGGTGAGTTTGTTGTTGATGCTGATAGGACCTTCGAGGAGGGACCAGTGCACAATATGTATAGCCGGGATCAGGTTTTACGAGGCAAGACCATAAGGCTAGTGAAGGTGTTGTGGCAGCACTGAGGAGTGGAAGAGGCGATATGGGAGCGCGAGAACACTATCCATACCGGTTATCCTTTCTTATTTGAGGATAGAGGTATATTTTTTTTTGTAGTTATGAGTATGATATACTTGTAATATGCATGTGGTTGAATGTGCATGTGTGCGTGAATTTCGGGGACGAAATTCTTTTAAGGGGGGAAGAATGTAAAATCTGGGTAAATTTGAAATTTTTCTGAAAAAGGGAAAAATGATAATTTTTTGCTATAATATGGATTTAAAATACGTATTTCTATAGAGCTTGGATGGCGTAACGGACATCATTGTTGGATTCGTTTCACGAAATCGAGCTGCCTAGTAAATTTTTGTCGAATTCTTAGATAGTCAGATTTTTTATGTTTTACGAGACAACTGGGTGACGAATAACCTCACAAAGGTCCCCAAAAATGGAAAATTTAAAATTTCCTTATAATTTAATTAAATTTCAAATAAAATTAATTTGGACTTAAACTAGTACAAAATTTAATCATTTTGGGGCGAAAACGGACCTGGAAATAGGAGTCGTGTGGCGCATTGTGAGCCAAGGGTTTTGGGACTTCTCTGTTGGTTTGAACGTTGGGCTGAGAGGGAGCAAAAGAGAGAAAACAAGAGTTCTCAAGCCTTTCTTCTAGCAATCTATGGCCAAGCTTTGGTCCAATCAACTTGGACCAAGAACAAAAAGTGTTCTCCTCGACGTGGGCTACAAGACCATACCAAAAATTGAAGATTTCACCGAAGATCCAAAGGGGAAATTTTGGAGAAATCAAAGTTTTGGGCTTGAATCGTGTTCTTAAAGCTTCCTACGGATGTGTTATGCTTCAAGAGGCAGGGTTCCTTNTGGGGAGTCTTGGCTAGTGTGGCTTCTTGGGAGTGGTAGATGCTCGAGACTGTGGGACAGTTTAGGCTACGTTACATGGGACAGGCTCAGGGTACTTTAGGGAGTTTAGTGGCTACATCTTCCCTATTGAGCAGGGTGATTGAGTCCCAGAGTCAGGATACAGAGTTATCATTTGTCAGGGACCGAGTACAGACAGGTATGGGTGACGAGGGCTGGACCATTCACTCGAATGGTAGTCTTCGGTTTAGGGGAAGGCTTGTGGTTCCCCAATCTGCGAAGCTCAGAGAAGAGATTCTTAGGGAGTTTCATTATTCTTGATTTGTTGTACATCTAGGTGGCATGAAGATGTACCATGATCTTCGTCGCCAGTATTATTGGAGCGGGATGAAGAGAGACATTGGAGACTTTGCCAAACTATGTCTCACGTGTTAGTAGGTTAAGGCTGAGCACCAGAGACCAACGGAATTACTCCAGCCTTTGGAGGTAGCTGATTGGAAGTAGGAGTATATCACGATAGATTTTGTGACTCACTTGCCACGGACATCACGGGGACATGACGTAGTGTGGGTGATAGTGGACCGACTTACGAAGTCAGCATATTTTTTGGCTGTGTAGATGACCTTCACACTGGAGAAATTCTACAGGTTGTATATATGAGAGATTGTCCAGTTGCATGGGGTGCCCGTATTTATAGTATCGGATCGGGATCCCAGGTTTACGACTCATTTTTGAGAGAGTTTTCAGCGAGCTATGGGGACACAGTTGATGATGAGCACTGCTTTCCATCCCCAGACGGACGGTCAGTCTGAGAGGACTATTCAGATGTTAGAGGACATGCTACAAGCATGTGTCTTAGATCTCAAGGGTAGCTGGGAAGATCACTTACCCTTAGTGGAGTTTGCCTACAACTACAGTTATCAGGTGAGCATACAAATGACACCCTATGAGGCACTTTATGAGAGGCCTTGTTGATCTCCAGTTTGTTGGATAGAGGTGGGAAAGAGACCCTCTACGAGTCCAGACTTGGTTAGAGTCACTTCAGAGAAGGTGGACTTGATACGGAAGCGTCTTCTGATGGTTCAAAGCCGACAGAAGAGCTCCACCGACAAACGGCGACGACCTCTAGAGTTTGAGGTGGGAGATGATGTCTTCTTGAAGGTGATGCCTAAAAGAGGAGTGGTCAGATTCGACAAGCAGGAGAAGCTATTGCCGAGGTATATCAGGCCCTTCGAGGTACTTAAGAGAGTTGGTACAGTGGCTTACCAATTGGCATTACCGCCAGATTTATCGGGTGTTCACTCGGTATTCCATGTCTCCGTGCTTTGGAAATACACCCCAGATCCTACTCATGTGGTGGATTGGGGTGAGTTTGTTGTTGATGCTGATGGGACCTTCGAGGAGGGACCAGTGCACAATATGTATAGCCGGGATCAGGTTTTACGAGGCAAGACCATGAGGCTAGTGAAGGTGTTGTGGCAGCACTGAGGAGTGGAAGAGGCGATATGGGAGCGCGAGAACACTATCCATACCGGTTATCCTTTCTTATTTGAGGATAGAGGTATATTTTTTTTGTAGTTATGAGTATGATATACTTGTAATATGCATGTGGTTGAATGTGCATGTGTGCGTGAATTTCGGGGACGAAATTCTTTTAAGGGGGGAAGAATGTAAAATCTGGGTAAATTTGAAATTTTTCTGAAAAAGGGAAAAATGATAATTTTTTGCTATAATATGGATTTAAAATACGTATTTCTATAGAGCTTGGATGGCGTAACGGACATCATTGTTGGATTCGTTTCACGAAATCGAGCTGCCTAGTAAATTTTTGTCGAATTCTTAGATAGTCAGATTTTTTATGTTTTACGAGACAACTGGGTGACGAATAACCTCACAAAGGTCCCCAAAAATGGAAAATTTAAAATTTCCTTATAATTTAATTAAATTTCAAATAAAATTAATTTGGACTTAAACTAGTACAAAATTTAATCATTTTGGGGCGAAAACGGACCTGGAAATAGGAGTCGTGTGGCGCATTGTGAGCCAAGGGTTTTGGGACTTCTCTGTTGGTTTGAACGTTGGGCTGAGAGGGAGCAAAAGAGAGAAAACAAGAGTTCTCAAGCCTTTCTTCTAGCAATCTATGGCCAAGCTTTGGTCCAATCAACTTGGACCAAGAACAAAAAGTGTTCTCCTCGACGTGGGCTACAAGACCATACCAAAAATTGAAGATTTCACCGAAGATCCAAAGGGGAAATTTTGGAGAAATCAAAGTTTTGGGCTTGAATCGTGTTCTTAAAGCTTCCTACGGATGTGTTATGCTTCAAGAGGCAGGGTTCCTTCCTAATTGGGTTTATTTTCATCCTATGATGTTCATATGGAAGGGGGCNGATTTTGGAGAAATCAAAGTTTTGGGCTTGAATCGTGTTCTTAAAGCTTCCTACGGATGTTTTATGCTTCAAGAGGTAGGGTTCCTTCCTAATTGGGTTTATTTTCATCCTATGATGTTCATATGGAAGGGGGCAGGTATGTAGAATATGTATACCACTTGTCTATGGTTATGGGAATGAGGAAATAGGTGTAGAATTGGTTTAATTCAACTTCTAGCTTGAACTTGATATGTGGAAGTACTTGTGTAATTTCTTGGTGATGAAAATGTGTGCTTTAATATGTAGTAAAATGAGTGTGTTTAACTCATAAATTAGTGTGTGTGTGTGTGTTCAACTTCTAGCTTGAATTTGATATGTGAAAGTACTTGTGTAATTTCTTGGTGATGAAAATGTGTGCTTTAATATGTAGTAAAATGAGTGTGTTTAACTCATAAATTAGTGTGTGTGTGTGTGTGTTCTACTTCTAGCTTGAATTTGATATGTGGAAGTACTTGTGTAATTTCTTGGTGATGAAAATTATGTGTGCTTTAATATGTAGTAAAGTGAGTGTGTTTAACTCATAAATTAGTGTGTGTGTGTGTATGTTCAACTTCTAGCTTGATTTTGGTATGTGGGAGTTACTTGTGTAATCCCTTGAAAAAATGGTTCATGTGGGCATGTTATATGTTTATATTTCGCCTTTNCTGTGTGTGTGTTCAACTTCTAGCTTGATTTTGGTATGTGGGAGTTACTTGTGTAATCCCTTGAAAAAATGGTTCATGTGGGCATGTTATATGTTTATATTATGCCTTTTGATTAAGTGTGATTGGCATAAAATTGTGAAATGCCATACTTGAGCCTTGTGTTGGGAATAAGTGTTGATACATGCTAGTTGATGTATTGACATGATAATGAATTTTGGTGATTATATGCATGTGATATAAATTGTCATGGAACATGTAGACATATGGTTGAATTGCTCATTTGGCATTATTGCATATTGGGCATGGTGTTGGCATCACATTCATGGGCTTTATGCATGCGTGAGGGAGTGTGGGTGCTTGGTTTAATCAAAGACCATACTTGGTGTTTGATGGGTGGGCTCGGGAAAGTTGGATTGAAGATCTGACTGAGTTTCATGGTTACATGGATGGAAAACTTGTGTCGGGTATAGCAAGAAGGACTAGATTCTCCCTCGGGTGCAAACCCGGTTACTTGGTTCACACATTCCCCTGAGGTGAAATTTCAGAAAAGTGTGATGGTGTACGGAATCAGCGGTTGTGATACAAAAATCCTTTGCCCAACAAAGACACAAGATTTTGTTTTATAAAACATCCATTCAATGGTTAACATCCATCAATGATTTGGTTTTATAGAAACATAACTTTTATTTCAAACAATCATTGGATGGATTTTCGTCAAATGACGGTTTGATTGCACAAATGCATTGCATTGTGTTGTGGGAGTCGGTGAGGACTCAGGTTAAAGTGCATGAGTGAGTCTCATCTCATTTCATTGCATTACATAAAATTCCTATCATTGGATGTAAATTCTTGATTGGAATGTTTGAATTATTTATTGGTTGCATTGTGAACATTTCATATGCATCTAGATTGAGGAGTAGCCTCTGTAGGAGATACTCTATTGAGTGTAGCTCACCCTATACGAGAAAACATTTCAGGTGGGGGATACACGCTGTTGGACGGTGCTCATTCATGGCCCCAATGACGAAGAAAGGCCGACTTGTGGCTTTTAGTTTTTTTTTTTGTAAAACTTTTGCAAAGTTAGTTTTTGGGCATGTAATGTATGTAAAAGAATTATAATTTTGAATTTGTATTAACTATGTTTAATGCATAAATTCATGATGTGGGAGTATGTATTGATTAATATTGGACCTCGGATGGGTCAAGTGATTAAATGTTGTCATAAGAATATGGACAAATGGACAAGGTGTGGTTAATGTTGTATGTTAGATCTTGGATGGGTCATGTGATTGTATAGTGCACAGATTGTGTTTTGGGTAGATCTCTTCGTACAAAGGAGACTCTGCTTGAATTTTGTTAAATTAAGGACCCCGGTTTTTGGGGTGTCACATATTCCACGGGTTGGTGAGTGATCAACGGGGTGACAAAGGACCCCCCAGTTTTTGGGGTGTCACAAATTCACCATCACTTATAATGGTCCGAGGAATTCCAAATCGAGACAAAATATTTTCTTTTAAAAATTTGATCATTGTTATGTGATCATTATTTCTACATGGAATTGCCTCTATCCATTTAGAGAACAAAAATGTACATATATCCAAAAGATGAGGGGAATGAACCCATAAAATTGATGCCCCAACAATCGAAAATTTCAATAATCAAAATAGAGTTTAAAGGCATAATATTTTTTTTGAAATATTTCCTATTCTTTGACATCGATTACAATTCAAACAAAAGATATGAACATGTTTGAAAAGGGTTGGCTAATAAAATTCACACTGTAAAATTTTAGCAGTGTTTTTCTTTGAAGCAAAATGACCTTCACAAGCTTCAGAGTGACAGAACTGAATTACCTGTTTTATTTCATGATTAGGTACACATCGCCTTATTATTTGATCTTTACAATATTTAAACAAGTAAGGATCTTTCCAGAAAAAGTTACGTACCTCACTTAGAAACTTATTTCTATCATATCAGGTATTCTGAGAAGGAATAGTACCAGTGGCTAAATAATTAGATATATCCGTATACCATAGTATTTCTGTTACTGCTAATAGTTGTTCATCTAGAAAAGTTTCTCTAATAGGAGTTGGTTATTCCTTTATTTTATAATTTAATCTTGACAAGTGATCCACTATCACATTCTCTACTCCTTTCTTATATTTGATGATTAAATCAAATTCTTGAAGTAATAATATCCAACGTAGGAGACGTGGTTTAGCATCTTTTTTAGTAAGTAAATATTTTAAAGCTGCATGATCTGTAAATACAACAATTGACAATCCAACCAGATATGAACGGAATTTATCTAATGCAAATACAACAACAAGTACTTCTTTTTATGTAGTTGAATAGTTCATTTACGCATCATTTAGGATTTTTCTTGCATAATATATAACGTAAGATTTCTTATCTTTCCTTTGACCTAATATAACTCTTGCATAATCAATTGCATCACACATTAATTCAAAAGGTAAAGACCAATCAGGAGGTTGCATAATCGGTGCAAAAATAAGCATGTTTTTTAATTTGTCAAATGCTAATTGACATGTATCATTCCATTCAAATAAAGCATCTTGACATAAAAGATTACATATATGTTTAGATATTGAACTAAAATTTTTTATAAACCTTCTATAAAATCCTGCATGACCTAGAAATGAGCAAATGTCTTTTACTGTTTTTGGTGAAGGCAGATTTGAAATTAGATCAATTTTAGATTTATCAACTTCGATTCCTTTTTTATATACTACATGACCTAAAATAATACCTTGTGTAAACATAAAATGACATTTTTCTCAATTTAAGACAAGGTTTGTTTCTTCACATCGAATGAGCACTTTTTCAAGATTTTCTAAACATAAATGAAATGAATCCCCATATATTGAAAAATCGTCCATAAAAATTTCTAGACATCGTTCTACCATATCACTGAATATGCTTAACATACAATGCTGAAATGTAGCTAGAGCGTTACATAGTCCAAACGAGATCCTTTTATATGAAAAAGTACCAAAATGACATGTAAATGTAGTTTTTTCTTGATCATTTATCGCAATTTCAATCTGATTATATCCAGAATATCCACCTAAATAGTAATATGCATGATCAGCTATTCTTTCTAATACTTGATCTAGAAAAGGCAATGGAAAGTGATCTTTTTTGGTGAGTGAATTTAGCTTTCGGTAGTCAATACATACACTCCAGCCTGTGACTATACGCATTGGGACTAATTCATTTTCTTCATTTTGTATTACAGTAATACCAGATTTTTGTGGGACTACCTGTGTAGGACTAACCCATTTACTATCAGATATATGATAGATAATATTAGCATCTAATAGTTNGGTATTTCTGTTACTGCTAATAGTTGTTCATCTAGAAAAGTTTCTCTAATAGGAGTTGGTTATTCCTTTATTTTGTAATTTAATCTTGACAAGTGATCCACTATCACATTCTCTACTCCTTTCTTATATTTGNTTTCATTGCGAACTACCTCTTTCAAATGTGGATTTAATCTTCTTTGCATTTGACGAGATGATTTAGCATTTTCTTCTAAATATATACAATGAGTACATAGAAGTAGGCTTCTACCTTTTATATCTGCTATTGTCCATCCAAGAACACTTTGATGATTTTTCAATACTTTTATTAATTCTTTTTCTTGACTTTCAGATAAATTTGATGATATGATCATATGATGAATTTCATCTTTTTCTAGAAAAACATATTTCAGATTGGNATCTTGCATAATCAATTGCATCACACATTAATTCAAAAGGTAAAGACCAATCAGGAGGTTACATAATCGGTGCAAAAATAAGCATGTTTTTTAATTTGTCAAATGCTAATTGACATGTATCATTCCATTCAAATAAAGCATCTTGACATAAAAGATTACATATATGTTTAGATATTGAACTAAAATTTTTTATAAACCTTCTATAAAATCCTGCATGACCTAGAAATGAGCAAATGTCTTTTACTGTTTTTGGTGAAGGCAGATTTGAAATTAGATCAATTTTAGATTTATCAACTTCGATTCCTTTTTTATATACTACATGACCTAAAATAATACCTTGTGTAAACATAAAATGACATTTTTCCCAATTTAAGACAAGGTTTGTTTCTTCACATCGAATGAGCACTTTTTCAAGATTTTCTAAACATAAATGAAATGAATCCCCATATATTGAAAAATCGTCCATAAAAATTTCTAGACATCGTTCTACCATATCACTGAATATGCTTAACATACAATGCTGAAATGTAGCTAGAGCGTTACATAGTCCAAACGAGATCCTTTTATATGAAAAAGTACCAAAATGACATGTAAATGTAGTTTTTTCTTGATCATTTATCGCAATTTCAATCTGATTATATCCAGAATATCCACCTAAATAGTAATATGCATGATCAGCTATTCTTTCTAATACTTGATCTAGAAAAGGCAATGGAAAGTGATCTTTTTTGGTGAGTGAATTTAGCTTTCGGTAGTCAATACATACACTCCAGCCTGTGACTATACGCATTGGGACTAATTCATTTTCTTCATTTTGTATTACAGTAATACCAGATTTTTGTGGGACTACCTGTGTAGGACTAACCCATTTACTATCAGATATATGATAGATAATATTAGCATCTAATAGTTTAAGTATTTCATTGCGAACTACCTCTTTCAAATGTGGATTTAATCTTCTTTGCATTTGACGAGATGATTTAGCATTTTCTTCTAAATATATACAATGAGTACATAGAAGTAGGCTTCTACCTTTTATATCTGCTATTGTCCATCCAAGAACACTTTGATGATTTTTCAATACTTTTATTAATTCTTTTTCTTGACTTTCAGATAAATTTGATGATATGATCATATGATGAATTTCATCTTTTTCTAGAAAAACATATTTCAGATTGGTTGGAAGTAGTTTTAAATCTAGCTTAAGGATTTTAACATTGGACTTTTCAAATTTAGATAATAAATTTTCACATTTTAGGTTCTATATATTTTCAGACTCATCATCAGATATAGATTCTAATGTATATAATTCTTTTTTCAGAAAAAATTCTTCAAAAAAACTTTGAATTAATGACTCAACACAATTTATTTCATGCATTTCATCTTCTTCTGTAGGTTGTTTTGCACTATTAAAAACGTTTAATTCCAAGGTCATGTTTTCGAATGAAAGATTCATGATTCTATTTCTACAATTAATCAATGCATTTGATGTAACTAGGAGTGGTCGACCCAGAATAATAGGTATATATGCATATGCCTGAAAAATTGGTTGTGTATCTATTAAGATAAAATCTGCTGAAAAACAGAATTGGTCAACTTGGATGATAACATCTTCCACAATCCCTCTTGGAGTTTTTATTGATCGGCCTGCTAATTGTAGTGTAACACCAGTGAGTTTTAGTACACTTAATCTTAATTGTGTATACACTGAATATGACATTAAATTACAACAGGCTCCAAGATCTAGTAGAGCTTTTTCAATTCGAAAATTTCCAATAATGCATGAGACTTTAGGACTACTTGGATCTTTGTACTTAAGAAGAGTATTATGTTGTATTATTGTACTAACTTGTTCAGTTAGAAATGCTTTCTTTGTTACATTTGTTTTTCTTTTTATTGTGCAAAGATCTTTTAACAACTTAGCATTAGCTGGAACTCTTTTAATAGCATCCAATAAAGGAATGTTAATCTTAACTTGTTTAAATAGTTCAAAAATCTCTGATTGGTCTTTTTCAGAGGAAAGTTTCTTGACCCTTTGAGGAAAAGGTAAAGGAATAGGACATGGTTGATCTTTTTCATTTTGTACTTGTAGTTGCCTTTCAATTGAAGGTTCAAGTTCAAGTGGTTCATTAACAGGAATTGACTTACGCAATTTTTCAGAGATTTTAGATTTAATAGTTTTTTTCAATGACTTTTCCACTTATTAATGTTGTGATTGCTTGTACTTGACTTGGGGAAGGTTTAGATGACACAAAATTAGCTTGACTTTGAGTTTGCGGAGGTTTAGGCTGAGATGAAAATTTTCTTTTTTCTGACATACTGATTGATAGAGTCAACTTAGCTAGATGACTCTTGATATCTTTAATACTCTAAGAAATTTGGGCTTTAAAATCATTAAAAGTTTGAGTTGTTTGAGTGTTGAAACTCATTTGACTTTGAATAAATTGATTCATAGTATCTTCTAGAGTTCTTCTCTGCGGAGGTTGGTATGGATAATATTGTTGTTGATTTTGTGGTTGTGGTGGACCTTGTGTTTGATTTGTGGGTTGTATATTTCTCCAACTAAAATTGAAATGATTTCTTTATCCTGGGTTGTAAGTTTTAGAATGTGGATTCAAATAAGGTTTATTACAAGTTGGAATTGCATTAGATTGTTCAATCAAAACTTCTTTAAATGCATGTATAGTTGGACATTCTATTGCAGGATGTCCTGACAACGCACAAATTTCATAGATTTGATCAGTAGTAGACACCTGTTTTATTTTTTTCATTTCTAAGGCTTCTAGTTTTAGAGATAAATTATCCATTTTAGCTCTTAAATCATCATCTTCTTTTAACACATATTTTGTTCTTTCAGATGTAGATGGTTTAGTTTCCACTATATTTGCAGAAGTTGAGTCCCACATCTGAGAACTCTCAGAAATAGTATCAAAAAATTAGAATGCTTCTTTAGGATTTTTACTCATGAATTCCCCCTGTGCCATCATTTCAACAAATTGTCGCATTGCAGGTGGAAGAGCATCATAAAAAAAATGACTAATGTCCAGTTTTCAAATGCATGATGTGGACAAGCTTGGAGATGATCTTTAAATCTTTCCTAGTATTGATAAAAAATTTTGCCTTCTTTTACAGAAAAATTCATTATTTGATGTCTTAATGTATTAGTATGATGTACAAGAAAAAACTTTTCAAAGAACTCAGCTTGCAAAGCTAGCCAATTTGTGATCGAATTAGCTTTTAAGAAGTTAAGCCATTGTTTCGCTTTATCTTTTAAAGAAAAAGGAAAAATTTTTAATTTGGCCATTTCAGAATTATCTTGCAACGTTCCACAGACTTCTTCAAA
Organism: Ilex paraguariensis; assembly: GCA_963454935.2. NCBI lineage: Eukaryota > Viridiplantae > Streptophyta > Magnoliopsida > Aquifoliales > Aquifoliaceae > Ilex > Ilex paraguariensis. The sequence goes on from CAUOFW020005058.1 coordinate 1,659,109, forward strand.
TTCTTTCATATGCACATAAGGATTTTCAGTTTCCAAACCATGAAACTGTGGTAATAACTGTATTGTTCCTGACTTAATATTAATATTTGGAGCGTCTGTTGGAAAATAAAAATATGATGGGACATTGGTTCTTGTTGGATGTAAATATTCTCTTAAGGGTCTAATATTTTGAACTACTTCCTGTTCTTTAGGTACATTTCTAGCCATACTTAATTCAAATGATTCTTGTGTAGATGAAGATGATGAAGACGAAAGAGATGACTGATTTACATAACCTACTGATGAATGAACAGACATAAACTATTTATAAAGAAAACACACTTTTAATACATATAATACAAATAAACAATTTTTCTATTTCATTTAATCTCAAATTACCGTAACTTCTTGGCAACGGTGCTAAAAACTTGATTCGAACTATTTTGTGGTCTACTATTTATATTATACACCAAAGTATAAGTGGTCAAATTATAGTTTTCTCGGTTTAAGTTCAGTATCGATCCCACGAAGAGTTTTAATAATTTAGAAAATAAAATAAAATAGTGAAGTTGTTTAAAATAGGATAACATGAGATAAATTGTGATGTAAGCTTAGATTGATAACTAGTCTAATTAAATGGTTGTTTGCAGATAGATTAAGATAATAATAAAAAGTATCCTTTAGTTTAAGGATCCCATATGTCTTCTATTAATTAAATACTAGAAATGCCACCTTCTACCAATTAACTTCCATGTTACTGGCAAGTCAACCGGTAGGTCTGATGTATATAAACCATCATACAACAAATTTTTAGGTTAGCTGGTGGTATCTATGACAATTGATTAATCCAAGTGAACCAGAAGGACAAGCCATTCATGAGGAATACTTGAATTATTCAATTGACTCCATGATAGTAAGTGCGTATATAATAAACCATAATACAACAACTTCTTAGGTTAGCTGGTGGTATTAATATATCATAGCACAACAACTTCTTAGGTTAGCTGATTATAGATGTGCCAATTGACTAATCTGAGTAAACCATAAGGATAAGCTATTCATGGGGAATACTTGAATTACTCAATAGGTCACCTTATCATTTATAACAGTTAAAACCTCCTNATGTGCCAATTGACTAATCTGAGTAAACCATAAGGATAAGCTATTCATGAGGAATACTTGAATTACTCAATAGGTCACCTTATCATTTATAACAGTTAAAACCTCCTTAGTGATCTGGTGGAGGACTAGCCATATTGATGGAACACCGTAGATATTAAAATGGCAGGTTGATTATATATACCAGTTAAATGATCTTAGTAATCCAGAAGGACAAGCCATTCATAAGTATCATTTAGGTCATTAATCTGATAATTATGTATAGTAGTTAAACAACCCTAATAACCCAAAAGGATAGACCATTCATGGGGATCATTTAAGTTTTGTACCATGCATCAATAGAACATCCTCAGCGTTCCGATGGAGGACAAGCCATACTGATGGAACACTGTAGATATTTAACCGGCAGGTTGATGATTCAATGATGACATAATTCTAGGCACAACATCAAAATTACATACATCACTGTATCATGCATGAAGCGTATGCAGAGGATTGGAGAACGNTAGACCATTCATGGGGATCATTTAAGTTTTGTACCATGCATCAATAGAACATCCTCAGCGTTCCAATGGAGGACAAGCCATACTGATGGAACACTGTAGATATTTAACTGGCAGGTTGATGATTCAATGATGACATAATTCTAGGCACAACACCAAAATTACATACATCACTGTATCATGCATGAAGCGTATGCAGAGGATTGGAGAACGAAGAGGATCGGAGAGGGCCCTAGCTCCCATAATAGGGCAGAGCGAAGAACGAAGGTGAGACATGATGCTCGGAGATAGAGAATTGAGGTGAAGGGGGTTACGTGTGAGAGATATATGGATAGGGTGTCTCTTGGACCTACCAATGAGGTTGTAAGAATAATTGAGGTTCGTGGGTTAGGTTTGTGGTTTGAGGAGGTTAAGGGGTATAATATGGGCTTGTGTCGTGAATTTTACCGAAAGTTGTCAGTGTTTGGTGATGATGAGCAAAAGTTAAGGATGAATGTATGGGGCCAAACATTCAAAGTGACCCCCACTACTATTGCTGCAGTGATGCAGTACGAGAGGCCACCCCCGAGTACCCTCGTCTACCCACACAATGTGGATGAAGGTAGGACTCTTAGGGATTACGTGGCTCTCACTTATGCGGACCCAACCACGTTCACGGGAACAACGTTGGTTGGGGGCCTTAAGCACCCATATGGGGAAATGAATAAAGTTTTGCATTACAATTTGATGCCCCGGGGTTTGGAGAAGAACCCAAATATAGAGAAGTTGGTGTTACTTCATGCTTTTATGACTAGTGTAGCCATTGATGTGGCTTATTTCATTTGGTTGGAGATATCGGAGTTTGCCATGGCTGTAAAGCCAAAGGCAAACCTCCCATTTGGTAGCCTGGTCACCAAGCTTTGTACTCAGGCCAAGGTGAAGATGTATGCGCATGATGCACTGCTCCCCCCAGAGACTGGAGCCATAGGGAAATCCAGCAGTCAGAAGAGGGCTGCCAGAACTGGGGGTGAGAGAGCTAGTGCTCTAGGGCCGCAGCAATTTGGGCTTGGGCCTTCTTCTTCAGCACCACCACCAGCCCTTGCCCATACCATGCCACAACATATGGACGCATTGGTGTCCACTATACACGTGATGTCTGTCATGATTACGAGGCTCTTTCAACATACTTTCTCGAGTGAGCCTATCCTTGGAAGACCTCCACCACAGCCTGCAGGACCTTCAACCACTACCCTAGTGCCCTCCACTACTATTAAGGTCCACGATGATGACGAGTCCATGTCCGAGGAGTCGGAGACCGAGGAGGAGGATGAGTTTGATGAGGATGATAATTGATGATTGGAGTCTTTTGTATTTTGTTTTAAATTGTGGTTTTACATAGTTAGGGTTCTTGTGTTGGCCAGTAGAAGTGTCATTAGGTTTTGGCCATTTTGTTTTGGAACTTAAACCATTGTAAAGAACTTTTTGGAATGATTAATGAAATACCACCTTTCCTTTGTCTAATCATTGCCCAAAGCTAATTATGTAATTGTAATATGATTTTTGAATTTTGCATGTTATGGATGGTGTGATTGTACAAATGGATTTTGTTGTAATTTATAGCTTGTGGTTAGAAATAATGTTTGCTAGGGACTAGCAAAGCTTAAGTTGGGGGGTGTGATTAGTACAAAAACATGATATATTTTGTGCTAATATGCCTTTTATACTTACTTTTGTCATGAACTTGGGGAGAAATGCGTTTAATCTTGATTTTGATGGAGTTTTGTGTAAGTGCAGGGCAAAGGATGTAAATAATTCAAGTTAAGCCCCAAATGAAGTGTTTGAAGTCAATGAAGAAGAGGGGGTATCTTAAAGGAAGGATTGGAGGGTGAAGAAACCAAGAAAATTGCAAAATGGTTGAAAACCTTTCGAGGGTTTTATCTTGGACTTCCTATTCACTTCTAAAACCTTCTGGAAGGTTTTCAAAGTCTTCCAGAAGGTTTTGCCTACTGGTTTCTTCATTTAACTGTTCCTGCACAAACCTTCTAGAAGGTTTCTGTCGACCTTCTGGAAGGTTTTGCCCAGATTGCCCAGACAACCTACAACTCAACTCTATAACTTTGGGGCCCCACCTACACTTCTCCAACTAAGTCCCTGACATCCCTTACACATCCACAGGCCTCCCCTCACCTCTACTTTGACTTGGAAGGTCTTGGCATTAATGAGGAGGAGAGAGAAAAGACATGGCAAGAGAGAATGTCCTATCTGCACCAACCCATCCCTTTCAGTCTCCTATTGATTGGGATCACGTCATATAGGCTAGGGATGGCTCCATGGAATTTTTTGGGAGAGCATATACACCATTATTCACCATTATGCAAGATACTTTGTAATAGAGAGAGAGAGAGTCCAAGGAAGAAGATGAATAGTGCTAGAGAGAGAAGTTAATATTTTTACGTTTTCTTCCATACATTGTCTTGTAATCTATTGTAAGAACCATGTAAGCTTCATTTAATGTCTTTAAAGCTATTTACTGCAAGTTCTTTTCTAGTTTAATCTTTCAATTTAGCTTTCACCATTAATGCCTTCAAGTTCTTCATTTTCAAGTTTTAAGATGGTTATTAAATGCACTTTCCTAGTTTACGTTTTCTTGCATTAATTTAGCTCCAATCTTCATTTCTCTACATAGTCTTTCCATTACATTATTGTCTTTGCTTTCATTATGAGTAGCTAAGTTTTTACGTTGGCAAATCCAAGGGAGGCCTCCTCTTAGGTATGTCATTTCAACTTATCTTCTTTCCTCCTTTTAGTGTACGATGATTAAGTTTGACTGGGTCAAGTGTGGACACGGTTGTGAGTCTTTGATATCCTGTAGACTTGTCACGGGTTATGCTTGGATCCTCACTTCCATTTAGTCCTGCGCTTCCACGAATCAATCGAACATCTATGCATCATTTGAGGAAGGTTTCGAGTTGACTTGACATTTCCATTGGAGTGAACCCTTCAGATTAGCCAACAATTATTTTCCATTAAAATTCCATCAAGTTTCAAACAAACCAAACTCAAACAACAAAATATTTTTACACTTTTCCTTTCACCAAAAACACCTTCAACACAATTCACTTCCTTCCTTGAAGAGATGATCTTGGAATATGATTTTCAAGTAAAACACGACACACAAAAGTCTCTTTGTGCTTGGCGAGCATTTTTGTTCATACACACACATTTTGCAATTCATTTCACCACACGTCCATTTCCCCCATTGCTTGCATTAAACCTGAGTAAGAATGACACTCACCACTTACATAAGGCATATACACATTAAGGGTACTTGTGTGGACAATTGGGTATACAATGAAATCCATCAACCACATAGGGTCGTCACCACAAACAAAGGGAAAATTCCCGCTCAACCCCAAGAGAACCCTAGAGGTCAACACGTGATAGAGTCATCTGAATCCACCAAAGAGAGTTGTGAGGAACTCAAGGTGGTCACCACCCTTAGGAGTGGCAAAAAAATTGACAAAACCATTTTTCTAAAAGTCTCACCTAATGTCATATTGGAAAAAGAGAAAAAGACTAAGGATGACTCTGAGGGGGTGAGGTGAGTGAGAAAGAAAAAAATGTTGATGTTAAGGTGCATGCATGCCCCATTTCTGCCCCTTTTCCCCAACGTTTGAAGCCACCTATGATGGTGGCTAACTATTATGAAATTATTGAAATGTTCAAGTAGGTGAAACTTAACATCCCACTCCTAGATGCCATAAAGCAAATCCCTTAATGTGCCAAGATCTTGAAAGATTTGTGTATCGTGAAGAGGAAGTTGAATGTTCACAAGAAGGCATTCCTCACTGAGCAAATGAGCTCAATCTTGAGGACCAACACCTGACCAAAGTTCAAAGACCCTGACTGCCCAACCATTGCCATTACAATAGGAAATTACCAGGTGGAGCAAACACTTCTTGATTTGGGGGCAAGTGTCAATCTCCTACCCAATTTGGTGTACTAACAACTCCAACTTGAAGAGTTAAAGCCAAGTCCAATCACTCTTTAATTGGAGGATTGAAGCATTAGAACACCGAGGGGGGTAGTTGAGGATGTCTTAGTTCAAGTTGATAATTTCTATTTCCCTGTTGATTTATTGTAATAGATACTCATCCGGTTGTTAACCTTAGCTCACAAATTCCTATCATACTACGTAGGCCGTTCCTTGCTACTTCTAATGCCATGATTAATTGCAGGAATGAACTTATGAAGCTTGTTTTCGAGAATATGACAATGGACCTTAACATGTTCAACTTGTGCAAGCAACCGGGTGATGACAAAGAACTACATGAAATCAACTAGATTGACACCTTGCTAGAGGATCACTTGGAGCTATTGAGCACTTTGAAATTCAGGGAGGAGGAGATTGTTGATAAAGAGGAGCCAGAAAGTTTACAAGGGGTAGAAAAATGGACCCCTAAATTTTAGAAGCTTCCACATCAAGAGAAGAGAATTTTTTTATCCATTGTACAAACTTCAAAATTGGAGTTGAACCTATGCCATCAAACCTCAAATATTCATTTTTGGGGGAGCACAATACTTTTCTATTGGTAATAAATTCTTCATTGAAGTCAAAGCAAGAAGATGATGTCTTGAGAGTGTTGAGGAGGCACAAGAGAGCAATTGGTTGGACATTTGCCGATATTAAGGGGATAAGCCCCCTCATTTGCACACACCACATCTACCTAGAGGAAGACTCCAAGCTATCCCGACAACCACAAAGAAGGCTAAATCCAATCAAGAATGATGTGGTAAGGGACCAGGTATTCAAACTACTTGATGTGGGCATCATCTTTTTGATTGGCAATAGTAAATGGGTTAGTCCCACTCAAGTGGTACCAAAGAAATCAAGGGTCACCATGGTTGCAAATGAGGACAATTAGTTGATTTCGACTAGAGTTGTCATCGGATGGAGAGTGTGTGTCGACTATCGGAAACTCTACTCATGCACAAGAAAGGATCACTTCCCTTTGCCATTCCTCGACCAAGTATTAGAGAGTAGCTGAACACTTGCTTTATTGTTTCTTGGATGGCTACTGTGACTACAATCAAATTGAGATCACTTTGGAAAACCAAGAGAAGACTACATTCACATGTCCCTTTGGCACCTTTGCATATTGTCAAATGCCATTCAGGCTGTGTAATGTCTGGGGAACATTTCAAAGATGTGTGATGGGAATCTTCAGTGACATGGTGGGAAAAATTGTGGAAGTCTTTATGGATGATTTTTTCGTATTTGGGGACTCATTTGAAGGTTGCTTGGAGAACTTGGAGAAAGTACTTGAGAGATGTGAGGAGAAGAAATTGGTCCTCAACTGGGAGAAGTGTCATTTCACGGTGACACAAGGAATTGTGCTCGGGCACATAATTTTTGGCAAAGTGGATTGAAGTCGAAAAATCCAAGGTTGATGCAATTTCCAACCTCCCCACACCGAAAGTTGTCAAAGACATCAGGTCGTTTCTTGGCCATGCCGATTTTTACCGTTGTTTTATAAAAGATTTTAGTTCATTGGCATGACTCTTGACCAATTTACTTTCCAAATATGTCCCATTTATGTAGTCAGATAATTGTGAGGCATCATTTAAAAACCTCAAAAGCATGCTCACTACACCTCCAATTATGCGACCACCCAAGTGGGATTTACTATTTGAGACGCGAGTGATTACGCGGTTGGTGTTGTACTTGGTCAAAGGGAAGAGAAGAGACCATATGTAATATAATACGCTAGTAAGACTCTTAATGAGGCACAAATAAATTACACTACCACCAAAAAATAGTTGTTAGTCGTTGAATTTGTATTGGATAAATTTCGGTCTTACATCATTGGTTCTCCTATTGTAGTCTACACTGATTACTCTACTTTGAAGTATCTTTTTTCTAAGCAAGACACAAAATCGAGACTCATTAGGTGTATCCTTCTCCTACAGGAATTCAACTTGACAATCAAAGACAAAAAGAGAGTTGAGAATGTGGTGGCGGAGCATTTGTCTCGACTTATGGTTCAAGATGCCAAAGAGCATATCCCTATCCCTAACTTTTTTTCAAAAGAGCGTTTATTTTCCATTCATTCTATTTGTCCTTGGTATGCTGACATTTGCAATTACCTTGCTACAGGACAAATTTCACCGCATTGGAGCCTTAAGTATAGATGGAGATTTATGGCAGATGTGAAGTAATTTTATTTCGATAACCCGTACTTGTTCAAATACTACCCTAACCAACTTATGAGGAGATGTGTACCTGAGAATGAACAATGGGACATCCTTGCATTCAGCTATTCTGAAGTGTTCAGTGGACACTTGTCTTTCAAAAAGACTTCAGCTAAGGTTTTACAATTAGGTTTTTATTGGCCTTTATTAATCAAAGACTGTGTTTCCTTTTGTAAAGAATGCGATAGATGCCAAAGATTGGGTAGTGTGACCTATAGGAATATGATGCCTTTGTCCCCCGTATTAGTAATTGAGATATTCGATTGTTGGGGCATTGACTTCATGGGTCCATTTCCCATGTCTTTTGGCTACCTGATTCGACCTATTTCGTGACCTGCTTTATATTATACACCCAAGTATAAGTGGTCGAATTGTAATTTTCTCAGTTTAAGTCCAAGATTGATCTCACGAAGAGTTTTAATAATTGAAATTTAAAATAAGAACATCGAAGTTATTATTAAAGTAGTATAACATGAGATAGCATGTAGTGTGTGTGATAGATTGGAAAGTAAACTAAATAAATAAAATGCATAGGTAAACTGTTAAAAGACAATAATATGAAAGGTATCCTTCAGTTCAAGGATGCCATATACTTTATATTGGTTATGTACTGAAAATACTACCTTACAACAATTAACTTCCAGGTCACTAAAAAGTCAACCAGTAGGTCTGATGTATATTAAACCATAACAAAAAAACTATTTTGGTTAGTTGGTAGGTATATGCAACATTTGACTAATTCAAGTAAAAGAGAAGGTCAAGCCATTCAGGAGAAATACTGGAATTACTCAATTGGTAGTTTTGTGTTATATATCAATTAAACAACCCTAGTGAACTAGAAGGTCAAGTCATTCAAGAGGATCACTTAGGTTATTCATCTGATACCTTTATACCATGTAACAGTTAAACATCCTTAGTGAACAAGAAGGTCAAGTCATTCAGTTGGAACACTTTAGATATTCAACTGGCAGGTTGATGATTCACTGATGACATAATTTCGGGTCACATATTGAATTGAAAGGATTGGCTATGCCAAGACTTAACCCCTCTATAACCAATCAATCGATATTTATGTAACATCCAATTATGTACATCATTGTATCATGCATGAAGTACATAATAAAAGATAGTATGGTATAGAATATTAAGTACCACACAGTGTTTATAACCATGAGCATATTATAAATATAACCATCCATTAATTAAGGAAGGCATATATAACAATAAACATAATTAAACATCGGCATTTTCATAAATTAACCAATAATATACACATGTTCACTTCTCACTGAAGGATATAAGTAAACTACTCACACCTCATTGCTATAAACAAGNAACATCGGCATTTTCATAAATTAACCAATAATATACACATATTCACTTCTCACTGAAGGATATAAGTAAACTACTCACACCTCATTGCTATAAACAAGCAAGAAGTGGGGGTAAGTTTCATTACAATACTAAATAAAATACAAAAACTCATTTCCCAAGGAAGAGTTGAAATACAACCACCCTTTATATCAATTAAGACACAAAGGTGGCGGAAGTTCAACTCTCCAAGTAGAAAGGCATAATAGAAATGTAGAAATAACAGAATTCTGGCTGGAAAATAGGTTGGACAGGATCTACCCTTGGATTCTTGAATCTCTCTTTGTATTATGCTTGAATTTCTCTCCAAAGGTCTCCTGCAACTCTCCCTCTAAAATCTTTCGATTGAGCAGGCTGGACAGGCCTATTTATAGGCCAAAGATGAAGATGCTAGAAGAAGGAAGAAGTTGAAGCACCTTAGCAACCATCCAGACGCCATCACCACCGTCCGAACATTGCTAATCCGCAGGATTGTGGTGAGGTTCTTCCACACTATTCTTGCATGTTTTTGTTAATATTAGACTTGCCTCTTTGCTGGTTTAAACTTTAGTAGATTGCTCTCCTTAATTTTCAAACAAAAAATTCTGAAATTTCATACATTACACACATAAACCATGATTTACGCACTAACCCTATTATCTTACATAATTAACTTATTTAACTATAATTTACATACTAATTAGGGTTAATTGCACTCCCCAACCTAAACTTTACTAGTCCCATGTAAAAACAAAACAAAATAAAATATAATCACTTTCGTAGATTTCATAATTACATTTAGCATATGCAACAAGCCTTTAAACCCCTAGGTGATCCCTAGTGGACGAGTTTTGTCTTGTGAAGGTTTTTAGTTAAGCTACCTACAAACTTCAATAGTTAAGAGTTCATAATTCATACTTTTTATAGATACAACGAAATCAACAGTCCTCTACATTGCTAGAATACTTCCTTTTTCTGATCACTATAAGAGTAACACATGTCAGTTGTAATATTATCCATATATTTTTATAAAAACTTTTGTGTGTGTGTGTGCAATAATTTATTTATCTCAAAAATCACTCAAGGAATATCACCATTTTTCATGGTAGTCTTGATGTCAATTCTCTCCTGGAATACACTTAGCAAAGAGTACACATATGTTATAGTGACCATTCACTTAGTAATTACAAGTGATTGGAATATTATTTTCAAAGCAAAGTAATATCGCATGTAATATATCAATAAAACAGTTATTTGAAAAGAACTAGAATTTGAAATAGTCTCATGAAGGATATTAACACTACATTAAACATATTATCAACATTCTCCCTTTTGGATCAATAGGATTAATAGAGATGCATGACGTCTGGAATCAAAAAGGACTTTGTTAGGGCTATAATGTGGCCATTGGCTTAGGGATTAAGAAATAACGTCAATGAGATTCAAAAGCTATCTTTTCTTAGTATTGTGGCACACCTCTTCCTAGCTTTCTAAGACTTGCACAGTCTTTCATTATCCTTTTCATTTTTCACTTTCTTAGCTATTTTATTTCTTTCTTTTTCTCTCTAAATTTCTTTCACGGATTTCTTTTTCATTGAATAGTAATCATCTTTTTCTTTTCTTTACTCTTTTCTACCTTTTCTTCATCTTGTTATTTTCTGTATCATAATGATTTAGACGAGGGTGCAAGAAAATTATATAGCAAAGGTAGGTTTAATATATTTTTGTGGCTTGGGTATTTCTCGGGTTTCATGATAAGAATTTATACTCTTATAGGCTCATCATGGCTTACTAAGGATATAATTTTGTAAAAGCAATGGTCAAGGCTCAAAAATTAAGCAAAAATGGCCTAAGATCATTTTCCAGAAATCATACATCTGTATAATTCCTAAGTAAAAATTTCAAAGAAAATACTAACAATACAATTCAATGAGTGCTAATCAAAACAAAGCTAATGAGATTATTCAAAGAAAATTTACCGTTGAATTGAAGATTCTTGTTTGAGTACATGTAGAATATCTCTCCAAGAAAGATTGACCCAAATTCTGCAATAGGTTTTACATCTCCACTATATATGCAAAAAATGTAATATTTCAAAAGGTGTTCAAAATAAAGAAATCTATTTGTGCTCAAAAAAATAAGTTTAAATAAAAATATTAAGATAATATACAACCAAAATATGAAAATTCTGCGTGATCAGATTAAGACTATTCTTGCAAAGTATGGGAATAATAACCTAATTTAACTATGAAATATATGAAATAATCCTCCTAACTTATAAAAACATGAGTTCTATATTAACTAACAAAAATAGGTTCAAAACTAACATTCAAAACATAAAGTAAATTCAATTGCATAAACAAAAGATGAGTAAAAGATAGCAAGAACTGTAGAATCTCCAAAGTCTCTGATCAAGAAGTAGATGGGCCTCCACTAAAATGCTCTCAGAGTAGTCTCAATATCTCAGCTTAATTTTGCTCATAACCAACCATACGTTGATCTAGTGGGGTGTTACTGGTCTCCAACCCTAGTAAAATCTGCCTATCTATTCTATCATCCACTGGTATGTACGTTTGATCTCCTTGTGGTTGAGGATGCTCTGGTGGGAAAAACTCTTCAGCTCCTTGAAATGGTTCCTTCTGTGGTGCTTGTGGTACTTCGGGTTGATCCTCAGGCAAAAATCCATGACTTTTCTTCACAGATGTCTTGTCTAATGGTGCAAAATGTTCTGTGATGCCCCAAAAACCACCTTGGACGACATTACAATTTAAAATCATTCACATAATNGGGCAAAAATCCATGACTTTCCTTCACAGATGTCTTGTCTAATGGTGCAAAATGTTTTGTGATGCCCCAAAAACCACCTTGGACGACATTACAATTTAAAATCATTCACATAATGAGAGCAACTAATATAATCCAGCAATAAATAAAAATCCATTCATCATAACTAATATTTACAACATCATTCCCAAAAGAATATACCAAAACATGGCTATTGTATCCCAAAAGAATCACATTTAAACTTGCAGCAGAATATACAAAAGATTAATCTTTACATAATCTCAATAGAAATTTCCTAGTCTAACACCTAGGAGAATATTATCCTAGGCATCTAACTCGGGTTCCACATGCCTGTCTAGCGGAGCTTCCTGATGCACTTGTTCATCGACTCTGAGCTCCTCATCTGACACGTAATCTGTAAATATATTGTTTGTAGGGGGTAAGCACTAAGCTCTATAGCAACATTCCTCCCAAACTCGAACAAAGTTTAGAAAAACGTATAAAGCAAGTCGGCCTCATTTNTAACTCGGGTTCCACATGCCTGTCTAGCGGAGCTTCCTGATGCACTTGTTCATCGACTCTAAGCTCCTCATCTGACACGTAATCTGTAAATATATTGTTTGTAGGGGGTAAGCACTAAGCTCTATAGCAACATTCCTCCCAAACTCGAACAAGGTTTAGAAAAACGTATAAAGCAAGTCGGCCTCATTTTGTAAATATTATATATCAATTTTTGAAATAAAACCATGATATTTCAACGGATCTCAAGGTTATGCAATAACAATAATTTAAATGAACAGTAAAAATGAATTTTTCAACAATAAAACATTTCCAACCATAAACTATTTCCCACAAGTTCTTTTAGAGTCTCATACCTCTACAAGCTCTTGAAGGAAACCATTTCTGGTATTAACAAATCATTTACAATTATAAACCATTTCCCACAAGTTCTGGTAGAGTCCTATACCTCCACAAGCTCTTGTAGGAAAACAATTCCACACATTAACCATAATTATTCAATAGTGTCATTACATATTCTCAGGTACATTGGTTGCTTCCCATGAATCTACACAACGACTCTACCTTGTTCACCAAATCATAACCACACAAACCACTTTAGGAAGGGAGTATACCATCTCCCACGCCATTGACGAATCCTTCTCAGGAAAGGTATATCATCCCTAAGTTTGAACTTACGTGAACAACAGTGGTTGCTCTCACAAACAACAAACAACTACAAGTGTTAGGCAACCATCTCACCCCCACTGGGATAGAATGACCTCTAACACTCTACGGCAGTGCTCGAATGCAATTCATGTCCATCACAACAACCATACAAGAGATGCAATTCCAACCAAATTCTCAAATCATAAGTAAATCATAAATCCCCAAATTTCATCGGCATTTTTCCAATAGAACAATTTTAGAAATTAAGCAAGAGATCATCATAAACACCATTTCATTACTCAACACAAAGCACTAGAGTTTCAAAATCAAGAATAAAGGAAAAATCAAGAGAGAAATCCATTTCTCTCAAAAACTAGGGTTTTCAATGAAGAAAAAGAGATTTCATGGGTATTCAACCATAACTTTGTTTAAAACATGATAATAATTACAAAAAGACCAAGAAATGATGATTTCATAACATATGTATAAGATTTAGAGTCAAAGAATACATATGTACAAGCCCTAATCTCAATGAACAAGAATGGAAGAAAACCCCTACCTTTCTCCTTGGCTTTGGTGTGAAGGACAAGAAGGTTTGGTCTTGAATCACGCTTAAAACTCTTGTTTTCCCTTTCTCTCTTCCTCTCTAAGTCTTTCTATTAGGGTTCTAAGAGGTTTGGGGTGAGAGTGAGGTGAAAGAATGAGAGCAAATGGAGTGGAAATGGGGTTTTAAAACATAAAAATCCTAATTTTTTAAGGATCTATCGGTAGTTCGTATTGAGCTGCTGGTAGTTAGGGTCCACTGGCCACTTACTACCTATTGACTACCAGTAGTTTAGATCCAATGGATAGCGTACTACTGGTAGGTCCTTTCCAAATTTGCCTATTTTCTCTATTTTTCATTTCAAACCCATTCCAAATCCTTCCAAAATCAACCCAAACTTATACAATAAACATTTGTACTTCAAACATAGTTGGTATAAGTTCTATTGCAAACGGTTTCATATATTTACAAGTCAAAACTAAGTTTGAACTAAATATTTACCCGATTCTACACTATTAACATTGTTATCTCTACTCTTACAATCTACTAAGTTCATGCAGACTCCATTACGTATATTAGTATTTCAAAAAGAAATGATTACTTGCTATTTAAAGATAAGAGTGTGGGGGTTTACAGTCCACCCCCCTTAAAGAAAGTTTCATCCTCGAAACTTAATCGTCGAGTTAGTCTATCTACTTCTCATTTGGCCATGATGTCTCCACTTCTATTCATCCTATAAACATCAAGCCAAGATTAAAATATAACATCATATCCTATACCCAAAATTACGTTATGATCCAAAACTTAGTAATGCCATTTCGACAAGATCTACAACAATTCCTTAAATAGATATATCATTCTTAATGACTTTGTTTCTCACTAGACTAGAGAAACTCACAATATTTAAAATGTAATAATACTTCACATCCTATGGACACTTATCAATTTCAGTAGTTCGGCAGACATCGCAAAATTCCCAACAATTATAACCATCAAACTATACACCAAGTTTTCCAAGAAATTGAATCTCACTCTTCAAGCTTATACTCTCTACATTCACCACCGTAACCATAACTAATGGTTAATTCTACTAATATTGAATATAATCCAATGGCTCACTGCGCACTCTGATATAAATTAACATCCACCAATTCCCAGATCAAACTAGCTACAAGATAAGAATTCCCATTGGTTTAAAATTTTTGAGAAGATATGTCAAATTCTACCAAAGTGTACAATTGAAACCTAACCACATTTATCCTCCAATTATAGCTTCCAAATTGTATACACCGACAATCCATCTAATCCATTCAGAGGAAATTTTAGTAATTAACTAACTGTTATAAGTGGGCTAAGTGTCAAGTTATATCTCCAAGATATTCGCTCTCAGTCCCCAATCTAGAGCTCAAATCAATAAGACTTACAATACCCTGCATAACTCATTTGTATTCGGATTTATGCTTTTAGATCAATCTTACTATCTCTACATGTTCACCAACTCGATTAAGGCCAATTATTTTCTATCTCCCAAGTATTCATTCTCAACCTCTAACTTTATGCTAGAGTTAATAACTATGAAATCAAGTCATAGTGGCTTTCATTAACATCACAATTCTTTTCACAATACTTATACTTTCGAATCCCTATGCACAATCCAGTACAATATATATCCAGGAATATCCTAAAATGTAAAGATGTACTGTGAAGGAACCCAAAATTTCTCTCAATTAACTACTACCAAATTTTTGGTGATATAATTAAAACCAAAAACTAGAGACCTAGTGATTAACCAATGTTCCTCAATTTACCCACATTAGTCATCATAGTCTTAATCATTATTAGTAATCCCCAAGATATTAACAATCTGCTAGTTACTAAGATATCCATAGTCATTTATCCCAAAAATTACACAAGGTTTCTACATCCATGTCAAAGTCAATCTTCAAAGGTATCATCATTGATTCTTCAAATTACATCTTTCCAATTATCATCACTAACCATAAAGTTCAAATCTTTCATACTCATACCTACAATCCTCAAGTATAACTAATCATACATATCTTAATAAAGTACTAAAAGAGACAAGAGAAAGAACTTCTTATTCCTCCAACAAGACCTAATAACATTAAAAGATTTCACAGAACAATAGAGGTTTATATCAAACTTTGGATATTATTCGTATTTTAATACTTATTTGATATATCTAACCTCGATCATTTTAAACCTCTATAGTCTTTAATCCTACAATATGTTGGGTCAAATGTAACCACTATAATTTAGTCAGGCCTTCTAGATTTCCTTTTTACATGTCTATGAGTTCGTTTCCATATCTCAACCTCAAATTTCCAAACAAAATTTGTAAATACAAATGAACTATTAACTACACACTCACCCAAGAGGTTCTCGATTGTTAGTATTCTAGAGAGTCTAAATATAGTGAACTGGGTCCACAACAAAATAAGATTACCTAAGTATAACGTCCTCAATGAGAATCCTATGTGTGACCCTTCTAATCCATCAGTACTTCCAAAGTAAATTTAATCAACTCTCCGTAATATTTTCAAACCAATATTGGTCGCCTCAAGTTTGTGGTTATGAAAAAAAACTCTTATCTATTTAAGAACCATAACCACACATCAATTTTCATAACCTTATTATTCAAAACTCAGTCCATCTTTAAAAAAAAAAAAAACATCTAAGTTGACCTTACCTCCACACATTCAACTTGGGTTATCACATCTCCAATATAGATAATATGACTTGCATAACGATTCATGCCTAACATCATTTATAAATCAAAATTCAAATTACCATCCTTCTCCTAGAATAGTCCAAAACGACACGATATAAAACTAAAATATGCATCCCAAATTTTTGTCCACTCCTCAAAGCTAGCTAATCCATGAATCCAAATAAATAATTAATTCCTAACCTAATTAAGTAACAAATCACACTTATCTTATAACCATATCACTTTAAACAAGGTCAAGCCTAGAGTTTCCTTCACCCTCGCCTAATACTCCCCAATTCGAAGCATACAACCTCTACACACCCTTTGAATATCCAACCGTTCTCCTGTAGGCATGTCAATACTCAAGGCATGTTCTACCTTCTCAAAGTCCAATCCCAAATTAAGAGAATATGTAGTGCGTATGAATGAATGAATAGCACCAAACTCGAATAAAATACAGGCCAGAGAATTTTAAAGAAGAACGATACCTTCAAAAATGGCATCATAAATGTCTTCCTCCGGTTGGGTCAAAGCAAGAACTCTTTCTTGCTTGGTACCACTTGGGGCTATAGCTCCTAATGGTTTCAGCTGTAATGGCTTCTGTCGTGGTGGTTTATTTGCATGTACTTGTCCCGTTGCTTGATTGGCCTTTGGTGGAATCAATGGGCAGTTCTTTTTGAGGTGCCCAAACCCTCTATTCTGTTCATAGCAACCCTAGCTCCTCGAACGACTTGATTCCTTTGCCCTGAAGCTTGGTCAGGTCGGCGTTATGAAGTTGCCCTTTGTGTAGCTCCACTACTGCTAGCATCAGTCCTGATCAGACCTCCCCTCGTGAAGTTCTATCGTCGTTGGTTGTTGTTTATATTCTGGCATTGTACCAGAGTGGTTAGCTCCCTTAGGCATTGATAGATGCCATTCAGGGTATCTGGAGGTGGTGGTGGTGGGTTTGCTTGGCTACCACGTCCCCATCCGCGTCCACGTCCACATTCACCCTCCATCATGCACATCNAGCATTGTACCAAAGTGGTTAGCTCCCTTAGGCATTGATAGATGCCATTCAGGGTATCTGGAGGTGGTGGTGGTGGGTTTGCTTGGCTACCACGTCCCCATCCGCGTCCACGTCCACATTCACCCTCCATCATGCACATCAATTCACAATTTAGTTTCATTGATGTACAGGACATTCTNCTTCTCATTTGGCCATGATGTCTCCACTTCTATTCATCCTATAAACATCAAGCCAAGATTAAAATATAACATCATATCCTATACCCAAAATTACGTTATGATCCAAAACTTAGTAATGCCATTTCGACAAGATCTACAACAATTCCTTAAATAGATATATCATTCTTAATGACTTTGTTTCTCACTAGACTAGAGAAACTCACAATATTTAAAATGTAATAATACTTCACATCCTATGGACACTTATCAATTTCAGTAGTTCGGCAGACATCGCAAAATTCCCAACAATTATAACCATCAAACTATACACCAAGTTTTCCAAGAAATTGAATCTCACTCTTCAAGCTTATACTCTCTACATTCACCACCGTAACCATAACTAATGGTTAATTCTACTAATATTGAATATAATCCAATGGCTCACTGCGCACTCTGATATAAATTAACATCCACCAATTCCCAGATCAAACTAGCTACAAGATAAGAATTCCCATTGGTTTAAAATTTTTGAGAAGATATGTCAAATTCTACCAAAGTGTACAATTGAAACCTAACCACATTTATCCTCCAATTATAGCTTCCAAATTGTATACACCGACAATCCATCTAATCCATTCAGAGGAAATTTTAGTAATTAACTAACTGTTATAAGTGGGCTAAGTGTCAAGTTATATCTCCAAGATATTCGCTCTCAGTCCCCAATCTAGAGCTCAAATCAATAAGACTTACAATACCCTGCATAACTCATTTGTATTCGGATTTATGCTTTTAGATCAATCTTACTATCTCTACATGTTCACCAACTCGATTAAGGCCAATTATTTTCTATCTCCCAAGTATTCATTCTCAACCTCTAACTTTATGCTAGAGTTAATAACTATGAAATCAAGTCATAGTGGCTTTCATTAACATCACAATTCTTTTCACAATACTTATACTTTCGAATCCCTATGCACAATCCAGTACAATATATATCCAGGAATATCCTAAAATGTAAAGATGTACTGTGAAGGAACCCAAAATTTCTCTCAATTAACTACTACCAAATTTTTGGTGATATAATTAAAACCAAAAACTAGAGACCTAGTGATTAACCAATGTTCCTCAATTTACCCACATTAGTCATCATAGTCTTAATCATTATTAGTAATCCCCAAGATATTAACAATCTGCTAGTTACTAAGATATCCATAGTCATTTATCCCAAAAATTACACAAGGTTTCTACATCCATGTCAAAGTCAATCTTCAAAGGTATCATCATTGATTCTTCAAATTACATCTTTCCAATTATCATCACTAACCATAAAGTTCAAATCTTTCATACTCATACCTACAATCCTCAAGTATAACTAATCATACATATCTTAATAAAGTACTAAAAGAGACAAGAGAAAGAACTTCTTATTCCTCCAACAAGACCTAATAACATTAAAAGATTTCACAGAACAATAGAGGTTTATATCAAACTTTGGATATTATTCGTATTTTAATACTTATTTGATATATCTAACCTCGATCATTTTAAACCTCTATAGTCTTTAATCCTACAATATGTTGGGTCAAATGTAACCACTATAATTTAGTCAGGCCTTCTAGATTTCCTTTTTACATGTCTATGAGTTCGTTTCCATATCTCAACCTCAAATTTCCAAACAAAATTTGTAAATACAAATGAACTATTAACTACACACTCACCCAAGAGGTTCTCGATTGTTAGTATTCTAGAGAGTCTAAATATAGTGAACTGGGTCCACAACAAAATAAGATTACCTAAGTATAATGTCCTCAATGAGAATCCTATGTGTGACCCTTCTAATCCATCAGTACTTCCAAAGTAAATTTAATCAACTCTCCGTAATATTTTCAAACCAATATTGGTCGCCTCAAGTTTGTGGTTATGAAAAAAAACTCTTATCTATTTAAGAACCATAACCACACATCAATTTTCATAACCTTATTATTCAAAAATCAGTCCATCTTTAAAAAAAAAAAAAACATCTAAGTTGACCTTACCTCCACACATTCAACTTGGGTTATCACATCTCCAATATAGATAATATGACTTGCATAACGATTCATGCCTAACATCATTTATAAATCAAAATTCAAATTACCATCCTTCTCCTAGAATAGTCCAAAACGACACGATATAAAACTAAAATATGCATCCCAAATTTTTGTCCACTCCTCAAAGCTAGCTAATCCATGAATCCAAATAAATAATTAATTCCTAACCTAATTAAGTAACAAATCACACTTATCTTATAACCATATCACTTTAAACAAGGTCAAGCCTAGAGTTTCCTTCACCCTCGCCTAATACTCCCCAATTCGAAGCATACAACCTCTACACACCCTTTGAATATCCAACCGTTCTCCTGTAGGCATGTCAATACTCAAGGCATGTTCTACCTTCTCAAAGTCCAATCCCAAATTAAGAGAATATGTAGTGCGTATGAATGAATGAATAGCACCAAACTCGAATAAAATACGGGCCAGAGAATTTTAAAGAAGAACGATACCTTCAAAAATGGCATCATAAATGTCTTCCTCCGGTTGGGTCAAAGCAAGAACTCTTTCTTGCTTGGTACCACTTGGGGCTATAGCTCCTAATGGTTTCAGCTGTAATGGCTTCTGTCGTGGTGGTTTATTTGCATGTACTTGTCCCGTTGCTTGATTGGCCTTTGGTGGAATCAATGGGCAGTTCTTTTTGAGGTGCCCAAACCCTCTATTCTGTTCATAGCAACCCTAGCTCCTCGAACGACTTGATTCCTTTGCCCTGAAGCTTGGTCAGGTCGGCGTTATGAAGTTGCCCTTTGTGTAGCTCCACTACTGCTAGCATCAGTCCTGATCAGACCTCCCCTCGTGAAGTTCTATCGTCGTTGGTTGTTGTTTATATTCTGGCATTGTACCAGAGTGGTTAGCTCCCTTAGGCATTGATAGATGCCATTCAGGGTATCTGGAGGTGGTGGTGGTGGGTTTGCTTGGCTACCACGTCCCCATCCGCGTCCACGTCCACATTCACCCTCCATCATGCACATCAATTCACAATTTAGTTTCATTGATGTACAGGACATTCTAAATATCACTTTAACCTAAAGTATAAGGTTTGGAAAAAAATTCATCTAACAATTTCGTTCAACCTGGTCCTATTTCTCTAGTGGTGATTCATAACCTACAGCTCCCATGTAAGACTTAAAGTCTAAGCTCTGATACCAACTTGTAACACCTGCCCTCCACATGACATAATATTCTCCGCTTTGGGCCCACTGGCCCTCACAGCTTTATTCCTCCCAGTATCCTTGGAAAAAAGCCTTATGCCATGTAAGGTAAGGGGCTTACTAATAGGCCCAGTAACTTTCCCCTCCCTAATCGATGTGGGACACCAGGATCTCAAAATCCACCCCCTTAGGGCTGCACATCCCCGTGCAGTAGCTTACTAGCTACCTGCCCGCCCACTACATGCCACCACGTCAGGGGCTCACACTCGATCCAGGCGAGAGTCGGCTCTGATACCAACTTTTGNTACTAATATTGAATATAATCCAATGGCTCACTGCGCACTCTGATATAAATTAACATCCACCAATTCCCAGATCAAACTAGCTACAAGATAAGAATTCCCATTGGTTTAAAATTTTTGAGAAGATATGTCAAATTCTACCAAAGTGTACAATTGAAACCTAACCACATTTATCCTCCAATTATAGCTTCCAAATTGTATACACCGACAATCCATCTAATCCATTCAGAGGAAATTTTAGTAATTAACTAACTGTTATAAGTGGGCTAAGTGTCAAGTTATATCTCCAAGATATTCGCTCTCAGTCCCCAATCTAGAGCTCAAATCAATAAGACTTACAATACCCTGCATAACTCATTTGTATTCGGATTTATGCTTTTAGATCAATCTTACTATCTCTACATGTTCACCAACTCGATTAAGGCCAATTATTTTCTATCTCCCAAGTATTCATTCTCAACCTCTAACTTTATGCTAGAGTTAATAACTATGAAATCAAGTCATAGTGGCTTTCATTAACATCACAATTCTTTTCACAATACTTATACTTTCGAATCCCTATGCACAATCCAGTACAATATATATCCAGGAATATCCTAAAATGTAAAGATGTACTGTGAAGGAACCCAAAATTTCTCTCAATTAACTACTACCAAATTTTTGGTGATATAATTAAAACCAAAAACTAGAGACCTAGTGATTAACCAATGTTCCTCAATTTACCCACATTAGTCATCATAGTCTTAATCATTATTAGTAATCCCCAAGATATTAACAATCTGCTAGTTACTAAGATATCCATAGTCATTTATCCCAAAAATTACACAAGGTTTCTACATCCATGTCAAAGTCAATCTTCAAAGGTATCATCATTGATTCTTCAAATTACATCTTTCCAATTATCATCACTAACCATAAAGTTCAAATCTTTCATACTCATACCTACAATCCTCAAGTATAACTAATCATACATATCTTAATAAAGTACTAAAAGAGACAAGAGAAAGAACTTCTTATTCCTCCAACAAGACCTAATAACATTAAAAGATTTCACAGAACAATAGAGGTTTATATCAAACTTTGGATATTATTCGTATTTTAATACTTATTTGATATATCTAACCTCGATCATTTTAAACCTCTATAGTCTTTAATCCTACAATATGTTGGGTCAAATGTAACCACTATAATTTAGTCAGGCCTTCTAGATTTCCTTTTTACATGTCTATGAGTTCGTTTCCATATCTCAACCTCAAATTTCCAAACAAAATTTGTAAATACAAATGAACTATTAACTACACACTCACCCAAGAGGTTCTCGATTGTTAGTATTCTAGAGAGTCTAAATATAGTGAACTGGGTCCACAACAAAATAAGATTACCTAAGTATAATGTCCTCAATGAGAATCCTATGTGTGACCCTTCTAATCCATCAGTACTTCCAAAGTAAATTTAATCAACTCTCCGTAATATTTTCAAACCAATATTGGTCGCCTCAAGTTTGTGGTTATGAAAAAAAACTCTTATCTATTTAAGAACCATAACCACACATCAATTTTCATAACCTTATTATTCAAAACTCAGTCCATCTTTAAAAAAAAAAAAAACATCTAAGTTGACCTTACCTCCACACATTCAACTTGGGTTATCACATCTCCAATATAGATAATATGACTTGCATAACGATTCATGCCTAACATCATTTATAAATCAAAATTCAAATTACCATCCTTCTCCTAGAATAGTCCAAAACGACACGATATAAAACTAAAATATGCATCCCAAATTTTTGTCCACTCCTCAAAGCTAGCTAATCCATGAATCCAAATAAATAATTAATTCCTAACCTAATTAAGTAACAAATCACACTTATCTTATAACCATATCACTTTAAACAAGGTCAAGCCTAGAGTTTCCTTCACCCTCGCCTAATACTCCCCAATTCGAAGCATACAACCTCTACACACCCTTTGAATATCCAACCGTTCTCCTGTAGGCATGTCAATACTCAAGGCATGTTCTACCTTCTCAAAGTCCAATCCCAAATTAAGAGAATATGTAGTGCGTATGAATGAATGAATAGCACCAAACTCGAATAAAATACGGGCCAGAGAATTTTAAAGAAGAACGATACCTTCAAAAATGGCATCATAAATGTCTTCCTCCGGTTGGGTCAAAGCAAGAACTCTTTCTTGCTTGGTACCACTTGGGGCTATAGCTCCTAATGGTTTCAGCTGTAATGGCTTCTGTCGTGGTGGTTTATTTGCATGTACTTGTCCCGTTGCTTGATTGGCCTTTGGTGGAATCAATGGGCAGTTCTTTTTGAGGTGCCCAAACCCTCTATTCTGTTCATAGCAACCCTAGCTCCTCGAACGACTTGATTCCTTTGCCCTGAAGCTTGGTCAGGTCGGCGTTATGAAGTTGCCCTTTGTGTAGCTCCACTACTGCTAGCATCAGTCCTGATCAGACCTCCCCTCGTGAAGTTCTATCGTCGTTGGTTGTTGTTTATATTCTGGCATTGTACCAGAGTGGTTAGCTCCCTTAGGCATTGATAGATGCCATTCAGGGTATCTGGAGGTGGTGGTGGTGGGTTTGCTTGGCTACCACGTCCCCATCCGCGTCCACGTCCACATTCACCCTCCATCATGCACATCAATTCACAATTTAGTTTCATTGATGTACAGGACATTCTAAATATCACTTTAACCTAAAGTATAAGGTTTGGAAAAAAATTCATCTAACAATTTCGTTCAACCTGGTCCTATTTCTCTAGTGGTGATTCATAACCTACAGCTCCCATGTAAGACTTAAAGTCTAAGCTCTGATACCAACTTGTAACACCTGCCCTCCACATGACATAATATTCTCCGCTTTGGGCCCACTGGCCCTCACGGCTTTGTTCCTCCCAGTATCCTTGGAAAAAAGCCTTATGCCATGTAAGGTAAGGGGCTTACTAATAGGCCCAGTAACTTTCCCCTCCCTAATCGATGTGGGACACCAGGATCTCAAAATCCACCCCCTTAGGGCTGCACTTCCCCGTGCAGTAGCTTACTAGCTACCTGCCCGCCCACTACATGCCACCACGTCAGGGGCTCACACTCGATCCAGGCGAGAGTCGGCTCTGATACCAACTTTTGTAACGCCCCAAAAATCACCTTGGACGACATTACAATNTTCCCCGTGCAGTAGCTTACTAGCTACCTGCCCGCCCACTACATGCGACCACGTCAGGGGCTCACACTCGATCCAGGCGAGAGACGGCTCTGATACCAACTTTTGTAACGCCCCAAAAATCACCTTGGACGACATTACAATTTAAAATCATTCACATCATGAGAGTAACTAATATAATCCATCAATAAATAAAAATCCATTCATCATATCTAATATTTACAACATCATTCCCAAAAGAATATACCAAAACATGACTATTGTATCCCAAAAGAGTCACATTTAAACTTGCAGTGGAATATACAANTGGGCTAAGTGTCAAGTTATATCTCCAAGATATTCGCTCTCAGTCCCCAATCTAGAGCTCAAATCAATAAGACTTACAATACCCTGCATAACTCATTTGTATTCGGATTTATGCTTTTAGATCAATCTTACTATCTCTACATGTTCACCAACTCGATTAAGGCCAATTATTTTCTATCTCCCAAGTATTCATTCTCAACCTCTAACTTTATGCTAGAGTTAATAACTATGAAATCAAGTCATAGTGGCTTTCATTAACATCACAATTCTTTTCACAATACTTATACTTTCGAATCCCTATGCACAATCCAGTACAATATATATCCAGGAATATCCTAAAATGTAAAGATGTACTGTCAAGGAACCCAAAATTTCTCTCAATTAACTACTACCAAATTTCTGGTGATATAATTAAAACCAAAAACTAGAGACCTAGTGATTAACCAATGTTCCTCAATTTACCCACATTAGTCATCATAGTCTTAATCATTATTAGTAATCCCCAAGATATTAACAATCTGCTAGTTACTAAGATATCCATAGTCATTTATCCCAAAAATTACACAAGGTTTCTACATCCATGTCAAAGTCAATCTTCAAAGGTATCATCATTGATTCTTCAAATTACATCTTTCCAATTATCATCACTAACCATAAAGTTCAAATCTTTCATACTCATACCTACAATCCTCAAGTATAACTAATCATACATATCTTAATAAAGTACTAAAAGAGACAAGAGAAAGAACTTCTTATTCCTCCAACAAGACCTAATAACATTAAAAGATTTCACAGAACAATAGAGGTTTATATCAAACTTTGGATATTATTCGTATTTTAATACTTATTTGATATATCTAACCTCGATCATTTTAAACCTCTATAGTCTTTAATCCTACAATATGTTGGGTCAAATGTAACCACTATAATTTAGTCAGGCCTTCTAGATTTCCTTTTTACATGTCTATGAGTTCGTTTCCATATCTCAACCTCAAATTTCCAAACAAAATTTGTAAATACAAATGAACTATTAACTACACACTCACCCAAGAGGTTCTCGATTGTTAGTATTCTAGAGAGTCTAAATATAGTGAACTGGGTCCACAACAAAATAAGATTACCTAAGTATAATGTCCTCAATGAGAATCCTATGTGTGACCCTTCTAATCCATCAGTACTTCCAAAGTAAATTTAATCAACTCTCCGTAATATTTTCAAACCAATATTGGTCGCCTCAAGTTTGTGGTTATGAAAAAAAACTCTTATCTATTTAAGAACCATAACCACACATCAATTTTCATAACCTTATTATTCAAAACTCAGTCCATCTTTAAAAAAAAAAAAAACATCTAAGTTGACCTTACCTCCACACATTCAACTTGGGTTATCACATCTCCAATATAGATAATATGACTTGCATAACGATTCATGCCTAACATCATTTATAAATCAAAATTCAAATTACCATCCTTCTCCTAGAATAGTCCAAAACGACACGATATAAAACTAAAATATGCATCCCAAATTTTTGTCCACTCCTCAAAGCTAGCTAATCCATGAATCCAAATAAATAATTAATTCCTAACCTAATTAAGTAACAAATCACACTTATCTTATAACCATATCACTTTAAACAAGGTCAAGCCTAGAGTTTCCTTCACCCTCGCCTAATACTCCCCAATTCGAAGCATACAACCTCTACACACCCTTTGAATATCCAACCGTTCTCCTGTAGGCATGTCAATACTCAAGGCATGTTCTACCTTCTCAAAGTCCAATCCCAAATTAAGAGAATATGTAGTGCGTATGAATGAATGAATAGCACCAAACTCGAATAAAATACGGGCCAGAGAATTTTAAAGAAGAACGATACCTTCAAAAATGGCATCATAAATGTCTTCCTCCGGTTGGGTCAAAGCAAGAACTCTTTCTTGCTTGGTACCACTTGGGGCTATAGCTCCTAATGGTTTCAGCTGTAATGGCTTCTGTCGTGGTGGTTTATTTGCATGTACTTGTCCCGTTGCTTGATTGGCCTTTGGTGGAATCAATGNACTATTGTATCCCAAAAGAGTCACATTTAAACTTGCAGTGGAATATACAAAAGATCAATCTTTACATAATCTCAAAGAAATTTTCTAGTCTAGCACCGTATAACCCTAGGCATCCACCTCGGGCTCCACGTGCCCATCTAGCGGAGCTTCCTGATGCACTTGTTCATCGACTCTGAGCTCCTCATCTAACACGTAATATGTAAATATATTGTTTGTAGGGGGTGAGCACTAAATTCTGTAGCAACATTCCNTAGGAGAGTATAACCCTAGGCATCCACCTCGGGCTCCATGTGCCCATCTAGCGGAGCTTCCTGATGCACTTGTTCATCGACTCTGAGCTCCTCATCNGTATAACCCTAGGCATCCACCTCGGGCTCCACGTGCCCATCTAGCGGAGCTTCCTGATGCACTTGTTCATCGACTCTGAGCTCCTCATCTAACACGTAATATGTAAATATATTGTTTGTAGGGGGTGAGCACTAAATTCTGTAGCANCAAGGAACCCAAAATTTCTCTCAATTAACTACTACCAAATTTCTGGTGATATAATTAAAACCAANGAAGGAACCCAAAATTTCTCTCAATTAACTACTACCAAATTTTTGGTGATATAATTAAAACCAAAAACTAGAGACCTAGTGATTAACCAATGTTCCTCAATTTACCCACATTAGTCATCATAGTCTTAATCATTATTAGTAATCCCCAAGATATTAACAATCTGCTAGTTACTAAGATATCCATAGTCATTTATCCCAAAAATTACACAAGGTTTCTACATCCATGTCAAAGTCAATCTTCAAAGGTATCATCATTGATTCTTCAAATTACATCTTTCCAATTATCATCACTAACCATAAAGTTCAAATCTTTCATACTCATACCTACAATCCTCAAGTATAACTAATCATACATATCTTAATAAAGTACTAAAAGAGACAAGAGAAAGAACTTCTTATTCCTCCAACAAGACCCAATAACATTAAAAGATTTCACAGAACAATAGAGGTTTATATCAAACTTTGGATATTATTCGTATTTTAATACTTATTTGATATATCTAACCTCGATCATTTTAAACCTCTATAGTCTTTAATCCTACAATATGTTGGGTCAAATGTAACCACTATAATTTAGTCAGGCCTTCTAGATTTCCTTTTTACATGTCTATGAGTTCGTTTCCATATCTCAACCTCAAATTTCCAAACAAAATTTGTAAATACAAATGAACTATTAACTACACACTCACCCAAGAGGTTCTCGATTGTTAGTATTCTAGAGAGTCTAAATATAGTGAACTGGGTCCACAACAAAATAAGATTACCTAAGTATAACGTCCTCAATGAGAATCCTATGTGTGACCCTTCTAATCCATCAGTACTTCCAAAGTAAATTTAATCAACTCTCCGTAATATTTTCAAACCAATATTGGTCGCCTCAAGTTTGTGGTTATGAAAAAAAACTCTTATCTATTTAAGAACCATAACCACACATCAATTTTCATAACCTTATTATTCAAAACTCAGTCCATCTTTAAAAAAAAAAAAAACATCTAAGTTGACCTTACCTCCACACATTCAACTTGGGTTATCACATCTCCAATATAGATAATATGACTTGCATAACGATTCATGCCTAACATCATTTATAAATCAAAATTCAAATTACCATCCTTCTCCTAGAATAGTCCAAAACGACACGATATAAAACTAAAATATGCATCCCAAATTTTTGTCCACTCCTCAAAGCTAGCTAATCCATGAATCCAAATAAATAATTAATTCCTAACCTAATTAAGTAACAAATCACACTTATCTTATAACCATATCACTTTAAACAAGGTCAAGCCTAGAGTTTCCTTCACCCTCGCCTAATACTCCCCAATTCGAAGCATACAACCTCTACACACCCTTTGAATATCCAACCGTTCTCCTGTAGGCATGTCAATACTCAAGGCATGTTCTACCTTCTCAAAGTCCAATCCCAAATTAAGAGAATATGTAGTGCGTATGAATGAATGAATAGCACCAAACTCGAATAAAATACGGGCCAGAGAATTTTAAAGAAGAACGATACCTTCAAAAATGGCATCATAAATGTCTTCCTCCGGTTGGGTCAAAGCAAGAACTCTTTCTTGCTTGGTACCACTTGGGGCTATAGCTCCTAATGGTTTCAGCTGTAATGGCTTCTGTCGTGGTGGTTTATTTGCATGTACTTGTCCCGTTGCTTGATTGGCCTTTGGTGGAATCAATGGGCAGTTCTTTTTGAGGTGCCCAAACCCTCTATTCTGTTCATAGCAACCCTAGCTCCTCGAACGACTTGATTCCTTTGCCCTGAAGCTTGGTCAGGTCGGCGTTATGAAGTTGCCCTTTGTGTAGCTCCACTACTGCTAGCATCAGTCCTGATCAGACCTCCCCTCGTGAAGTTCTATCGTCGTTGGTTGTTGTTTATATTCTAGCATTGTACCAAAGTGGTTAGCTCCCTTAGGCATTGATAGATGCCATTCAGGGTATCTGGAGGTGGTGGTGGTGGGTTTGCTTGGCTACCACGTCCCCATCCGCGTCCACGTCCACATTCACCCTCCATCATGCACATCAATTCACAATTTAGTTTCATTGATGTACAGGACATTCTAAATATCACTTTAACCTAAAGTATAAGGTTTGGAAAAAAATTCATCTAACAATTTCGTTCAACCTGGTCCTATTTCTCTAGTGGTGATTCATAACCTACAGCTCCCATGTAAGACTTAAAGTCTAAGCTCTGATACCAACTTGTAACACCTGCCCTCCACATGACATAATATTCTCCGCTTTGGGCCCACTGGCCCTCACGGCTTTATTCCTCCCAGTATCCTTGGAAAAAAGCCTTATGCCATGTAAGGTAAGGGGCTTACTAATAGGCCCAGTAACTTTCCCCTCCCTAATCGATGTGGGACACCAGGATCTCAAAATCCACCCCCTTAGGGCTGCACTTCCCCGTGCAGTAGCTTACTAGCTACCTGCCCGCCCACTACATGCGACCACGTCAGGGGCTCACACTCGATCCAGGCGAGAGACGGCTCTGATACCAACTTTTGTAACGCCCCAAAAATCACCTTGGACGACATTACAATTTAAAATCATTCACATCATGAGAGTAACTAATATAATCCATCAATAAATAAAAATCCATTCATCATATCTAATATTTACAACATCATTCCCAAAAGAATATACCAAAACATGACTATTGTATCCCAAAAGAGTCACATTTAAACTTGCAGTGGAATATACAAAAGATCAATCTTTACATAATCTCAAAGAAATTTTCTAGTCTAGCACCGTATAACCCTAGGCATCCACCTCGGGCTCCACGTGCCCATCTAGCGGAGCTTCCTGATGCACTTGTTCATCGACTCTGAGCTCCTCATCTAACACGTAATATGTAAATATATTGTTTGTAGGGGGTGAGCACTAAATTCTGTAGCAACATTCCTCCCAAACTCGAATAAGGTTTAGAAAATTGTATAAAACAAGTTGGCCTCATTTTGCAAATATCATATATCAATTTTTGAAATAAAATTGGGACATTTCAACGGATCTCAAGTTTGCGCAATAGCAATAATTTAAATGAATCGTAAAAATAAATTTTCCAACAATAAACCATTTTCAACCATAAACCATTTCCCATAAGTTCTTGTAGAGTCTCATACCTCCACAAGCTCTTGTAGGAAACCATTTCTGGTATTAACAAATCATTTACAATCATAAACCATTTCCCACAAGTTCTGGTAGNCTACAATCCTCAAGTATAACTAATCATACATATCTTAATAAAGTACTAAAAGAGACAAGAGAAAGAACTTCTTATTCCTCCAACAAGACCCAATAACATTAAAAGATTTCACAGAACAATAGAGGTTTATATCAAACTTTGGATATTATTCGTATTTTAATANTTTCTGGTATTAACAAATCATTTACAATTATAAACCATTTCCCACAAGTTCTGGTAGAGTCTCATACCTCCACAAGCTCTTGTAGGAAAATAATTCCACACATTAACCATAATCGTTCAATAGTGACTACCGGTGGTTCGGNATTTTAAACCTCTATAGTCTTTAATCCTACAATATGTTGGGTCAAATGTAACCACTATAATTTAGTCAGGCCTTCTAGATTTCCTTTTTACATGTCTATGAGTTCGTTTCNATAATTCCACACATTAACCATAATCGTTCAATAGTGACTACCGGTGGTTCGGATCTACTTGAAAATTTACTACCTATTAACTACCGGTAGTTTGGATTCAATGGACAGCGTACTACCGGTAGGTCCTGTTCAAATTTGCCTATTTCCTCNACAAAATTTGTAAATACAAATGAACTATTAACTACACACTCACCCAAGAGGTTCTCGATTGTTAGTATTCTAGAGAGTCTAAATATAGTGAACTGGGTCCACAACAAAATAAGATTACCTAAGTATAACGTCCTCAATGAGAATCCTATGTGTGACCCTTCTAATCCATCAGTACTTCCAAAGTAAATTTAATCAACTCTCCGTAATATTTTCAAACCAATATTGGTCGCCTCAAGTTTGTGGTTATGAAAAAAAACTCTTATCTATTTAAGAACCATAACCACACATCAATTTTCATAACCTTATTATTCAAAAATCAGTCCATCTTTAAAAAAAAAAAAAACATCTAAGTTGACCTTACCTCCACACATTCAACTTGGGTTATCACATCTCCAATATAGATAATATGACTTGCATAACGATTCATGCCTAACATCATTTATAAATCAAAATTCAAATTACCATCCTTCTCCTAGAATAGTCCAAAACGACACGATATAAAACTAAAATATGCATCCCAAATTTTTGTCCACTCCTCAAAGCTAGCTAATCCATGAATCCAAATAAATAATTAATTCCTAACCTAATTAAGTAACAAATCACACTTATCTTATAACCATATCACTTTAAACAAGGTCAAGCCTAGAGTTTCCTTCACCCTCGCCTAATACTCCCCAATTCGAAGCATACAACCTCTACACACCCTTTGAATATCCAACCGTTCTCCTGTAGGCATGTCAATACTCAAGGCATGTTCTACCTTCTCAAAGTCCAATCCCAAATTAAGAGAATATGTAGTGCGTATGAATGAATGAATAGCACCAAACTCGAATAAAATACGGGCCAGAGAATTTTAAAGAAGAACGATACCTTCAAAAATGGCATCATAAATGTCTTCCTCCGGTTGGGTCAAAGCAAGAACTCTTTCTTGCTTGGTACCACTTGGGGCTATAGCTCCTAATGGTTTCAGCTGTAATGGCTTCTGTCGTGGTGGTTTATTTGCATGTACTTGTCCCGTTGCTTGATTGGCCTTTGGTGGAATCAATGGGCAGTTCTTTTTGAGGTGCCCAAACCCTCTATTCTGTTCATAGCAACCCTAGCTCCTCGAACGACTTGATTCCTTTGCCCTGAAGCTTGGTCAGGTCGGCGTTATGAAGTTGCCCTTTGTGTAGCTCCACTACTGCTAGCATCAGTCCTGATCAGACCTCCCCTCGTGAAGTTCTATCGTCGTTGGTTGTTGTTTATATTCTGGCATTGTACCAGAGTGGTTAGCTCCCTTAGGCATTGATAGATGCCATTCAGGGTATCTGGAGGTGGTGGTGGTGGGTTTGCTTGGCTACCACGTCCCCATCCGCGTCCACGTCCACATTCACCCTCCATCATGCACATCAATTCACAATTTAGTTTCATTGATGTACAGGACATTCTAAATATCACTTTAACCTAAAGTATAAGGTTTGGAAAAAAATTCATCTAACAATTTCGTTCAACCTGGTCCTATTTCTCTAGTGGTGATTCATAACCTACAGCTCCCATGTAAGACTTAAAGTCTAAGCTCTGATACCAACTTGTAACACCTGCCCTCCACATGACATAATATTCTCCGCTTTGGGCCCACTGGCCCTCACGGCTTTGTTCCTCCCAGTATCCTTGGAAAAAAGCCTTATGCCATGTAAGGTAAGGGGCTTACTAATAGGCCCAGTAACTTTCCCCTCCCTAATCGATGTGGGACACCAGGATCTCAAAATCCACCCCCTTAGGGCTGCACTTCCCCGTGCAGTAGCTTACTAGCTACCTGCCCGCCCACTACATGCGACCACGTCAGGGGCTCACACTCGATCCAGGCGAGAGACGGCTCTGATACCAACTTTTGTAACGCCCCAAAAATCACCTTGGACGACATTACAATTTAAAATCATTCACATCATGAGAGTAACTAATATAATCCATCAATAAATAAAAATCCATTCATCATATCTAATATTTACAACATCATTCCCAAAAGAATATACCAAAACATGACTATTGTATCCCAAAAGAGTCACATTTAAACTTGCAGTGGAATATACAAAAGATCAATCTTTACATAATCTCAAAGAAATTTTCTAGTCTAGCACCGTATAACCCTAGGCATCCACCTCGGGCTCCACGTGCCCATCTAGCGGAGCTTCCTGATGCACTTGTTCATCGACTCTGAGCTCCTCATCTAACACGTAATATGTAAATATATTGTTTGTAGGGGGTGAGCACTAAATTCTGTAGCAACATTCCTCCCAAACTCGAATAAGGTTTAGAAAATTGTATAAAACAAGTTGGCCTCATTTTGCAAATATCATATATCAATTTTTGAAATAAAATTGGGACATTTCAACGGATCTCAAGTTTGCGCAATAGCAATAATTTAAATGAATCGTAAAAATAAATTTTCCAACAATAAACCATTTTCAACCATAAACCATTTCCCATAAGTTCTTGTAGAGTCCCATACCTCCACAAGCTCTTGTAGGAAACCATTTCTGGTATTAACAAATCATTTACAATTATAAACCATTTCCCACAAGTTCTGGTAGAGTCTCATACCTCCACAAGCTCTTGTAGGAAAATAATTCCACACATTAACCATAATCGTTCAATAGTGACTACCGGTGGTTCGGATCTACTTGAAAATTTACTACCTATTAACTACCGGCAGTTTGGATTCAATGGACAGCGTACTACCGGTAGGTCCTGTTCAAATTTGCCTATTTCCTCTAGTTTTCATTTCAAACCCGTTCCAAATCCTTCCAAAGTCAACCCAAACTTATACAACATACATTTGTACATCNCAGTTTGGATTCAATGGACAGCGTACTACCGGTAGGTCCTGTTCAAATTTGCCTATTTCCTCTAGTTTTCATTTCAAGCCCGTTCCAAATCCTTCCAAAGTCAACCCAAACTTATACAACATACATTTGTACATCAGACATAGTTGGTATAAGTTCTATTGCAAATGGTTTCATATATTTACAAGTCAAAACAAAGTTTGAACTAAATATTTACCCGATTCTACACTATTAACATTGTTATCTCTACTCTTACAATCTACTTAGTTCATGCAGACTCCATTACGTATATTAGCATTTCAAAAAGAANCACATCTCCAATATAGATAATATGACTTGCATAACGATTCATGCCTAACATCATTTATAAATCAAAATTCAAATTACCATCCTTCTCCTAGAATAGTCCAAAACGACACGATATAAAACTAAAATATGCATCCCAAATTTTTGTCCACTCCTCAAAGCTAGCTAATCCATGAATCCAAATAAATAATTAATTCCTAACCTAATTAAGTAACAAATCACACTTATCTTATAACCATATCACTTTAAACAAGGTCAAGCCTAGAGTTTCCTTCACCCTCGCCTAATACTCCCCAATTCGAAGCATACAACCTCTACACACCCTTTGAATATCCAACCGTTCTCCTGTAGGCATGTCAATACTCAAGGCATGTTCTACCTTCTCAAAGTCCAATCCCAAATTAAGAGAATATGTAGTGCGTATGAATGAATGAATAGCACCAAACTCGAATAAAATACAGGCCAGAGAATTTTAAAGAAGAACGATACCTTCAAAAATGGCATCATAAATGTCTTCCTCCGGTTGGGTCAAAGCAAGAACTCTTTCTTGCTTGGTACCACTTGGGGCTATAGCTCCTAATGGTTTCAGCTGTAATGGCTTCTGTCGTGGTGGTTTATTTGCATGTACTTGTCCCGTTGCTTGATTGGCCTTTGGTGGAATCAATGGGCAGTTCTTTTTGAGGTGCCCAAACCCTCTATTCTGTTCATAGCAACCCTAGCTCCTCGAACGACTTGATTCCTTTGCCCTGAAGCTTGGTCAGGTCGGCGTTATGAAGTTGCCCTTTGTGTAGCTCCACTACTGCTAGCATCAGTCCTGATCAGACCTCCCCTCGTGAAGTTCTATCGTCGTTGGTTGTTGTTTATATTCTGGCATTGTACCAGAGTGGTTAGCTCCCTTAGGCATTGATAGATGCCATTCAGGGTATCTGGAGGTGGTGGTGGTGGGTTTGCTTGGCTACCACGTCCCCATCCGCGTCCACGTCCACATTCACCCTCCATCATGCACATCAATTCACAATTTAGTTTCATTGATGTACAGGACATTCTAAATATCACTTTAACCTAAAGTATAAGGTTTGGAAAAAAATTCATCTAACAATTTCGTTCAACCTGGTCCTATTTCTCTAGTGGTGATTCATAACCTACAGCTCCCATGTAAGACTTAAAGTCTAAGCTCTGATACCAACTTGTAACACCTGCCCTCCACATGACATAATATTCTCCGCTTTGGGCCCACTGGCCCTCACAGCTTTATTCCTCCCAGTATCCTTGGAAAAAAGCCTTATGCCATGTAAGGTAAGGGGCTTACTAATAGGCCCAGTAACTTTCCCCTCCCTAATCGATGTGGGACACCAGGATCTCAAAATCCACCCCCTTAGGGCTGCACATCCCCGTGCAGTAGCTTACTAGCTACCTGCCCGCCCACTACATGCCACCACGTCAGGGGCTCACACTCGATCCAGGCGAGAGTCGGCTCTGATACCAACTTTTGTAACGCCCCAAAAATCACCTTGGACGACATTACAATTTAAAATCATTCACATCATGAGAGTAACTAATATAATCCATCAATAAATAAAAATCCATTCATCATATCTAATATTTACAACATCATTCCCAAAAGAATATACCAAAACATGACTATTGTATCCCAAAAGAGTCACATTTAAACTTGCAGTGGAATATACAAAAGATCAATCTTTACATAATCTCAAAGAAATTTTCTAGTCTAGCACCTTATAACCCTAGGCATCCACCTCGGGCTCCACGTGCCCATCTAGCGGAGCTTCCTGATGCACTTGTTCATCGACTCTGAGCTCCTCATCTAACACGTAATATGTAAATATATTGTTTGTAGGGGGTGAGCACTAAATTCTGTAGCAACATTCCTCCCAAACTCGAATAAGGTTTAGAAAATTGTATAAAACAAGTTGGCCTCATTTTGCAAATATCATATATCAATTTTTGAAATAAAATTGGGACATTTCAACGGATCTCAAGTTTGCGCAATAGCAATAATTTAAATGAATCGTAAAAATAAATTTTCCAACAATAAACCATTTTCAACCATAAACCATTTCCCATAAGTTCTTGTAGAGTCCCATACCTCCACAAGCTCTTGTAGGAAACCATTTCTGGTATTAACAAATCATTTACAATTATAAACCATTTCCCACAAGTTCTGGTAGAGTCTCATACCTCCACAAGCTCTTGTAGGAAAATAATTCCACACATTAACCATAATCGTTCAATAGTGACTACCGGTGGTTCGGATCTACTTGAAAATTTACTACCTATTAACTACCGGCAGTTTGGATTCAATGGACAGCGTACTACCGGTAGGTCCTGTTCAAATTTGCCTATTTCCTCTAGTTTTCATTTCAAACCCGTTCCAAATCCTTCCAAAGTCAACCCAAACTTATACAACATACATTTGTACATCAGACATAGTTGGTATAAGTTCTATTGCAAATGGTTTCATATATTTACAAGTCAAAACAAAGTTTGAACTAAATATTTACCCGATTCTACACTATTAACATTGTTATCTCTACTCTTACAATCTACTTAGTTCATGCAGACTCCATTACGTATATTAGCATTTCAAAAAGAAATGATAAATTGCTATATAAAGATAAGAGTGTGGGGGTTTACATGTTCCATTGTCGGCCACGAAGGATATATGATCACTCCCTTATCCCAGCGTAACTGTGAAACTAACATAGCATATGGGGGTGAGGGTTTCTTCCTTTTCATAGTAATCAACATTTGGTCCATAATAAGGTTCGGAAGATCAATCATGTGGCCCATCCCAAAAGCATATTGGAAGTAAGCTTGCTCAGTATATATCTAATTTTTCTGGGCTCGGGGTAACAAACTATTCACTATAACCAAATTCAAAATTTGGTACTTGTCTATTAAATCCCCTTGCTTTACATATTTGTGTGGCCTCCCCCATACATAATTCAGATTTTTCGTCAATTTTATCCTTACATCAGTTAAATCAGGCACTTCAGTGTAAGGGTATTGCAGGTTGGGTTGTCTTTGCATAGGCTGAAAAATAGTGCCTATAGTAGCTGGTGTAACTTGAAAAATTATACCCCTGACAAACACATGAAGTTCTCTTTGCCCAGTTATTTGTGCATTGCTATAAAATTCACGAACCAAACAATCATAAGTAGGAGCAACAAACCTAACATAATCTAGCCATCCATGTGTAGCAAGAATTTGTCTAACCCCCTATATTTTCGAAATCTTCACAAATCACTGGTCTNCCATATCACTTTAAACAAGGTCAAGCCTAGAGTTTCCTTCACCCTCGCCTAATACTCCCCAATTCGAAGCATACAACCTCTACACACCCTTTGAATATCCAACCGTTCTCCTGTAGGCATGTCAATACTCAAGGCATGTTATACCTTCTCAAAGTCCAATCCCAAATTAAGAGAATATGTAGTGCGTATGAATGAATGAATAGCACCAAACTCGAATAAAATACAGGCCAGAGAATTTTAAAGAAGAACGATACCTTCAAAAATGGCATCATAAATGTCTTCCTCCGGTTGGGTCAAAGCAAGAACTCTTTCTTGCTTGGTACCACTTGGGGCTATAGCTCCTAATGGTTTCAGCTGTAATGGCTTCTGTCGTGGTGGTTTATTTGCATGTACTTGTCACNCTTTTAGGAATGATAGTTTTAGATAGGAAAAAAGTATCATACCAGACTTGCTATTCAACATTCTCAAATATCACAACATTGTAGACATTTCCTGGCTGGGGTTGCTGCAGAGGTGCTTCGGGTTGCGGAGATTGGCCTCTTTGTGCTCGACTTGAAGTACCTCGCGTTCTTAGCCTTGGATCCATTTCTGCACTGATTTCTTTCTCACTGCTCACTTTCAACTGATTTTAATTGACAGGATCCTTGAAAATGGCATGGTTAAGTGATTGATCGAAAAAACTTTTGAAGAAAAACGGTCTTATGTAGCAGATTTGAGAAGAAATTTAGGGAAGAAAATGTTGGTTGTCATATTCTGGCTGCGAGGGAACTAAAACTAAACATTTTTTCACGGTGCTGGGCTTCTGGAATTTGACTTGCACTACAGGGTTCCTACTACTAAAATTCTGCCTTTTCAGTTTAAAATCCTACAGTTACAAGATTAGTTACAACTTTACATATTCTACATAACTTGCTACTCACTCTTTTGTTTTCCAAAAAATTGGTTTATTAATTTTTTGTTTGTTATTTATTATTTACTCATTTTCCTTATTAATCTATAGCTATTTACATTTATGCACCATTCCAAAATTATTCATCATTTGACCATACTTAATTAGAATCAGAATCAGAATCTTTCAAATCAACTACACCAGTGACACAGTTAATTTCACTACTCACGTATCTTGACAACATAGGAGTAGAATAGGATGGCGTCTCAGGAAATTCCTTACTCTGCCCATACCTAATCCACTCGAGATGATCTAACGCNAGAGGTGCTTCGGGTTGCGGAGATTGGCCTCTTTGTGCTCGACTTGAAGTACCTCGCGTTCTTAGCCTTGGATCCATTTCTGCACTGATTTCTTTCTCACTGCTCACTTTCAACTGATTTTAATTGACAGGATCCTTGAAAATGGCATGGTTAAGTGATTGATCGAAAAAACTTTTGAAGAAAAACGGTCTTATGTAGCAGATTTGAGAAGAAATTTAGGGAAGAANTCACTGATTTCTTTCTCACTGCTCACTTTCAATTGATTTTAATTGACAGGATCCTTGAAAATGGAATGGTTAAGTGATTGATCGAAAAAACTTTTGAAGAAAAACGGTCTTATGTAGCAGATTTGAGAAGAAATTTAGGGAAGAAAATGTTGGTTGTCATATTCTGGCTGCGAGGGAACTAAAACTAAACATTTTTTCACGGTGCTGGGCTTCTGGAATTTGACTTGCACTACAGGGTTCCTACTACTAAAATTCTGCCTTTTCAGTTTAAAATCCTACAGTTACAAGATTAGTTACAACTTTACATATTCTACATAACTTGCTACTCACTCTTTTGTTTTCCAAAAAATTGGTTTATTAATTTTTTGTTTGTTATTTATTATTTACTCATTTTCCTTATTAATCTATAGCTATTTACATTTATGCACCATTCCAAAATTATTCATCATTTGACCATACTTAATTAGAATCAGAATCAGAATCTTTCAAATCAACAACACCAGTGACACAGTTAATTTCACTACTCACGTATCTTGACAACATAGGAGTAGAATAGGATGACGTCTCAGGAAATTCCTTACTCTGCCCATACCTAATCCACTCGAGATGATCTAACGCTCGATCTGAAATTGGTTCTGCACACTGATTATATTGTCTCAAATACATTATACGACCATACCTCACACAACCACCAAGACGATTTGCTCGTCAGTGTTTAGCAAATGAACTCTTCCCGCACAAGGGTTTTGCTTGACTTTCAACGATATCTAACTTTCTAACTATTCTAGCTTTTACTATGACCAAAGAATGTATGTCTTTTGAAAAATGGTGCATTATAATTAAACTTAACCAAAACAATTTCTCATCCATTTACAATTACTTCTTTTTTGGAAAATTTTAAAAATGACTCAAATATTGACTCAATATCAGGTTCTTTAATGTCTGTCAGTCACAAAGACGAATTTGAATGACAAAGACAAATATAAATAATTCCCTTCCCCAACCTAAATTAAACATTGTCCTCAATGCATAAAATAGTGAAAATTTGAGAAATGCTAATCAGGTGTAGAAGGTAATGTAACGCCCCGAAAACCACCTTGGACGTTATTACAATTTAAAACCATTCATATCATGAGAGCAATTAATATAATCCATCAATAAATAAAAATTCATTCATCACATCTAATATTTACAACATCATTCCCAAAAGAATCACATTTAAACTTGCAGTGGAATATACAAAAGATTAATCTTCACATAATCTCAAAAAAAAAAATTCTAGTCTAGCACCTAGGAGAGTATAACCCTAGGCATCCACCTCGGATTCCACATTCCCGTCTAGCGGAGCTTCCCGATGCGCCTATTCATTGACTCTGAGCTCCTCATCTAACACGTAATCTGTAAATATATTGTTTGTAGGGGGTGAGCACTAAGCTCTGTAGCAACATTCCTCTCAAAATCGAACAAGGTTTAGAAAAACACATAAAGCAAGTTGGCCTCATTTTGCAAATATCATTCATTAATTTTTGAAATAAAACTGAGACATTTCAACGGATCTCAAGTTTACGCAATAGTAATAATTTAAATGAACAGTAAAAATAAATTTTTCAACAATAAACCATTTTCAACCATAAACCATTTCCCACAAGTTCTAGTAGAGTCTCATACCTCCACAAGCTCTTGTAGGAAACCAATCCCGCACATTAACCATAGTCGTTCAATAATGTCATTACATATTCTCAGGTATGTTGGTTGCTTCCCATGAATTTACACAACTACTCTACTTCATTCACCCAATCATAACCATACAAACCACTTTAGGAAGGGCGTATACCGTCTCCCACGGCATTGACGAATCTTTTCCAGGAAAGGTATACCATCCCTAAGTTCGAACTTACGTGAACAATAGTGGTTACTCTCACAAACAACAAACAACTACAAGTGTTAGACAACCATCTCACCTCCACTGGGATAGACTGACCTCTAGAACTCTACGGCAGTGCTCGAATACAATTCAAGTCCATCACAACAACCATACAAGAAATGCAATTCCAACCAAATTCTCAAATCATAAGTAAATCATAAATCCCCATATTTCATGGGCATTTTTCCAATAGAACCATTTAAGAAATTAAGAAAGAGATCATTATAAACACCATTTTATTACTCAACACAAAGCATTAGAATTTTGAAATCAAGAATAAAGGAAAAATCAAGAGAGAAATCCATTTCTCTAAAAAACTAGGGTTTTCAATCGAAAAAAAGAGATTTCATGGGTATTCAACCCTAATTTGGTTTAAAACATGATAATAATTGCAAGAAGACCAAGGAATGATGATTTCATAACATATGTATAAGATTTAGAGTCAAATAATATATATATACAAGCCCTAATCTCAATAAACAAGAATGGAAGAAAAATCCCAACCTTTCTCCTTGGCTTTGGTGTGAAGAACATGAAGATTTGATCTTGAATCACCCTTAAAACTCTTGTTTNATCGAACAAGGTTTAGAAAACACATAAAGCAAGTTGGCCTCATTTTGCAAATATCATTCATTAATTTTTGAAATAAAACTAAGACATTTCAACGGATCTCAAGTTTACGCAATAGTAATAATTTAAATGAACAGTAAAAATAAATTTTTCAACAATAAACCATTTTCAACCATAAACCATTTCCCACAAGTTCTAGTAGAGTCTCATACCTCCACAAGCTCTTGTAGGAAACCAATCCCGCACATTAACCATAGTCGTTCAATAATGTCATTACATATTCTCAGGTATGTTGGTTGCTTCCCATGAATTTACACAACGACTCTACTTCATTCACCCAATCATAACCATACAAACCACTTTAGGAAGGGCGTATACCGTCTCCCACGGCATTGACGAATCTTTCCCAGGAAAGGTATACCATCCCTAAGTTCGAACTTACGTGAACAATAGTGGTTACTCTCACAAACAACAAAAAACTACAAGTGTTAGACAACCATCTCACCTCCACTGGGATAGACTGACCTCTAGAACTCTACGGCAGTGCTCGAATACAATTCAAGTCCATCACAACAACCATACAAGAAATGCAATTCCAACCAAATTCTCAAATCATAAGTAAATCATAAATCCCCATATTTCATGGGCATTTTTCCAATAAAACCATTTAAGAAATTAAGCAAGAGATCATTATAAACACCATTTTATTACTCAACACAAAGCATTAGAATTTTGAAATCAAGAATAAAGGAAAAATCAAGAGAGAAATCCATTTCTCTAAAAAACTAGGGTTTTCAATCGAAAAAAAGAGATTTCATGGGTATTCAACCCTAATTTGGTTTAAAACATGATAATAATTGCAAGAAGACCAAGGAATGATGATTTCATAACATATGTATAAGATTTAGAGTCAAATAATATATATATACAAGCCCTAATCTCAATAAACAAGAATGGAAGAAAAATCCCAACCTTTCTCCTTGGCTTTGGTGTGAAGAACATGAAGATTTGATCTTGAATCACCCTTAAAACTCTTGTTTTCCCTTTCTCTCTTCCTCTCTAAGTCTTTCTATTAGGGTCCTAAGAGGTTTGGGGTGAGAGTGGTGTGAAAGAATGGGAGCAAATGGAGTGAAAATAGGGTTTTAAAACATAAAAATCCTGATTTTTTATCGATCTACAGGTAGTTCGTATCGAGCTACTGATAGTTTGGGTTTACTGGCCACTTACTACCTGTTGACTACTGGTAGTTCGGATCTACTGAAAATTTATTAATTGTTGACTATTGGTAGTTCAGATCCACTGGACAGCGTACTGCCGTTAGGTCCTGTCCAGATTTGTCTATTTTCTCTATTTTTCATTTCAAACCCATTCCAAACCCTTCCAAAATTAGCCCAAACTTATACAACATACATTTGTACATCAAACATAGTTGGTATAAGTTCTATTGCAAACGGTTTCATATATTTACAAGTCAAAACTATGTTTGAACTAAATATTTACCCGATTCTACACTATTAACATTTTTATCTATACTCTTACAATCTACTTAGTTCATGCATACTCCATTACGTATATTAGTATTTCAAAAACATAATTACGTTGCCATATTTGATAATATAAATGTGGGAGTTTACAGGTAATACAACTCATAATATAAAACTTAATCTGTAAAACAAATAACAAAAAATTAGTACTACTATTTACGATCAACTATCAATATAAATTTTTCAAAATGCATAGTCTGGTTCAACAAGTTGTATGGAAGTGATCTTGACTAAATCCATCATAATAGGGTTTAAGCCTTTGACAATTTACTTTGAAAATATTTTCAGTTAATGGATTCTCAATTTCAATTGCCCTATAATCAAAAACTTGCTTGACAATGTAAGAGCCTGTTCATCTAGATCTTAACTTTCCAAGAAATAGACAAAGTTTTGAGTTATATAATAGAACTTTCCGAGAAGGTTCAAAAGATTTCTAAATGATATTTTTATGATGAAAAATTTTTGTTCTAGACTTAGTAATCTTTGCATTTTCATATGTTTCATTTCTTAATTTTTCAAATTCATTAATTTGAAGCTTGCGAGATACTTCATCTTTATCTATCACAAAATTCATCATTTTGATTGCCCAATATGCTCGATGTTCTAATTCTATAGGCAATTNCGAGATACTTCATCTTTATCTATCACAAAATTCATCATTTTGATTGCCCAATATGCTCGATATTCTAATTCTATAGGCAATTGACATGATTTACCAAAAACTAACCGATAAGGAGACATTCCTAAAATAGATTTATGTGCAGAACGGTAAGCCCAAAGCGCATTAGTTAATCTCAAAGACCAATCCTTATGATCTAGATTTACTATTTTTTA
Organism: Ilex paraguariensis; assembly: GCA_963454935.2. Lineage (NCBI taxonomy): Eukaryota > Viridiplantae > Streptophyta > Magnoliopsida > Aquifoliales > Aquifoliaceae > Ilex > Ilex paraguariensis. Next base: position 1,702,812 of record CAUOFW020005058.1, read on the forward strand.
TAAAATGTATTTTATTTTCCTATTAGCTAATTCAGCTTATCCACTTGTCTTTGGATAATATGGAGTGAATATTTTATTAGAAATCGAGTATTTTTCCATAAGAATTTAAAAAAATTTATTGCAAAAATGTGATCCACCATCACTAATAATGGTTCAAGGAATTCCAAATCTAGACAAAATATTTTCTTTTAAAAACTTGATCACTGTTTTGTGATCATTATTTCTACATAAAATTGCCTCTACCCATTTAGAGACATAATCAGCTGCAACCAAAATGTACAGATATCCAAAGGATAGGAGAAATAGTTTCATAAAATCGATGCCCCAACAATCAAAAATTTCAACAATTAAAATAGAGTTTAAAGGCATCATATTTCGTTTTGAAATATTTCTCATTATTTAACATCTGTCACAATTTACCTAAAATATATGCACGTCTTTAAAAAGAGTTGACCGATAAAATTCACACTACAAAATTTTAGCAGCAGTTTTTTTGGAAGTAAAATGGCCTCTGCAAGCTTCAAAGTGACAACATTGAATTACTTGACCAATTTCATGATTTAGTACACAACGTCTTATTATCTGATCTTTACAATACTTAAACAGATAAGGATCTTCCCCAAAAAAAATTACATACCACACTTAGAAACTTTTTTCTATCAATGCAGGTATAATGAGAAGAAATATTACCAGTAGCTAAATAATTGGTTATATCTGCATACCATGGTACTTCTATTATTGCAACAAGTTGCTCGTCTAGAAAGGTTTCTCTAATTGAAATTGATTCTTCTTTTATATCGTAATTTAGCCTTGACAAGTGATCTGCTAACACATTTTCAACTCATTTCTTATCTTTAATAATAATATCAAATTCTTGAAGTAATAATATCCAACGTAGGAGACGTGGTTTAGCATCTTTCTTAATAGGTAAGTATTTTAAAGCTACATGACCAGTAAATACAACAATTGATGATCCAACCAGATATGAACAAAATTTATCTAACACAAACACAACAACAAGTAATTCTTTTTCTGTAGTAGAATAATTCATTTGTGCATCATTTAGAGTTTTGCTTGTATAGTAAATAACATAAGATTTTTTTTATCTTTTCTTTGACCTAGCACAACTCCTACTGCATAATCACTAGCATCACACATCAATTCAACAGATAAAGACCAGTTAGGAGGTTGCATAATAGGTGCAAAAATAAGTATGCTTTTCAATTTATCAAATGCTAATTGACATGAACCATTCCATTCAAATAATATATCCTAAAATAGAGGGTTACATATAGGTCTGGATATTGAACTGAAATTTTTAATAAATCTTCTATAAAATCTTGCATGACCCAGAAAAGATTGAACATCTTTTATAGTTTTAGGTGGAGGAAGATTGTCTATCAAATCAATTTTAGACTTATCAACTTCAATTCCTTTTTCAAAAACTACTTGACCTAAAACAATACCTTGTATAACCATGAAATGATATTTTTCTCAATTCAAAATAAGGCTTGTTTCTTTACATTAAATAAGAACTTTTTCAAGATTTTCTAAACATAAATGAAATGAATCACCATATACTGAGAAATCGTCCATAAAAACTTCTAATTACCGTTCTACCATATCACTAAAAATACTTAACATGCAATGCTGAAAGGTAGCTGGAGCATTACATAATTCAAAAGACATCATTTTATATGCAAAAGTACCAAAAGGACATGTAAATGTGATTTTTTTCTTGATTATCTATTACAATTTCAATTTGATTGTAACTAGAATATCCATCTAAAAAATAATAATACACATGACCAACTATTCTTTCCAAAACTTGATTTAGAAAAGGTAATGAAAAATGATCTTTTCTGGTGAGAGAAATTTAGCTTTCGATAGTCAATACATATACGCCAACTAATGACTGTACGCATAGGGACTAATTCATTCTTTTGATTTTTTATTACAGTGACACCAGAATTCTTAGGGACTACCTGTGTAGGACTAATCAATTTACTATCAGATATAGGATAAATAATATTAGCATCTAATAGTTTGAGTACTTCAGCACAAACTACCTCTTTCAACTATGTAATCAATCGTCTTTGCATTTGACAAGATGGTTTAGCATCTTCTTCTAAATATATACAATGAGTACATAGAAGTTGGCTTATACCTTTAATATCTTTTATTGTCCATCCAATAACACTTTGGTGATTCTTCAGAACTTTTTTCAATTCTTTTTGTTGAATTCTAGATAATTTTGAGGATATAATCACCGGATAGATTTCATCTTCCCCCCAAAAGACATATTTTAAGTTTGTTGGGAGAGGATTTGTAAAACCCGGTAAATTTAAATTTTTGTAAACAAGGGCAAAACGGAAATTTTGTCGCTACAGTACGGGTTGAAGACCTGAATTTTTTCAGGTCTCGGATGACAAAATGGACCATACCATTGGATTCGTCTCGCGAAATCTAGTTACCACGTCAAATTTCATCAAATTTTGAGATAGTCAAATTTTTTTGCGTTTTACGAGGCGACCAAGTCTCGGGTGACCCAAAAATAGGATTTTTAATAAAATTTTAAAATTTAAAAAATAATTAAAGAAAAATTAAAATAAAATTAATTTAAACTTGAACCGGGACGAAATTTAATCGTTTTGAGATGAAAACGGACCCGAAAACAAAAGGGTCGTGTGGCGCGTTGTGGGCCAAGTATCCTAAAAGTATAAATAGGGGGAAAAAATCAGATTTTTCCCCCATTTTTTCAGCCAGTTAACGGGAGAGGGGAAGAGGGGAAAAAAGGGAGGAGTTCTCCACTTCTCTCTGCGATCTATGACTCCACGGTGCTCAAATCCACTCGGGGTAAGAACAAAAGTTGTTCTCCTCACCGAGGGTTACATGACCACACCAAAAACGACGAGTCTCACCGAAGGTTAAAAAATGAGATTTCAGGGAAGAGAGGATTCAAGGTTGTTTTGAGTTCTTGGGGCTTCCCAACGTCATTTTATGCTTCGAGAGATAGGGGTTCTCCTATTTTGGTTTATTTTCCACTTGTAGTGTTATATGAAATGTGTGGGTGAAAAGGGAATATGCATTTCACTCATTTATGTATATGACAGGGGTGAAATAGGTATGAAAAACAAGTATGTAATGGGTTGGAATAGAATTTCCTAGCTCGAAATTGTGATGTGCAAATTGCTTATTTGGTAATTCCATGGAAAAAGTGATTATATGAGCATGTTATATGTTTTATATTATGCTTTGTGAATGAGGTGAAAATTCTTATGTGATAATATGAATTGTTGTCTTGAAGGTGTTTGCCAAAATGTCTATGTGTGGATTGAGTTGTTATGACTTGATGATGTATAACATACTTAGAAAATGTGTTGGAAAGAAATGTTAATATGTGCTCCCTGAGATATTGACATTGTGATAATTTATGGAATTCATATGCATATGATATGAATCTTCATGGAACATGTAAACATGTGGTTTAAAATTGCTCATATGACATTCATTACGTGTGGGCACGATGTTGGAACAACAATAATTCATTACATTGTATATGCACGTAGACATCGCAATTTATGGGTGTGGGTGCATGGTTGGCATCAAACATCACGTAGGTGGATAATGGGCGGGCTCAAAAAAGTTGGATTGAATGTCCGACTGAGTCGCACGGTTGCATGAAAAGACTTGGGTCGGGGTAGCAAGAAGGGTTAGACTATCTCTCGAGTGAGAGACCCGGTATTTGGATACGCATTTTTGTTGGTATGAGAGCCCATAAACTGTGTCGGTGTATGCGGAACCGTTGGTGGAAGTCCATGAATTCTGTGTCGGTTGGGTGACCGTTGGTGTAAGTCCATAAATACCCACCCCAAGAAAGACCCGGAGATTTTAGTTAGCGATTGGGTGTATAACACAAATGGCGGGGGGCTTGGGGAGCCCGGGTTTGATATTCACTGCATAACATGGGGTGAAGGTAAATAGCCGGAGCTAGAAAAGCTCGGCATTAATACACATTGGCATGACATGTGTTATGGAGCTGGGAAGGGCTCGGGTAAATTGCATAAATGAGCATCATCTCATTTCATGATATGGTATGTTAGATTTCAATCTTGAATTGTTTAAGTATTAATTGGAATGGATTTTGGTGGTGTTTTGTTGCATAACACATTGCATATGCACTAGGTGGGGAGTAGCCCTTGTAGGAAATTTTCTACTGGGTGTTAGCTCACTCTATACAGGAACATATTTCAGGTGTGGGGTTCGTACCGGTGGAGGACTCACATTTGGGGCCTCAAAGATGAAGAAAAGCTGGTTTGTGGCTTTTGAAAACAAGTTTTGTATAAAAACTTAGGTTATATTACATTTTGAATTGTAATTATTTGGAATGGGTTGTAATGACCTTGTATGAATCATGTTTTATGTATTAAACATCATTATACAAGTTTTATATGATGCTGAAATGAGTTAGGATGAATTGAAAATGAAAAATTGATGAAACAAGAAATTTTGGGCATTCAGTAGAGCGTACCGATACTGCGTACCGGTACANAAAGGTCAAGCCATTCATAAGGAATACTGGAATTATTGAATTGGCAGTTTTGTATTATGTATCAGTTAGACAATCTTAGTGAACTAGAAGGTCAAGCCATTCAGTCGGAACACTTTAGATATTCANATACTGCGTACCGGTACATTAAACCTCCTGGAGTTCGGCATACCGGTACACTTTTATGCTATAGACCAGTTTTTGTAGAATCGTTATAAATTATGATCCAACCGTTGGATTGAGATGAAATTTTGGAAACATACAGAAGACATCTAGATCTACAACTTTCATGTTTCAAACCTTTCTCGATTCAAAGTGGATCATGGTCAAAATGTAGGAAAACTGAGGTACTTCCACTAGATGGTGCTGGTGCTAGTGCCTTTGTTACCAAACACCAAAGACCTCCTTGATTTCTTCACTTCTAAGCCTCCAAATTCTCATGTAATGTGTTCATATCTTCACCACACATCCAACATGATTTCAAGGTGGGCAAAGCATACCAATATGGCGTACCAGTACGGTACTGTCCAGAGAGTTTAGCGTACCAGTATGGCGTACCGNTCAAGGTGGGCAAAGCACACCAGTATGGCGTACCAGTACGGTACTGTCCAGAGAGTTTAGCGTACCAGTATGGCGTACCGGTACACTCCCTCAAACTTTGAAAATTTCTTATTTCTTGCTATGCCTTTGGACCTTGGTTTCCTTAGTTCCCTTGAAACAAATGGACCTTAAAAGAGATATACTGGGGTATATTGAACCTCGATAACAGTAAATGAATAACAAAACATAGGTAACACGTGTGAGTTAAAATCCCGGGTATTGGGATATTATTGGTGAGATGTCGGCTCAAGTGACACTCACGGGCATTCCGCGGGTTGTCAACGGGACCCCTAGTTTTAGGGGTGTCACAGGTTTTAATTCTAGCTTAAAAACTTTGATATTGGATTCTACAGACTTAGGCAACAATTTTTCACATTTTGGATTCCATGCTGATATATCTTTAGACTCATCATCAAGTATAGACTCTAATGTATATGATTCTTTTTTCATATAAGCATTTTCAAATAAAATCTGAGTTAACAACTCAACACAATTTATTTCATGCAATTCCTCTTCTTCTCTGGGTTGTTTTGCAATGTTAAAAATATTTAATTCCAATGTTATGTTTCCAAATGAAAGTTTCATGACTCCATTCTTACAATTAATTAATGCATTTGATGTAGCTAGGAATGGTCGACCCAAAATAACAGGTATGTATGCAGATGTATGAAAAATTAGATGTGTATTTAAAACAATAAAATCTATTGGAAAATAGAATTGATCAACTTGGACAAGAACATCCTCCACAATTCCTCATGGAGTTTTTATAGATCAGTCTACTAATTGAAGTGTAACATTGGTAGGTTTCAACTCACCCAACCCTAATTGTGTATACACCGAATATGACATTAAATTAACAATAGCTCTAATATCAAGCAGAGCTTGTTCAATTCAAAAATTTTCTATGATACATGAGACTATAGGACTTCTAGGATCTTTGTACTTAAGAAGAGTGTTATGCGGTATAATAGCATTAACTTGTTCAATTAAAAATGCTTTCTTTTTACTGTGCAAAGATCTTTTAAAAACTTGGCATAAGCTGGAACTTGTTTAATTGCATCCAACAAAGAAATGTTAATCTTTACTTGTTTAAACAGGTCAAGAATTTTAGAATGATCTTTCGAAGATGAGGACTTTTTAACCCTTTGAGTAAAAGGTAATGGAATAGCACACGAAAGTTCTTTCTTATTTTGTAGTTTTAGTTGCTTTTCAGCTGAAGGTTCAGGTTCAAGTGGTTCATTTATAGGAATTGACTTACGTATCTTTTTTGAAATCTTGGGTTTAATGGTCTTGTCAATCACCTTACCATTTCTCAGTGTTGTGATTATTTGTACTTGACTTGGAGAAGGTTCAGAGGGCACAATATTAGCTTGACTTTGACTATTTGGAGGTTTAGGTTGAGATGAAAATTTTCCTTTCTCTGACGGACATAGGGATTGAGTCAACTTAGCTAGATGACTCTTGATATCTTCAATACTCTGTAAATTTTGAGCCTTAAAATCATTGAATGCTTGAGTTATTTGAGTATTAAAACTCATTTGACTCTAAATAAATTAATTCATAGTATCTTCTAGAGTCCTTTTATATGGGGTTGATAAGGTTGATATTGTTGTTGAGTCTGTGGTTGTGGTGGATCTTGTGATTGATTTGTAGCTTGTGTAATTTTTCAACTAAAATTTGGATGATTCCTCCATCCTGGTTATAGGTGTCAGAATATGGGTTAGGATAAGACTTAGTATAAGTTGGAATAGAATTGTCCTGACGATGCACAAATTTCACATATTTGATCAATAGATGATACAACAAACACTTCCTTAATTTTTTTCATCTCTAAAGCTTCAAGCTTTCGAGATAAAGTAGCCATTTTAGCTCTTAAATCTTCATCTTCTTTTAACACATACTTTCCTCTTTCGGATATAGATGACTTAGGTTCAACAATATTTGAACAAGCCGAGTCCCACACTTGGGAACTCTCAGAAATGGTATCAAAAAATTGGAATGCCTCTTCAAGATTTTTACTCATAAATTTCCCACGGGCCATCATTTCAACAAGTTGTCGCATTGCAGATAGAAGAGCATCATAAAATAAACTAACTACAGTCCAATTTTCAAATGCATGATGTGGACAAACTTGGAAAAGATCCTTAATCTCTTCCAACATTGATAAAAAAATTTCCCTTCTTTGACATAAAAATTCATTATTTGACGTCTTAATGCATTAGTACGATGCATAGGAAATTTTTTTTTAAAAAAACTTAGTTTGCAAAACTTGCCAACTTGAGATAGAATTTGCTTTTAAAGAATTAAGTCATTGTGTTAGCTTTATCTTTCAAAGAAAAAGGAAAAAGTTTTAATCGGACCATCTCAGAATTACCCTGCAAAGTTTCATAGACTTTTTCAAATTCTTTCATATGTACATAGGGATTTTCATATTCAAAACCATGGAACTGTGGTAATAACTGTAGGATGGAACATTAGTATGTGTGGGATGCAAATATTCCCATAAAGGTCCAATATTCTGAACTATTTCTTGCTCCCTATGAACATTTTGAGCCATACTTAAATCAAATGATGCTTGTGAAGATGAAGATGATGAAGACGANACATTTTGAGCCATACTTAAATCAAATGATGCTTGTGAAGATGAAGATAATGAAGACGAAGGAGATGACTGATTTATAGAACCTATTGATGAATGAACAGACATAAACTATTAACAGAAAACTAACAATATATAAACATATAATACAAGTAAACAACNGAAGGAGATGACTGATTTATAGAACCTATTGATGAATGAACATACATAAACTATTAACAGAAAACTAACAATATATAAACATATAATACAAGTAAACAACTTCCCTGTTCAAATTAAAATTACCGTAACTCCCCGGCAACGGTACCAAAAATTTGATTCAACCTGTTTTGTGACCTGATTTATATCATACGCCCAAATATAAGTGGTTGAATTGTAGTTTTCTCAGTTTAAGTCCAAGATCAATCCCCACAAAGAGTTTTAATAATTAGAATTTAAAATAAGAGCAATGAATTTATTATTAAAGCAGTATAACATGAGATAGCATGTAGTGTGTGAGTGATAGACTGGAAAATAAAATGCGTAGGTAAACTGTTAAAAGACAAGAATATGAAAAGTATCCTTCAGTTTAAGGATCCCATATGGTTTATATTGGTTAAGTACTGAAAATGCCACCTTATAACAATTAACTTCCAGGTCACTAGAAAGTCAACCGGTAGGTCTGATGTATATTAAACCATAACACAACAACTGTTTAGGTTAGTTGGTAGGTATATGCAACAATTGACTAATCCAAGTAAACCAGAAGGTCAAGCCATTCATAAGGAATACTGGAATTATTGAATTGGCAGTTTTGTATTATGTATCAGTTTGACAATCTTAGTGAACTAGAAGGTCAAGCCATTCAGTCGGAACACTTTAGATATTCAACTGGTAGGTTGATGATTCAATGATGCCATAATTACGGGTCACATATTGAATTAAAAGCATTGGCTATGCCGAGACTTAACGCATCTATAACCAATCAATCGACTTTTATGTAACACCCAATTACGTATATCATTGTATCATGCATGAAGTACATAATAGTAGATAGTATGATATAGAATATTAAGTACTGCTCGATGTTCATAACCATGAGCATATTATAAATATAATCATCCATCAATTAAGAAAGGTATATATAACAATAAGCATAATTAAACATCGAAATTTCCATAACTTAACCAATAATATACATATGTTCACCCCTCACTGAATGATATAAGTAAACTACTCACACCTCATTGGTATAAACAAGCAAGAAGTACGGGTAAGTTTCATTACAATAATAAATAAAATAAAGACACTCCTTACCCTAGGAATACTTGAAATACAACCACCCTCAATATTAGTTAAGACACAAAGGTGGTGGAAGTTCAACTCTCCAAGTAGAAAGGCATAACAAAAATGTAGAAATAACAAAATTCTAGCTAGAAAATAAGTTGGATAGGATCGCCTCTTGGATTCTTGAATCTCTCTTTGTATTATGCTTGAATTTATCTCCAAAGGTCACATGGAACTCACCCTCCAAAAGCTCTCAATTGAGCTGGCTGGATAGGCCTATTTATAGGCCAAAGATGAAGATGTTGGAAGAAGGAAGAAGTTGAAGCACCTTAGCAACCGTTCAGACGCCATCACCATCGTCCGAACATTGTTAGTCCGCTGGATTGTGGTGAGGTTCTTCCACACTATTCTTGCATGTTCTTGTTAATATTAGACTTGCCTCCTTGCTGGTTTAAACTTTAGTAGATTGCTCTCCTCAATTTTCACACAAAAAATCCTGAAATTTCATACATTACACACATAAACCTTGATTTATGCACTAACCCTAATTTATAGTTTTTAACTGTTTTATCTTACATAATTAACTTATTTGACTATTGTAATTTACATACTAATTAGGGTTTATCACTACCTGTATATTTTGCTGGCAGTGGACTAAGTGTCCAAGTGGGTAAAGGTTATCCCAACCAAGACCAATGACCACTAGGTCGTGGTCAAGTTCTTAAAAGAAAACATATTTTATAGGTTTGAGATGCCTCATCCAATGATAAGTGATGGTGGTTCTCATTTCTGTAATAGGCCATTTGCATCCTTGATGCATAAGTATGGCGTCACACACAAGGTGTCCATTGCTTATCACCCACAAATCAATGGCCCAACCGAGTTGGCCAATAGAGAGGTCAAGAACATCCTAGAGAAATTGGTGAACCCTAATAGGAAAGATTGGTCACTTAGGTTGATGGATGCCCTATGGGCTTACCATACTGCTTACAAGACCATTCTAGGTATGTCATCCTATAGGCTCGTCTTTGGCAAGGCTTGCCATTTGCTAGTTGAAATGGAATACAAGGCCTATTGGGCCATCAAGACTTTAAACTTAAACTTGAGAATAACCAGAGAGAATAGGAAATTGGACTGGAATGATTTCGAGGAGATTCATAGAGATGCATACGAGAGCTCAAGAATTTCAAAAGAGAGAACTACGATTTTTCATGACAAATCCATTTTAAGAAAGGCATTTGAGCCGAGTAGAAAGTGTTCTTGTACAATTCTTGACTCTCTATCTTTCAAGAAAAACTCCAATCTTTGAGGGTTTTGAGGGTCAAAAGGTGGAGGAAGAGTTGGTGGATCTTGTCTACCCAGAACTTTTGGAGGATTAACTGTTCATGTAGATTTTAGTGTACATTCGTTTTATTTTATCATTTAATTTCCAAGTTATGTCATTTACTTAATTTCATCCTTGTGTAGTTTTCATTCTTTCAATGTGCAGATTACGGTTTTTTTGTCAAAAGCTCCATACGAGGTGTTCTCTAACCCCACTTATCTTTTAAAAGTCCTTCATTACATATCATATCTTTTTTGTTGCATTGAGGACAATGTATGAATCAAGTTGGGGGTGAGGTGCACCATTTGTATAATACACCAATTTTTTGTGAATATTTTTGTTGATGATACCAATTTTTCCGGTGACATTCACCTAGCACATGTTCTACAGATTTTTGTTTAAGAATAGTTGAGAATATGTGAAAAACTTGAAATTTTTGGTGAAAAATATCTGAATTTCGAACTGTATTCCCTTATTCAAAGTTTTGTAGGCTTTTTGATAGGTTGATTATTGCTTTGAACATTGGATACATGAGAGGATCATAGAAGCTTATCCTATTGCTAAGAGTATCACATATGTGTTTACTTTTGAACTCACCCATAAGTGCACCTTGAATGTGTAATTTCAACAATTTATGGATTAAGTTCACATTTTAGAGCTTGGCATGAATAGTGGAGATGAATAAGTACCCATGAGAGCGTTAGTGTCAATCCTTGTTGAAGGGAACTTATATTTACTCAAGGAACAATTCCTTAAATTTCAAATATGTTCAATAATCTCATTGTGCTTCTTTTGGTTAGAGTGCATTTGTGTATTTCATTGACTTGTCTTGAAATGCATAATGCTCCTCCATGCTTATCTAGAGATGATCTTAGGCCATTTTTTATTTCTTTGAGCCTTAGCCTTTTCCTTGTGAAATTCAATCTCTAGTGCCATGTTTGAGTCTTGTTGAAAATTTGTTTCCATGCCACACATTTAACCAATCCGGTGTAAAATGATAAAAATTTACCACACATTGATTGTTTCGAGAGCTGACCATGATTGATCATAAAAGAGAAGGAATGATGATGAGGAAACCTAGTAAAAGTGATGAATGATGTGGAATTCAAATGTTGAATGAAAAAGAATGAAGAATCCAAGAGAAAGGAGAGAGAAAGGGGTGAAAGAAGAAAAAATGATCAAAGAAAAAGGAAAATGTTAAGGAAAAGAAGAAAAACAAATAAAGAGTGAAGTGATGGTGTTAGACTGAAAATCCCATAAAAAGGGAGATCGTTTTAAAATAAATGTCATGCACTCGAAATAACCCTTTTTTTATCTTCTATCCTTCATTTCATTTGCCTCAATATCACTCCAAGGTCCCATTATAACATTTGAAGTCCTAAATGATCTAGAGACAACATGGGGAAAGCATACCCTCAAAGAAAAGAGAGGTTGATTTAACTGTCTAGTGCCCTAGCACTCCTTTCATGAGATTATGCCAAGGTTGTTTTGTTTTTATGCATGAACTTCATTTTTGGACTGTATGTGAGTATACTTCGCTTTGTACACAAGATTCTATCACATATATACAAACAGAGAGCATGCCAGGATAACCATAGTGTGATTCATTGTTGAGAGACACCCTTGGTGAGAGTTGCATCAAAACTGAATTTCAATAGCCGAGTGAATGTGAATTCCGTTAGGTAAATGTTTAAATTACATGTTCATTTCACACACACACAAGTTTGAAAATGAATGTGTAGGCGTATACTCTAGAATAACATTTAAAGCCATGGTGATGCCCATGTGTGCTTGGTTTGTTCATTTGAACAATGTGTTATGTAGCTCTATGCTTAAGTAATGGGGCAATATCACTCAAGGTTTCGATATTGGATAGAATTAGTAATAACTTTACCATTTGAATCTATGCTTTACATTTTGGGTATTCATTGTTGTAGTTAAACTTAGAAATCCATGTCTTGTATTTTGAAAGCATCAAAATTTTAAATCATATTGCAATTTCGGAAATGACTTTGGGCATGATCACTCAATTGTGNTTATCTTTTAAAAGTCCTTCATTACATATCATATCTTTTTTGTTGCATTGAGGACAATGTATGAATCAAGTTGGGGGTGAGGTGCACCATTTGTATAATACACCAATTTTTTGTGAATATTTTTGTTGATGATACCAATTTTTCCGGTGACATTCACCTAGCACATGTTCTACAGATTTTTGTTTAAGAATAGTTGAGAATATGTGAAAAACTTGAAATTTTTGGTGAAAAATATCTGAATTTCGAACTGTATTCCCTTATTCAAAGTTTTGTAGGCTTTTTGATAGGTTGATTATTGCTTTGAACATTGGATACATGAGAGGATCATAGAAGCTTATCCTATTGCTAAGAGTATCACATATGTGTTTACTTTTGAACTCACCCATAAGTGCACCTTGAATGTGTAATTTCAACAATTTATGGATTAAGTTCACATTTTAGAGCTTGGCATGAATAGTGGAGATGAATAAGTACCCATGAGAGCGTTAGTGTCAATCCTTGTTGAAGGGAACTTATATTTACTCAAGGAACAATTCCTTAAATTTCAAATATGTTCAATAATCTCATTGTGCTTCTTTTGGTTAGAGTGCATTTGTGTATTTCATTGACTTGTCTTGAAATGCATAATGCTCCTCCATGCTTATCTAGAGATGATCTTAGGCCATTTTTTATTTCTTTGAGCCTTAGCCTTTTCCTTGTGAAATTCAATCTCTAGTGCCATGTTTGAGTCTTGTTGAAAATTTGTTTCCATGCCACACATTTAACCAATCCGGTGTAAAATGATAAAAATTTACCACACATTGATTGTTTCGAGAGCTGACCATGATTGATCATAAAAGAGAAGGAATGATGATGAGGAAACCTAGTAAAAGTGATGAATGATGTGGAATTCAAATGTTGAATGAAAAAGAATGAAGAATCCAAGAGAAAGGAGAGAGAAAGGGGTGAAAGAAGAAAAAATGATCAAAGAAAAAGGAAAATGTTAAGGAAAAGAAGAAAAACAAATAAAGAGTGAAGTGATGGTGTTAGACTGAAAATCCCATAAAAAGGGAGATCGTTTTAAAATAAATGTCATGCACTCGAAATAACCCTTTTTTTATCTTCTATCCTTCATTTCATTTGCCTCAATATCACTCCAAGGTCCCATTATAACATTTGAAGTCCTAAATGATCTAGAGACAACATGGGGAAAGCATACCCTCAAAGAAAAGAGAGGTTGATTTAACTGTCTAGTGCCCTAGCACTCCTTTCATGAGATTATGCCAAGGTTGTTTTGTTTTTATGCATGAACTTCATTTTTGGACTGTATGTGAGTATACTTCGCTTTGTACACAAGATTCTATCACATATATACAAACAGAGAGCATGCCAGGATAACCATAGTGTGATTCATTGTTGAGAGACACCCTTGGTGAGAGTTGCATCAAAACTGAATTTCAATAGCCGAGTGAATGTGAATTCCGTTAGGTAAATGTTTAAATTACATGTTCATTTCACACACACACAAGTTTGAAAATGAATGTGTAGGCGTATACTCTAGAATAACATTTAAAGCCATGGTGATGCCCATGTGTGCTTGGTTTGTTCATTTGAACAATGTGTTATGTAGCTCTATGCTTAAGTAATGGGGCAATATCACTCAAGGTTTCGATATTGGATAGAATTAGTAATAACTTTACCATTTGAATCTATGCTTTACATTTTGGGTATTCATTGTTGTAGTTAAACTTAGAAATCCATGTCTTGTATTTTGAAAGCATCAAAATTTTAAATCATATTGCAATTTCGGAAATGACTTTGGGCATGATCACTCAATTGTGGTTCATACTTGTGGTTCAAGTTTTTGGTTGAGAAGATGTCATAGATAGGTTGTTAGAATGTTTAGGATTTGGGATTAGTTGGACTGGAATTGAGATTTGGAGCACAGGATTGTTTTTGCAAAAAGGCAAAACCTTCCAGAAGGATTTTTCCAGTGCGCAAACCTTTCGGAAGGTTTTCCCCAGAAGGCTAAAAACAAGGGTTTTAAGTTCAATTTTTTCGGGAAACCCTTCACATNATTCCAGAAGGATTTTTCCAGTGCGCAAACCTTTCGGAAGGTTTTGCCCAGAAGGCTAAAAACAAGGGTTTTAAGTTCAATTTTTTCGGGAAACCCTTCACATTTCCTTCAAATCTTAATCTCTCCAACTCTCATCTCTTTCTCTAATCTCTTGCAAGTTTCAAAGAACAATCACCCAACCCTTAAATCCATCCTCCATTTCTCATAACTATGGTTGTTTATTACTTGAATTTGACTGAAAATTTGTTAGATTTCGCTTTAAACCCTAGTTTACCCATTGCTCCCCCAAATTTCATTTCTACTTCGATTTCTCCAAAGCCTTGAACTCCATTGCAAAGGCTCGCATGGGTAGGACCTCCCTTGATGCTTTTGAGGCCATTCAACAACTCTTGATGTGATTTTTGTCAATTTTGGGTGTTGAGGCACTGTTGGTTCTCATGGCCCGCACCAAACANAAATGCATAATGCTTAGGCCATTTTTTATTTCTTAGGCCATTTTTTATTTCTTTGAGCCTTAGCCTTTTCCTTGTGAAATTCAATCTNTGCTGGCAGTGGACTAAGTGTCCAAGTGGGTAAAGGTTATCCCAACCAAGACCAATGACCACTAGGTCGTGGTCAAGTTCTTAAAAGAAAACATATTTTATAGGTTTGAGATGCCTCATCCAATGATAAGTGATGGTGGTTCTCATTTCTGTAATAGGCCATTTGCATCCTTGATGCATAAGTATGGCGTCACACACAAGGTGTCCATTGCTTATCACCCACAAATCAATGGCCCAACCGAGTTGGCCAATAGAGAGGTCAAGAACATCCTAGAGAAATTGGTGAACCCTAATAGGAAAGATTGGTCACTTAGGTTGATGGATGCCCTATGGGCTTACCATACTGCTTACAAGACCATTCTAGGTATGTCATCCTATAGGCTCGTCTTTGGCAAGGCTTGCCATTTGCTAGTTGAAATGGAATACAAGGCCTATTGGGCCATCAAGACTTTAAACTTAAACTTGAGAATAACCAGAGAGAATAGGAAATTGGACTGGAATGATTTCGAGGAGATTCATAGAGATGCATACGAGAGCTCAAGAATTTCAAAAGAGAGAACTACGATTTTTCATGACAAATCCATTTTAAGAAAGGCATTTGAGCCGAGTAGAAAGTGTTCTTGTACAATTCTTGACTCTCTATCTTTCAAGAAAAACTCCAATCTTTGAGGGTTTTGAGGGTCAAAAGGTGGAGGAAGAGTTGGTGGATCTTGTCTACCCAGAACTTTTGGAGGATTAACTGTTCATGTAGATTTTAGTGTACATTCGTTTTATTTTATCATTTAATTTCCAAGTTATGTCATTTACTTAATTTCATCCTTGTGTAGTTTTCATTCTTTCAATGTGCAGATTACGGTTTTTTTGTCAAAAGCTCCATACGAGGTGTTCTCTAACCCCACTTATCTTTTAAAAGTCCTTCATTACATATCATATCTTTTTTGTTGCATTGAGGACAATGTATGAATCAAGTTGGGGGTGAGGTGCACCATTTGTATAATACACCAATTTTTTGTGAATATTTTTGTTGATGATACCAATTTTTCCGGTGACATTCACCTAGCACATGTTCTACAGATTTTTGTTTAAGAATAGTTGAGAATATGTGAAAAACTTGAAATTTTTGGTGAAAAATATCTGAATTTCGAACTGTATTCCCTTATTCAAAGTTTTGTAGGCTTTTTGATAGGTTGATTATTGCTTTGAACATTGGATACATGAGAGGATCATAGAAGCTTATCCTATTGCTAAGAGTATCACATATGTGTTTACTTTTGAACTCACCCATAAGTGCACCTTGAATGTGTAATTTCAACAATTTATGGATTAAGTTCACATTTTAGAGCTTGGCATGAATAGTGGAGATGAATAAGTACCCATGAGAGCGTTAGTGTCAATCCTTGTTGAAGGGAACTTATATTTACTCAAGGAACAATTCCTTAAATTTCAAATATGTTCAATAATCTCATTGTGCTTCTTTTGGTTAGAGTGCATTTGTGTATTTCATTGACTTGTCTTGAAATGCATAATGCTCCTCCATGCTTATCTAGAGATGATCTTAGGCCATTTTTTATTTCTTTGAGCCTTAGCCTTTTCCTTGTGAAATTCAATCTCTAGTGCCATGTTTGAGTCTTGTTGAAAATTTGTTTCCATGCCACACATTTAACCAATCCGGTGTAAAATGATAAAAATTTACCACACATTGATTGTTTCGAGAGCTGACCATGATTGATCATAAAAGAGAAGGAATGATGATGAGGAAACCTAGTAAAAGTGATGAATGATGTGGAATTCAAATGTTGAATGAAAAAGAATGAAGAATCCAAGAGAAAGGAGAGAGAAAGGGGTGAAAGAAGAAAAAATGATCAAAGAAAAAGGAAAATGTTAAGGAAAAGAAGAAAAACAAATAAAGAGTGAAGTGATGGTGTTAGACTGAAAATCCCATAAAAAGGGAGATCGTTTTAAAATAAATGTCATGCACTCGAAATAACCCTTTTTTTTATCTTCTATCCTTCATTTCATTTGCCTCAATATCACTCCAAGGTCCCATTATAACATTTGAAGTCCTAAATGATCTAGAGACAACATGGGGAAAGCATACCCTCAAAGAAAAGAGAGGTTGATTTAACTGTCTAGTGCCCTAGCACTCCTTTCATGAGATTATGCCAAGGTTGTTTTGTTTTTATGCATGAACTTCATTTTTGGACTGTATGTGAGTATACTTCGCTTTGTACACAAGATTCTATCACATATATACAAACAGAGAGCATGCCAGGATAACCATAGTGTGATTCATTGTTGAGAGACACCCTTGGTGAGAGTTGCATCAAAACTGAATTTCAATAGCCGAGTGAATGTGAATTCCGTTAGGTAAATGTTTAAATTACATGTTCATTTCACACACACACAAGTTTGAAAATGAATGTGTAGGCGTATACTCTAGAATAACATTTAAAGCCATGGTGATGCCCATGTGTGCTTGGTTTGTTCATTTGAACAATGTGTTATGTAGCTCTATGCTTAAGTAATGGGGCAATATCACTCAAGGTTTCGATATTGGATAGAATTAGTAATAACTTTACCATTTGAATCTATGCTTTACATTTTGGGTATTCATTGTTGTAGTTAAACTTAGAAATCCATGTCTTGTATTTTGAAAGCATCAAAATTTTAAATCATATTGCAATTTCGGAAATGACTTTGGGCATGATCACTCAATTGTGGTTCATACTTGTGGTTCAAGTTTTTGGTTGAGAAGATGTCATAGATAGGTTGTTAGAATGTTTAGGATTTGGGATTAGTTGGACTGGAATTGAGATTTGGAGCACAGGATTGTTTTTGCAAAAAGGCAAAACCTTCCAGAAGGATTTTTCCAGTGCGCAAACCTTTCGGAAGGTTTTCCCCAGAAGGCTAAAAACAAGGGTTTTAAGTTCAATTTTTTCGGGAAACCCTTCACATTTCCTTCAAATCTTAATCTCTCCAACTCTCATCTCTTTCTCTAATCTCTTGCAAGTTTCAAAGAACAATCACCCAACCCTTAAATCCATCCTCCATTTCTCATAACTATGGTTGTTTATTACTTGAATTTGACTGAAAATTTGTTAGATTTCGCTTTAAACCCTAGTTTACCCATTGCTCCCCCAAATTTCATTTCTACTTCGATTTCTCCAAAGCCTTGAACTCCATTGCAAAGGCTCGCATGGGTAGGACCTCCCTTGATGCTTTTGAGGCCATTCAACAACTCTTGATGTGATTTTTGTCAATTTTGGGTGTTGAGGCACTGTTGGTTCTCATGGCCCGCACCAAACACGTGGGTCCGGATTCCCCATAACCCACGGACACTAGTTCCTGCAAGAGAAGTGTGGAGGGCCTGAGTAGTGGAGATAGGGAGGAGAGGAGGAAAAAAGCGAGAAATGATGCTCGCAATCAAGAATTGAGGAGAAAAAGTGATTTGTGAGCGCTTTGTGGATAGGCCCACTCTTTCTTTCCTTGAGGAGATGATCTTGGAATACCCATTCCAAGTTAAACATGACATTGCAAGTCTCTCTACGCTTGCGGAGCACTTTTGCACACACACACGATTTTCCCATTTCTTGCATTTGAACCTGAGAGAGAGTGACACTTACCAACTTGTATCAACTATATACACATAATTCGGGCTCATGTTTAGAGATTAGGGAAAACCATCAAGCACTCATCGGTTGTGTATTTTCCAATTAATATTTGGGTGCCGAATTGTAGGTTTTAGAATAGGGATTAGAGTAGGGCTTGTTAAAATTTGAAACAATATTGGTCTATTACATCAAAACTTCTTTAAAGGCTGGAATAGTACGACATTCTCTTGTGGGATGTCCTGACAAGGCACAAATTCCACATAACTGATCGGCAGGTGACACAATATAAACTTCTTTTATTTGTTTCATTTCTAAAGCATCCAACTTTCAAGACAAAGTAGTCATTCTAGCCCTTAGGTCATCGTCTTCTTTTAACACATATTTTTCACATGGTAAGGATGACTTAGTTTTAACTATGTTTGGTGAGTCAGAGTCCCACGTTTGGGAACTCTTAGAATTGTATCAAAAAACTCAAATGCCTTATCTGGATTTTTACCTATAAATTTTCATTGAGCCATCATTTCAAAAAATTGATGCATTGTAGAAGGAAGGACATTATAAAAGAATCAAACTAAAGTCTAACTTTCAAATACATGATGTGGGCAAGCTTGGAGAAGATCCTTAAATCTCTTCCAACATTGGGAAAATATTTCTCCCTCTTTCACGAAAAAATTCATGATTTTTCATCTCAATGCATTAGTGCGATGCACAAGGAAAATTTTTTTAAAAAATTCAGCTTGTAAAACTTGCCAACTTGGAATAGATTGAGCTTTCAAAGAATTTAGCCATTGTTTTGCTTTATAATTTGAAGAAAAAGAAAAAAGCTTTCAACAGAGCCATTTTAGAATTGTCTTGCTGTAACGCCCCAAAATCCGGGGGTCCATTGATTACCCNGGGAAAAACTTTTTAAAAAATTCAGTTTGTAAAACTTGCCAACTTGGAATAGATTGAGCTTTCAAAGAATTTAGCCATTGTTTTGCTTTATAATTTGAAGAAAAAGAAAAAAGCTTTCAACAGAGCCATTTTAGAATTGTCTTGCTGTAACGCCCCAAAATCCGGGGGTCCATTGATTACCCATCAACCTACAGAATACTCGTGGATACTGAGTAATTCAATATCACGCCATTGTGTCCTATTTACTGGGAACCATAATTTTGACGAAATTCGGGCAGTCTCCTTTGTACGGGAAGCTCTATCCNTTTTCAACAGAGCCATTTTAGAATTGTCTTGCTGTAACGCCCCAAAATCCGGGGGTCCATTGATTACCCATCAACCTGCAAAATACTCGTGGATACCGAGTAATTCAATATCACGCCATTGTGTCCTATTTACCGGGAACCATAATTTTGACGAAATTCGGGCAGTCTCCTTTGTACGGGAAGCTCTATCCAAAACTCAACCTGTGAAATCATATAATAACAAGACCCATCCGAGGTCCAATATTCAACAATGACCACANCCTCCATGCTTATCTAGAGATGATCTTAGGCCATTTTTTATTTCTTTGAGCCTTAGCCTTTTCCTTGTGAAATTCAATCTCTAGTGCCATGTTTGAGTCTTGTTGAAAATTTGTTTCCATGCCACACATTTAACCAATCCGGTGTAAAATGATAAAAATTTACCACACATTGATTGTTTCGAGAGCTGACCATGATTGATCATAAANGTATAAGTTCTATTACAACTATTTGCAAAAGATTACATGCCCAAAATATTATTTCCACAAATATTTTACATTAACACAAAATAAAGCCACATTCGACTTTCTTCAAACATGAGGGTCCAAATTGGAGCCATTCACCGGTGTATCTCTCCCACCTGAAATGTTTTCCTGTATAAGCAACAAATAACTTTAACAATCATTTCATACAAGAATATCTATTAAATGTGGAATGCAACCATGTCATGCCATGAAATGAGATGATACTCACTCATGCACTTAAACCCAAGTCATCATTGACTCCCACGACACAATGCAATGCTAAGGTATACTGAATCTATCAATTGACGAAAAAATCCACCAAATGATCATTTGAAATAAAAGTTGTTTTATTATAAAACCAAATCATTGATGGTTGTTACTCATTGTATGAGTACTTATAAATCAAAATCTTGTGTCTTGTTGGGCAACGGATTTTGGATTTTATACCGCCGATTCCGTACACCATACTACACTTTTTCGAAATTTCACCATAGGGGAGTGTATAACCAAGTCGCCGGGTCTTGCACCCGAAGGGGGAATCTACTCCTTCTTGCTATACCCGACACAAGTTTTTCTTTCATGCAACCATACGACTCATTCAGATTTTCAACCCAACTTTCCCGAGTCCACCCATCAATCACCAAGAATGGTGTTTGATTAACCATGCATACGCACACCCACACTCATGACTCATGCCCATGAATGTGATGTCAATTCCATGTCCATATTGCAATGCATGTCAAAGGAACAATTTCTACATATCAATGTCTACCATGGCGATTTATATCATATTCAAATAAACTCCAAATTTTCATCACAATGTCAAAACATCAACTAGCCTGCGTCAACATTTATATTCAACACAATTGACAAGCATGTTATTAAATAATCTATGTCAAAAATACACTTAATTTAAAAGGCAAAATATAGCACATAACAGCCCACATAAAAATCAGCCCATAGTGGCCTAAAATTTAGCCACTAATAGCCCACAAATCAACCACTAAGCAGCCCACAAATTAGCCACTAAGCAGCCCACAATTCAGCCCCTAAACGGCCATAAAATGGCCCCAATAAACAGCCAATGATATCCCATAAAATAGCCCTAAACAGCCCCTTAAAACAACCATAAAACAGCCACTAAGCAGCCCACAATTCTGCCACTAAGTAGCCCTTAAAAAGTCCATAAATGGATACTAGACAGCCAACCAATCATCCACAAATCAGTCATGTTTCAGCCACAAAAATGACCCCTTAAGGTAGGAGTAAAACCAAAGTAGGAAGAACCCTACCTCTTGTAGCGTGTAGGAATCGGTAGAACTTCTAAAAACACCAAAACAAGCCCAAGAACCTTTGATTCCTCCAAAGTCTTTTCCTTGGACCTTTGGTGAAATCAATTTTTTTGGTACGTACACGTATCCCTCGTCGAGGAGATGAACTTTGATTCTTGGCTCGACGAATTCCGACTGAAGGAACTCCGGGAATCTTGGATTGAAGCTTGAAGAACTTACTTGTTTTCTCTCTTCTCACTCTCTTCTCTCTATGGCTGGCCAAGGGTCAAGAACAATGAGATATTTTTTCCAAAATATCTTATTTAAGTAGATATTTATAGTCCCGAATGTGCGGTCCACATCGCACCGCATATTTCCAACTTGCGGGTCCGTTTTTCGTCCCGAAACGATTTGTTATACCTCGGATTTAGTTCAAATTAATTTTATTGGAAATTTAAATTAATTTTAAGAAAATTTTAAAAAAATTTATTTTTGAGGACCTTTAAAATGCCATTCGCCTTGCAGTCGTCTCAAACGACGTGTAAAAATTCGACTATCTCGGAATTCGACGAAATTTGNTTTATTTTTGAGGACCTTTAAAATGTCATTCGCCTCGCAGTCGTCTCAAACGACGTGTAAAAATTCGACTATCTCGGAATTCGACGAAATTTGACAGGATGACTAGATTTTGCGATACGAATCCAGCAGTGAACTCCGTTTTCTCATCCGAGGTCTAGAACATGAGTATTTTAAATATGCATTAGGATGACAAATTACCATTGCCCTTTCTAAGAAAAAGTTCAAATTTTCCGGGTTTCACACTTGTAATGCACCACACACTTCCTTAAATTCTTTTATATGCAATTAAGGGTTTTCATANTACATTTGTAATGCACCACACACTTCCTTAAATTCTTTTATATGCAATTAAGGGTTTTCATACTCAAGATCATGAAATTGTAGTAAAAATTGTATTGTCCCTGTCTTAAAATTAAAATTTGGAGCATTTGTGGGGAAAGAAAAACATGAGGGTACACTTATCCATGTAGGATTCAAATACTCTCAAAGGTCTAGTATTCTGACCAATCTCTTGCTCTCTTTGATTATTATTAATTAATTAATAGACATAAAAAATAAAAATAAAACAAAAAATATACGCACATATAATATAGATTATAACAACTTCCCTATTCTTTTTCAAATCACTGTAACTCCCCGACAACGGCACCAAAAAGCTTGTCATGATTTAAATTATACACCTAAGTATAAGTGGTCAAATTATAATATTTCTCAGTTTAAGTCCAAGATCAAACACACAGGGAGCTTACTTTTGGAATTCAAAAAAAACAAGGTAAGGATGTTGTGTGTGTTGAAATAGCTTGTGTAGTGGAATAGCTTATGGTGTAAGCTTAGATTTAACAAATAAATATTGAAATTAAACTTTTGATAGCAATAAATAACAAAAGGTACTCTTTAGTTCGGGCATTCAATATGCAATTTCATGCTTGATTCTGGAAATATTACCTTACAACAATTAACCCTCATATTATTGAGAAGTTAACTAGTAGGTTTGATATATTAACAGAACCCTAACACAACAATTGTTTAGGTTAGCTAGAAGGTACATGTACCATGCATCAACCAAATACCCATAGTAAACCTGAAGGAGAACCATTCAAAAGGTTTACCTATGCTATTTGATCAATAGGTTGATGATTCAATGAAGATGGAGTTCTAGTTTATGCATTAGGTCAAGACCATTAGATATACTGAGATTTAACCCGTCTATAACCAATCTCTAGACTATGACATTAAACTTAACCATATGCATCATTGCATCATGTATGAAGTGCGTAATAATATATAGATGAATTGGTATATAAAAATAGGCATAGCTCGGTGCTCGTAACCATGAGTATACAACACCAAACATAATAATAGTAACCATCGATCAGTTAAGAGATGTATAAACATTAACGCATAAATAAAACATCAACATTTCCATAACTCAAACAAAAATTCACATGTCTTCACCCTTAATAAAGAGTATAAATAAACTACTCACACCTCAATGCTATAAACAAGCAAGAAGTGTGAAATAATCTTATAATAGTAGAAAAAAAAATACAATAAGTCCTTCCCCAAGGAATAGTTGAAACACCCACACTCTTATTACTAGCTAGAGCACAAAAGTAAGAGAGGTTCAACCCTCCAAGTAGAAAGGATGAAACATAAATGTAGAAGTAAAGAAATTATAGCTGGGAAATGTTTAGGGCAGGGCTTCGCTTTTCCTGGCTCTAGATTTCTTCTCTAGAGAGCTCTTTCTTTGATTTTTTTCCGCCTTTTTCTCTCTCCCTCCAAACTCCTTGAACACTAACTGAAGTAGGCTATTTATAGGCACTGGAAGGGGGGGTTAAGACGGCAGCCCCCAGGGCATACAATTAGGTTCTTTGTTGCATCTCAGACCAATGCGAGAAGGAGGAGGAGAAAGACGGCTATGGGCACCGTCTGGACGCCACCACCACTGGCTGGATGGTGGAGATTCTCTAGATTTTGCTTTGCCAGCCTTCCTTTATTGACCTTTTGAATTTTGAATTTTGAATTAAACTTGCCTCCCTTCTCTGATTTAGCCTCTACACTTTTATCCCTTCGAACTTCCTTAATTATCCTTGAAAGCCTACAAAATAAATAAATCAGATATTAATCCTAATATTTTCATAAATCAATCACTTTAACCTAATTTACACACAAAATTAACCCTACATTCTAATTCATTACCACATTATTCAGGGTTAATCATTGACTTAATAGTTTGAATTTTAATCCCATCTATATCTTCTTCTCTCTTAGTTGCTCTTTGTTTTCTCTCTACTCCAAGCTAATTTTTCTGGTCAAACCGATCCATATGAAGCTCCTCAACCTATTTAAGCCTAAAAGTGGCTTATTCAATCCTTGCATGGTTGGATTGAAGCTTTTGAAGACACCTCCTCCTTCTTGGTGTAAAGAGATGAATGAAGGGCACTTTGGTAGTTTCATGAAAATTCAAATTTTAGTTTTTTGTTTAATTTTACTAACTTATTACTTAACTTAAAAATATAATTTTCCTAGAAACACAAAAATCTATTTCATTCTTGATTCAAACCAATTTTACCCTTATTGCATTTTTTGTATATTTCAAACCAACACTTTTTCTGAAGTTCAATATGTGAAACTTAGGAAAATTGTAACTTAATTAAAAAGGATAAAACGGTAAGTAGTTATTAAAGCACAGGTTGAAAACCCAATTTTTTCTAGAACTTCAATGATGAACCATACTTCATAGTTGGATACATTTTACGAAATTGCCCTTGCCAGTTAATGTTAATCGAATTCTGAGACAGTCGAATTTTCAAGCGCTATGATGCAATCGGGTATCTCGCTATTAAAATTTTGTGGGAAGATTTTAATTGCATAACCCATAATATAATTTAAATTAAATCTTATAAAATTATATTAAACATGACATGTGGTGAAATGTAATTAGTTGGGATAAAATTCGACCAATGAGTAAGTGACATGTGGCTTAATGTGAGTCAAGTATAAATAGAAAATTAAAATTGAAGACCCTAGAAAATTAAAATGGAAGACTTGGGTCTTCCAAGTCATTCTTCTCCACAAATTTTAGATGAGAAAGAGAGATAGAGAGAGAAGGCAATTTCTCTTCATCTTCTTCTTTTTCCTTTGATCTATAGGATCCGTCCATTGGATCGAGATAGAGCAAGAACTAAAACTGCTCACAACGACGAGGGCTATGCTTGGGTACCATCCTTGCTCAATTATGACACATTTAAAAAATCAAATTTTTGGCTCGGGATTGAACGAAACATCATTTGGCATCGTGAGGAGTCAAGCTACCTCGTACACACGCTACAAGAGGTAGGTTTCCCTCTTATCTAAGTTTACTTTTTACCTAGAATTGCTATATGAAATGGGTAAGACTATAGAGACAAAATATCATATGTTAGCTCACACCTAGTGTATCTAGGGTATGAAAAATGAGTATAAGAACATATTAAAACCCATTTCTCACTTGATGTGGGTTTGGTTTCGAAAATGTGAACCTACCAGTAGGAGATGTATTACCTACTGGTAGTAAAATGTTTGGGTTTGGTGAAATGGCTTGTTTGGATATGCTATGCATTTACATTTTATGTCCACTAAGTGTTTTGATAAAATGTTTAGGGTGCAAGTGTGTTATTTGGATTGAAATCATATATGACATGCTTGAGAATATTTATAAAAAATGGACATGTTTATTATATGCTTTCAGATATGACGAGCATGATGATATGAATTGTAATTGTACATTACATTTGCATATGCATAGGTAGCATTGCATTCGTGGGCATCCAACATGAGTGTGGGTGTGTGTGCATATTTTTAATCAAACACCATTTTGGGTAGGTTGATACATGGGCTCGAAAAAGTTGGACCTAGGTCTGGCTGAATCGCATAGGTTTGTATTGAAAAGAGTGTAAGATTTAGCAAGAAGATCTAGATTCTTCCTCAGGTGTAAGAGTTGACAAATTTGGATATGTACTCTCATTAGTATTGAGTCTATAAAGTGTATCAGTGTATGTAGGGATTGTTGGTGGAAATCTATAAATTCAGTGTTGGATGGGTACCCGTTGGTGGAGTTCATAGAATATCCACCCCAAAAAGACACAGATTTTTATTAAATTGTCATTGGATGTCTAACATCAATGATGGAGGCTTGGAATGCCCGGATACATACGCATGACATAGCATATGTTATGGGAGGTAGTGGGACTCAGTGTCACATTGCATGTGTGAGTTCTCATCTCATTGCATGACATGGAATTATGGTATTCATTCNTAAATTGTCATTGGATGTCTAACATCAATGATGGAGGCTTGGAATGTCCGGATACATACGCATGACATAGCATATGTTATGGGAGATAGTGGGACTCAGTGTTACATTGCATGTGTGAGTTCTCATCTCATTGCATGACATGGAATTATGGTATTCATTCATCAAATTCATATATGAGAATGTATGCTTGACATGATGTTTGCATATGACATTTCATATACATGTGGATTGGGAGGTAATCTCCACAACAGATAGCTTATTGAGCGTGACTCACCGTTTATAGGAATATATTTCATTTACCGGTATACATTTGCAAGAAGCCCTAAATTGGGCCCGCTTATACAACATAGCCGGACTGTGGCTCTTATTTTTGATGTTATTATTTTTGTTTCCATTTACATTGACCTTGTATAAATTTATTAAACAAAACTTGTATTTGAATTAAGGCATGTATATAGGACTCTTTTGGACATTTATTCTTTTATGAATGAATGCATGCATAAATGATGGTTATGGATTAGTATTCAATGCTATGTGATTGTATATTGATGAATGGACCCGATATGGTCAATATTATATAAATGAACATGTTGTGTATTGGGTAGAGATTCCCATACATGGATCCCAGTGAATGGGGAGTAACGTGTGGTATTGGGTTGTACGATAGTATTGGGTTGTACGATATTCAAGGGAATTCTATGGGTTGATGGGTGATCGATGGGTGATCAATGGGTTAAACGGAACCCCCGAGAATCAAGGCATCACACAATCAACCCTTTTAACTTCCAACTTTAATTACAAACCCGGGTGTTAAATCCTACCCTCCTTAAAGAAGTTTAGTCTCGAAACTTTCATATCCTACACTTAATCACTATACTTATCATGTACATATGTCCCTTTGTCATGTTCACTTGATTTCCACTTGATTCAATTTTATCAGTTGGTTGATTTGATCATGCTGGTCTTCACGACCCTTTGCCCAATTGAAAGTTTTCGATAGAAAGTTTGTCCCTCTTTTAGTAGCATTGGACATCATTTTTTCACATAACCCTATTTTGCACACTGGCAACAAGTAATACGGTTTGGAAGTTCCTTGCATAACACTGTTCCGCATTAGCGTTATTCCTTTCGTTTTCATTGGTTGCAGGTCGTGCATACAGATTATTTATATGGTTCCCGTTTGTTTCATCACTTGTATTGGGTCTACTTGCTATTGTCGATCTCTCAGATCTTTCTGTGGCATTTCCTTCTCTATGATCATAGCCATTTCCACTAGTCCTCCAAAGTCCCGAATTCGAAGCGGAAGATATCTGTCCCTAAATCCTGATCTTTGCTTTGGTTTTAATGTAATCACCAGCGTGATGTGAAAGCAATGTGAAATGTGCCTCATATTCGACAATTGTCATTGCATTATGTTGAAGATTAAGGAAATCCAATCTCATATTATCATGTATGATTTTGGTAAAATACTTACCATTGAAGATGTCCTAGAATCGCTCCCACGTCATTCCCACAGTGGTGACCATTTCATTCATTCCCACCACTGGTTAGTTTCACTTCAGGTAGATAAGTTGCTAGATCTACTCGTAATGCTGGTGCAACTTTCATTGAATCCATTACCTTTTTGTTTTGATGTACCCAACAGTCCGCATCTAATGGATTTACCATTCCTTGAAATGTCAACGGACCTTGCTTCATAAATTCTTTTAGTAACATCATCTGCCTATCCCTTTTTCACCAAGGTTAGCCCCAGGTTGTCCTACCTTATTCGTTCTGGGTATATTTGGTAATTTGTGATTCACATTTGGTTGCTCAAGTTTGGGTTCCCCTACCCCAACTTCATGATTTCTTACGTTGCCTCATACTTGAGTTTGGATTGATGTTGTTAATGTGCTAGGTATTGATAGATTTGTTGCAGTCCCTCTGATATCGGTCCCATAGCCTAGCCTCGAGCATTCTCACCTTACCCTGGCCCTGCCGTTTGACCCTATGAATTTTTGTTTTGTTGGTTTTCTGCCACCTACCTCCATTACTCCATTCTCGCCATTTCTAAAAATACAATACTAAAAATAACACTTAGTCTTTTTGGAATCATTGAACACCAAACATACATCAACATCT
The DNA here is from genome assembly GCA_963454935.2 of Ilex paraguariensis. Classification (NCBI taxonomy): domain Eukaryota; kingdom Viridiplantae; phylum Streptophyta; class Magnoliopsida; order Aquifoliales; family Aquifoliaceae; genus Ilex; species Ilex paraguariensis. Next base: position 1,731,365 of record CAUOFW020005058.1, read on the forward strand.
ACTATATACATGATTACATACACTATGTACTACTAGTCTTGAGTATTCATTTTTCCTAGACCATTATATACAAAGTTTACTTGACATCTCCTAGTAAACTTTATACACATGCACACCATTTCGTCAATCCTTTTGTTCTTGCTTACTAGCACAATTCCCTTTTTTCTCAGATGGACTAGGAAATTTTGGGTCGGGTATGATTCGTGCCTAATCAGGAATATCATCCTCTAAGAGCTTTGGCTGAAACATCGCAAGACTTTTTCCTATGCATACTGCCCCCTTGCTGTTTGTGCCTTACAGTCTAGTATATGTTGCACCAAACGTTGATGAGTCTGTAAGTTGAGTCCTCCCCACCATTCATTAACACAAGCAATTTTCTTCAACACTTTGCCATGCACAATAGTGCTAAACCTCTTCTAACGATGTCTGGCCATCTCAAGTACACTGAGCCCCACTTTTCCTTTTTCCTAACATTATCAATACAACAACATTAATCACCATTCAAAATAAACCAACTCACAAAACACCAAACCATAACATTATTTATTCGTCACTCATTACCATTTCCCACATACAAATTCACTAATTTATACATAGTTTTCAACTCGTTAGCTATATACATATATATACATCATATTATAGAGTCATTTTTAGGTCATTGTGTTTGACTGTTGGTTCCTACTCCCCATCTTCAACTGCTCACCCCTGTATGAAACTAGTGTCCCCATTGTCCTGTACTTCATCAGCATTAACCTCCTCTGTAGGTACATCATCAACATTAGCCTTCCCATAATGCACTTAACTAGCCCATACTACAGGCCATTGCCCCACATGTGTAGTTGCCATGTCATCCAGATGTACTTGATAACATTCAGTATTCCGCTCAATGATTAAAACCCTTCTCGCCACCTTGATTTTGAACTTCAGATGATTGTGGACTAGAATTTTCTAACAATTTGGTGGTAAAAATAATCACGTAGCTGCAACATTGAGTATGTCATCCGTGACCAGTTTCATTGCTTCAACACTCGATGAAAACAACAACACTTCACGTGAATGATCTTTCCACTCGATTATACATGAAGAATCGCAAGCTACACCTAGANATCACGTAGCTGCAACATTGAGTATGTCATCCGTGACCAGTTTCATTGCTTCAACACTCGATGAAAACAACAACACCTCACGTGAATGATCTTTCCACTCGATTATACATGAAGAATCGCAAGCTACACCTAGAGGGAGGTGAATAGGTTAATTTCAATTTAGCTTGTACAAATACCAATATTAACCTAATTTTACCACAATTATCTTTACTCAAAATTAATTTATCAATTAAATGTGAGAACCCCTTTTGAGCAAGAACAACCCAAAATGTCTTTTGAACTGATGTATAGATTTATCAATTTAACACTCAAATTCACCAAAACGCAAGTCTCATCCAAAGCCACAATCACCAAAACCAATATTTAATGACTTGAAAGATAAACAATTAATTTATCAAATACATGATAAACATGTATAAATCCCCATGTATTTATCATTGTATAAATATTAAGTCCTCTGTGTTGTATGTATAAATAATGAGTTAGGGATAAGTTATATAGGTTGTATTGGAACATGTTAGGTATTTTGGATCTTATACTCATAGCGAGAAGTTAGGAAGACAATAACTAGATAATATCTTAGTATTTTACCTATAACTTTTAGTTTGACATTAGATTAACCTTCAATTTTGACAGTAGAAACTAGATCCCAAGAGCTATAGAAGTTTATTTCACAAAGACTTCATGAATTGACTTCTAAGTAGGTCAAAATTGTATTCGAAGTTGAGGTAGAAAATTGGGTTCACATTAGAACGAACATTATATTTGAACGAAGCAAAGTTACAGTACTTTGGAGCTTGACAGAAAGTTTGAAAGAATTTGAGATATTGGGAGAACGAACATTCGAATGCCATTTACATTCGAACGAGGCATGTTCGAACACAAATCTTCCGTTCGAATGCAAGTGCATTTTTAATAGCGATCAGACTTGCAATTACTGTTCAGATGCTAAGCCTATAGATACCCTAAGGATGTCCCTTTAGTCATATTTCATCATTTTTGCAACCCTAGAGAGTGAAAGAGAAGGAGAAAACACAAGGATTTGAAAGGATTTCGAGTAGGAGATGGATCAAAGCGTTAGGGTTTTACCAAAAATCAGATTAAAGGTAGGGTTTCTTTCTCAAATTCAAAAATGAGGCTAGGATTATTACTTATGTGCTTTCAATTCTTATATATATGTTAGATAGATAAATATTGGGGATTCCTTTCAACTATGTGAATCTTTTCTTGAAAATAAATGAATTCTATTCAAGATTTATTCGTTCTTTCTCAAAAAAAAAAAATAGTTCTTGAATTATAACCTAATATACACATGTTTTATATCAAAACTCGCATGTTCTTGATTTCTAAAACCTTAGTTTTGTTTATGATCAATGTAAATATGCTTATTGAAGATCTCTTGCATGTTTTCTTGACTTATTCCTTTTGAAAGGTTATGGAACCATGATTCTTGCTTATTTTTGGATTTTATTGGAAAATTATAGAAAGTATCTTATGTATGAGTGGGTGTGATTAACGTGGAACGCAATCGACCGAGTACATAAGTTTGTTACTTTAAGTGGTTTGAAGGTTTCCTAACACTCATAGTGGTGTTGGTGCCATGCAAGTAAGGGTGTAGCCAGAAATTATGTCCAGGGTGTGCACTTTACTAAAAAATTTTAATTTTTTTTCTTCTAATCAATAAAAATAAAATAATATATTCAAATTTAATATATTGTATTCGATACTTAAAAATTCATAAAATATGAAAAGAGTGAAACTTTGATAAATATAGCATACATAAATAAAAAAAAACAAAAAAGAGAGGCTAATTATTCCCCTTCATAACAAATGAAGCAAACTGCATAANTTATGAAAAGAGTGAAACTTTGATAAATATAGCATACATAAATAAAAACAAACAAAAAAGAGAGGCTAATTATTCCCCTTCATAACAAATGAAGCAAACTGCATAAAAGATACTATAATATTTCTCCATATATATGATCAAACTAGTAGTCATTGATCACTCATTTAATTAAGTAACTTAGTTGCCATAATCTATATAGCTTTTTTTTTTAATTGGAATGTCTATAACTTAAAAAAAATGAGTTCGACATGTCAAAAACTTTTATAGATATATCTATAAAGTGTCTAAAGTATGTCAAAAAATTCATAATTATTTAGGTGCGGGAACTATACTAATTGATAGAATAAAAAATGATAGAATGGGGACACTTAAATATACTTCAAATTATTTGAAATATACATAAATAANTAATTGGAATGTCTATAACTTAAAAAAAATGAGTTTGACATGTCAAAAACTTTTATAGATATATCTATAAAGTGTCTAAAGTATGTCAAAAAAATCATAATTATTTAGGTGCGGGAACTATACTAATTGATAGAATAAAAAATGATAGAATGGGGACACTTAAATATACTTCAAATTATTTGAAATATACATAAATAATATTTAAAAAAAAATTGAGGGTGGGCACGTGCCCCCTCTGGTCCTTAAGTATCTCTGCCCTTGCATGCAAGGACTAAACCACTATTCGCTCATGGTGATCAAGATAGAGGGTTTGTATACTATTCTTAGAAAGTTATGTCAATGCCGATGCATCAATATATGCACTTCTTGAAAATGGGTCATCTTTGCGAGGATCGTAATGTTGATTAGGGGTGTGTGTGGGCTAAGATATTCTCAATATATGGATTCATGTTAGGTAACATACATATGTATATGGGATATATGTTGTATGTACTCGCCTTCCAAGAATTGAAAGTAGAATATAGCTTTGTATTGAAAACAATGAAGAAACTCTTGAGAAACAAGAAACACTAAGCCTAAAACTAGGAGAAAAAGAAAGAACAAAAAATATTAAAGAATGTCTAAGGAGCNAAGCCCTATAGACCTCTTTTCTCCTTTCCTTATTTTCCTTTACCTTTTCCTAGGGTTCCAAGAGGTGTGGGGTGAGAGTGGAGTGAAAGAAATGAGGGTAAAAGGGCTGAAATTAGTGTTTTAAACACAGCCAACCCCGAAAAACACTGTTTACAGTCTGTTTTTGTTTTCTCAAAAATTACAGTTTTGCCACTAACAATCTCCAATTTGATCCATATGACTACCCTAAGGTTTTTCGACGTTCCGGATTCATTTTTAATGTTATTTTAACCTAAAAATATTTATTTTTATGATTTATTTCAAAACTAAAATAAATTTANCCTAAAACTAGGAGAAAAAGAAAGAACAAAAAATATTAAAGAATGTCTAAGGAGCGATCTCTCTTCTTTGGCTTGGCTTGGGTATTTATAGGCAAATATCTACTGAATATCCTTTTATCCACCAATTGTAATGCCCCAAAAACCACTTTAGAAGGCATTACAATTTGAAACCATTCAGATCATGAGAGCAACTAATATGACCCATAAATATTGTAACGCCCCAAAAACCACCCTGGATGACATTACCATTTAAANAGATCTCTCTTCTTTGGCTTGGCTTGGGTATTTATAGGCAAATATCTACTAAATATCCTTTTATCCACCAATTGTAACGCCCCAAAAACCACTTTAGAAGGCATTACAATTTGAAACCATTCAGATCATGAGAGCAACTAATATGACCCATAAATATTGTAACGCCCCAAAAACCACCCTGGATGACATTACCATTTAAAAACATTCCTGTCATGAGAGCAACTAAATAAATCCATCATTAAAGAACATCCTTAATTTAACAAAATTTGAGCAGAGTCTCCTCTGCACGGGAAGCTCTACCCAAAACACAACCTGTGCAATTATACTACATTGACCACACCGGGTCCATTTACCCATCAAATAATAAACTTTCATTCACCACATATAATATCCACAATATTATCCCAAAAGAATAGACCAAGCTATGACATTTACGTTCCAAAAGAATTATACTCAAACTTAACAGCTGAATAAACAAGATACTAGACTATACATGATCGTAAATGAATTCCCTAGTCTAGCACAAAAATAAACTATTGCTCTAGATGTCCACCTCGGGATCTAGGTTCCCCTCTAGTGGAACCTCCCAATTTCCCGGCTCGTCAACGCCGGGATCTTCTTCTAGCACGAAATCTGAAAAGAAAACATTATTGGTAGGGGGTGAGCACTAAGCTCTGTAGGAAAATACTCCCAAACTCTAACAAGGTTTGGAAAATATAAAAAAAAATGGTCGGTCTCATTTCACAAATAGCATACGTAAATTTTGAAATAAAACATGACATTTTCAAAGATCTCAAGTTTATACATTAACAATAATTAAGTGGAAGAGTAAGCCAATCCCACCATAAATAGCCATTCCAAAGAGTAATTATTAAGTGCAAGAGTATAGCCAATCCCACCATAAATAACCATTCCAAAGAGTAATTATTCCCACAACAATTTCCAAGATAATTATATCCAAAAGATAACGCAATAAACAATAACCACAATGTATCTCAAGTCTGATGTAAGATAATCGCATGAATAAACCTATCAATAATATCTTGGCCTACACACACACAAATCCTCACAAGGATATCAAACTTTGGGAAGGGCGCCTACCGATGCATTGTCCCATACCAATGCACCGACAATAATGAATCCAACCCAGGCATAGTATAATAATCCTCTGACATGGCACCCGTGAGCTAATAATGATTTGGTCATTCGCAAGGCACCAATCCCACTACGAGTGGTAGGAAAAGTTCAAACCCATACGAATTAAGAACCACACACATCTACCCATTCTACAATACCCGGTCAACGGCCACCCATGGTCATTCAAACACCTCTATGAGATACAATCACCAACAATTTCTCAATNTAATACTTAGAACCCCTCAATTGATCAAATAGGTCATCGATTCGTGGCAAAGGGTATTTGTTCTTCACTGTTACTCGATTCAATCTTCCGTAATCCGTGCACAACTAAAGTGTCTCATCATGCTTCTTCACAAATAGTACCGGGGCTCCCTAAGGTGAAGTGCTCAAACGGATAAATCCAATGGTCAACAGATGATCTAGNTTCATATGATTCCAATAGAATAATTTAAGAAAAATATGCAAGAGATCATCAAACATATATTTTTATTGTTCAAACAAAGCACTAGGGTTTTGAAATCAAGAATTAAGGAATATCAAGAAGAAAAATCTCTATTTCTTAAAAGAAACNAGATGATCCAGCTGCTTCCTTAGCTCCCTTAACTCCAACGATGCTATCCGATAGGGAGCAATGGATATGGGTTCGATTCCAGGGTAGAGATCTATCTTGAACNAAAGCTAGTTGGATGATGTTGATAGTTTAGGCATGTGGGGGTTTACAATTCACCCCCTTTAAAGAAAGTTTAGTCCTCGAAACTTACCTCATGTAGCGAATAAGTGCGGGTACTTCTCTCGCATTTCTANTGAAACAAGGGTTTTTGAGATTTCAAGAATTTCATGGCTATGAAACCATAATTTCATTTCAAACATGATAATATTTGCAAGAGTATCAAGAAATAATGATTTCATAACANTCCCGAGACTTCCTGCTAAGTGCATCGGCTACTACATTCGCCTTCCCCAAATGGTAGTTGAGTGTGAAATCGTAGTCTTCTAGGTACTCAATCCACCTTCTTTGCCGAAGATTCAAGTCTTTCTGTGTGAAGATATACTTGAGGCTCNCCATCAAGCTAGCTAAGAAAATCAAATGACTCCCTGCCTTCGCTTTTAAGAATCTACTACCCATAGTAGGAAATGAATGAGAGGAATTTTGGTCATGCATGAAACTGAATATTACCCCTCCCGGTAGTTGGAAAGAAATTCGTTTACGGAAACANCATGTTAAAGTCCAAGCCCTATAGACCTCTTTTCTCCTTTCCTTATTTTCCTTTACCTTTTCCTAGGGTTCCAAGAGGTGTGGGGTGAGAGTGGAGTGAAAGAAATGAGGGTAAAAGGGCTGAAATTAGTGTTTTAAACACAGCCAACCCCGAAAAACACTGTTTACAGTCTGTTTTTGTTTTCTCAAAAATTACAGTTTTGCCACTAACAATCTCCAATTTGATCCATATGACTACCCTAAGGTTTTTCGACGTTCCGGATTCATTTTTAATGTTATTTTAACCTAAAAATATTTATTTTTATGATTTATTTCAAAACTAAAATAAATTTA